>CM056051.1:397106677-397495386 GCA_029574335.1 Rana kukunoris
GCTCTGCTCTCCAACCCCTATGGCTGAGACTGGTAGCTAGTGGGGGGAGAAAAGGTATTATTTTATTTTTAAATTTTTTTATTTTTTCCTATTTTTACTCATTTATCTTTTCTCTTTTAAACACATTGCCTTTAATTGTATTTATTCAAGACGCAACGATGTGCTCCTGCTGAGGGATGAGCGCACCGCTCCCTTTACCCTGCTCCCCATCCTCCCCCCTCACCCTCCCCCTCCTGTTCTTTCTCCCTCATTTTACGTCTCATACCATCTTTCTTCTCTACTTTCCTCTTTCCGTTTTTTCCTTCCGGCTGGCTCTCTCCAGCCGGTCTCAGGTTTTATTTCTGCACAATCTGACCATTTTACATGACCAGTTACCTATATGTTTTATTATTATGGCTCTTGTGTATTCCTTACATGAGAAATGGATGAGACGGGATGTCCGCTTTACCTGCCGGCCTGAGGCAGCTTGACCTCCGTTCCTCCCCTGTGTCCTGGGCGCAGCTGGATCCCATTGGGGCATCCGGGCCAGGGGAGGACTCTGTAGTTTGTGGACGGATCCTGTAACCATGACAACTTCCTATACCCAACCCTTGTAGCAGTAACTGTTTGTGTTTACTTAATTTTAGTAATACGGATTGTGTATGATTTATGTCAATTTGCCCGGGTTGCCCTTTGTTGGACGCTCGGTTGAAAAATGTTACTCTTCTGTTTTTTCTGTCTTAAAAAACTCAATAAACCTTTATTGAACCTAAAAACTTTAAAATGTACAGCATCAAAACTCGTGCGGTTACACGTTTGGCAAATATATGCGTCCCGCAATTTCAGTTAAATGAAAAGATAATTTTTTTTAAGTAAATATATCTTAATTACAATATGGAAATGAACATACCTTAAAGTTTAAACGTTTTGTCTAGATTGCTCAATATTATACATTATTTTTGTAAATGTAAAAGGTGCGTTTTAAAAACTAATGAAAATTAACCACTAAAAATTATTACCAGGCACTTTACCAGGCACACCTTACTTCTTAAGCCAATTTTCAGCTTTTAGCACTGTTCAGCAATTTGAATGACAATTGCGCGGTCATGCTACTCTGTACCCAAACAATTTTTTCATTATTTTGTTACCACACATAGAGCACTGATGGGCACTGATAGGCGGTACTGGTATGCAACACTGATGGACACTCATAGGTGCCACTGATGGGCACTCATAGGTGGCACTGATGGGTACTTATGGGGGGGGGCACTGATAAGTGGCATGCATGGGCACTGATAGTCACTGATAGGTGGGTACGGATGGGCACTGATAAGTGGCACTGATGACTCTGATGGGTGGCATTGCTGGGCATCACTGATTTTATTTGTTCCATAATGGTGCCAGTCAGGCATATATTGGGCATATGTTGGCACATTTGGATGGTCATGGGGGACGTACCTGTTAGGGGCTTCCCTGGTGGTCCTGGCAGCTTCCCTGGTGGTCCAATGTGGGCATCCGAGGGGGAGCTGCACTAATGAACAATCAGCGCAGACCCCCCCCCTGTCAGTAAAGCCACCAATCGGCTCTCCTCTACTCGCGTCTGTCAGACGCAAGTGAGGAAAAGCCAATCTTCCTGTTTACATTGTGATCAGCCGTGATTGGACACGACTGATCACATGGTAAAGAACCTCTGTCGGAGGCTCTTTACCGAGATCGGTATAGCGGTGTGTCAGACTGACACATCGCACCACCGATCGCAGCGATGCGTGCCCCCACGGGCGCGCGGTGGCTGTTATCCTGCTGCACATCACATCCAGTCAGGATAACTGTACCACCTCCCGGCTATCATTTTGCTATAGGCCAGGCGGTAAGTGGTTAAGTAAGGTACTTAAAATATCAAAGTAAATTAATTAACATTTATTTATGTGTTGAAAATGATAAAATTTTTATGTTAAAATTACAAGCCAACGGAATCATTTTTATCAGTGCAGCCTATCCTATACATTTAGGGCCAGATTCTCAGCGGCGCTACGACGGAGTATCTCAGATACCCTGTCATATCGCCGTTTTTTTGGCTCAAATCTATGCGAGTGATTCCTAGAATCACTTTGGCATAGATACGGCTGAAGATCCGACAAGTGTAATACCATTACACTTGCGGATCGTAGTTGTAATGACAACTCCGGCCACTAGGTGGCCTTTACGTTGTTTTCTCATTTGCCTATGCAAATGAGGCTACTACGCCGATTCCTGATCGCTTTTACGCCGCGTAAGGTTACCCCTGCTAATATGAGGGTTAACCTTACGCAGTATCGTCGGATGCCGCCGGGTGCCGTCGGATGCCATGTTAAGTATGGCGTCGGGTCAGCGTCGGCTTTTTCCGTCGCTTACGTCGTTTTACTAACTCGTTTGCGAATAGGGCATTGCGTAGTGTCGATCACGTCGTTTTGACGTCGGTTTCCACGACGCTTTCCGGCGTGAGCTGGAGCATGCGCACTGGGCTTTTTCCCCGGCCGGCGCATGCGCAGTTCGTTCGATGCGGGGGCGCGCTTAATTTAAATACAAGCTGCCCCCTTTGAATTACGCGGGCTTGCGCTGGGCGATTTACTCTACGCCTCCGCAAACTACGGAGCAAGTGCATGGAGAATACGGCACTTGCTCTGTTACGTTGCGGCGGCGTAGTGTAAATAGCTTACGCTACACCGGCAAATTTGTATGAGAATATGGCCCTTACTGTAGTTATCAGTCTATAGAAGTCAATATAGATTTTGTATACAACTGGCTCCCCGCAAAGGAGAATGGAAGCATGCAAGCTCCTTTATTTTACATGGAAAAAACATCTGGATCGAGGAAACAGAGGTAAGTTGACACCTACCTTGAACTATTACAAATTACAGCCGGAATTCTTTTTTTTACTGAAGCCTAAGTTATGCTTTAAAATTCTGTATTAAGTATCAGATGCCTGTTTTATGTTGTAAGCCATCCCCTCATCCCCTGGGATTTTTTACACAGTATTCTGCATAAATAAATACACCTGCATTTATCTTCATGACACCTATCAGAGAGAACACCAATTTTAAATTCACTGCAACCTTAAATACCCGTTCCCCCTTACGATATGCCCTGTCAGTTTAATTAATTGGATGTTCCACTTTGCAGCTTGTCAGGTTTATTTAAAGGCTGCCTCGCACTGTAAATTTACACTTTTGCATCTAATTACATTATTTTTAGCCGAAATTGCACTTTGTCAATGTGTCCAAGGTCTGATAATAATTTTTTATGTTTTCTAGGCTGTTTTTATTGTGCCTGGCTCCTATTTTGGACAAGGATTTGTGCCCAAATTTGTAGAAAGCCTTTTTTTTTTTTTTTTAGGTTAGAGATCAAGGTTGTTTGTAAGATATTCAGACATAGACACTGGAAGAACTGAGCTCAGTTTACATTTGACAGTTGGGAGTTGAGTGAACGTTTCAAAGGAAGACTATAAAAAATCATTTTATTTTAGCTGTTTTTTTTTTAAGGTTTAAAAAAGTTATTTTTAAAATGATGTTTTATATACATTATCTCACAAAAGTGAGTACACCCCTCTCATTTCTGTAAATACTTTATTATACCTTTTCATGTGATAACACTGAAGAAATGACACTTTGCTACAATGTAAAGTTGTACGGCTTGTATAACAGTGTAATGTAAAATTGTTGTCCCCTCAAAATAACTCAACACACTGCCAGTAATGTCTAATCCGTTGGCAACAAAAGTGAGGACACCTTTAAGTGAAAATGTCCAAATTGGGCCCAATTAGTCACCCACCCCCACCCTTGTGTCATGTGACTCGTTAGTGTTACAAGGTCTCCGTTGTGAATGGGGAGCAGATGTGTTAAATTTGGTGTTATCGCTCTCACTCTTTTATTCTGGTCACTGGAAGTTGAACATGGCACCTCATGGCAAAGAACTCTCTGAGGATCTGAAAAAAATTATTGTTGCTCTACATAAGGATGGCCTAGGCTATAAGAAGATTGCCAGGACCCTGAAACTAAGCTGCCGCATGGTGGCCAAGACCTTATAGCAGTTTACCAGGACAGGTCCCACTCAGAGCCTTGCCATGGTCGACCAAAGAAGTTGAGCTCAGCGTCATATCCAGAGGTTGTCTTTGGAAAATAGACGTATGAGTGCTGCCAACATTGATGCAGAGGTTGAAGGGGTGTGGGGGTCAGTCTGTCAGTGATCCGAACATATGCCGCACACTGCATCAAATTGGCCTGCATGGCTGTCATCCCAGTAAGAAGCCTCTTCTAAAGATGATGCACAAGAAAGCCCACAAACAGTTTGCTGAAGACAAGCAGACTAAGGACTGTGGTCTAATGAGACTAAGATAAAAATTATTTGGCTCCGATGGTGTAGCAACAACCAGGTGATAAGTACACATACAAGTGAGTCTTGCCAACAGTCAAGCATGGTGGTGGGAGTGACTCCAAACCTTAACCCTATTGAGCATCTGTGGGGCATCCTCAAATGGAGGGTGGAGGAGCACAAGGTCTCTAACATCCACCAGCTCCGTGACATCATCATGGAGGAGCTCGAAGAGGTCTCCAGTGGCAACCTGTGAAGCTCTGGTGAACTCCATACCCAAGAGGGTTAAGGCAGTGCTGAAAAATAATGATGGCCACACAAAATATTGACACTTTGGGTCCAATTTGGACATTTTCTCTTAGGGGTATACCCACTTTTGTTGCCAGTGATTTAGACAATAATGGTTGTATGTTGAGTTATTTTGAGGGGGCAGCAGCTGTACACTGTTATACAAACTGTACACTCACTACTTTACATTGTAGCAAAGTGTAATTTCTTCAGTGTTGTCACATGAAAAGATATAATAAAATATTTACAAAAATGGGAGGGGTGTACTCACTTTTGTGAGATACTGTATATATAATAAATGACAAAGGATTAATTTACCAAGTGGGTGTGTTTTCTATGTTCCCTTAACACTTCCCACATCTTCCTCCAGCGCATATGTTTTAAAAAGATTTAAAAAGATTCCTCCTATACAGACCTATTTTCTAGGTCAAAGGTCTCCAAACATTCTAAACAAAGGGCCGTTTTATTGTCCTTCAGACTCTTGGAGGGCCGGACTTTGACCAGCGGGAGTAGAAATTTTCCTGGCATCATTGTTAGTGAACATCTGGTATTAGGGGGAGGAATAGTGCCCCATTGCTGGTATCATAAGGAGTAATAAGTGCTCTATTAGTTGTGTCAGTGGGAGAAATGATGCTCCATTGTCGTTGTCAGATGGCAAAATAGTGTCTTGTATCAGTGGGAGGGATAGTGCCCCAAGGGCCAGATAAAGGCAAGCAAAGGGCCGTATCCGGCCCTCGGGCCACAGTTTGGAGACCTCTGTTCTACGTGGTCCTTTGACATCCCGGTCCCTTTCCAGTTCTCCCTGCAGTAGCTAAATATAGGTGCCAGAGAAAAAAAGACTAGAGAAGGAGAATGAGAATGGCAGCAGTAGGTTGGGTAAAAGTAATGACTACAGGTGGGCATTGCATTGGGGTTTGTAGCTACTGGGCTTTTCTGTATCTCTCCCATAGGAACACCCACAAATATGGCTTCATGCAGGAGTGAGAGATATATAAAACGGGGTCTATCACAGAGGCTCAGGTACCGCCATCCCACAGCACCACTTACAATGAAGTCAAAGAACAATGAACCCTGGAATTTTTATGTGGTCATACCAAAATGATACATATAAAAATATAAAAGTCAACGACTTTATTTAAAACATTAAGATAATAATGCACCAGAAACAGAGCATGCCATGTTACAGTTTCTTTTTCTCAGTACATAGGCAAATATTTCTTCATACAAATGTTCAATAACCAGTGTGTAAATCAACAACAAAAAAATTAAGAACATCATAACCTCAACGCATTTCATGAAACATAGTTTGCTTCATCAGGAGTTTGATGTTGCTGACAGGATGTCTGTAAGTTAAAACCAATAGACTACCTCCAAAATGGAGGAAAGAAAAATTAATAAGAAATCAAAAACAAAAAACTTACAACCGGTCATGGTGAATCAAAGGTCCACACTAGAGAATGAATGAATGAATGAACGAATGAATGAATGCATGAAAAACTTATATAGCGCGGCACATGCGAACTGAATCGCCTCTGGGCGCTTGTTGTTTCTGTCTCTCTGGTCATCAAAAGAGCAGAGTTTTTATCTGTCTTCTGAAGGTCAGGTGGTTTTCCTCCAACCGAATGCTGGTTGGTAAAGCGTTCCATAGTCTGGGACCCTGGAAAGCAAACCTTCTTTCTCCTTTGGACTTGTATCTGGCTTTGGGTATCTTGACCAGATTTTGGTCGGTGGATCGCAGAATGCGATTGGGATTGTGGACTTCTATCTTTTCGCATATATATTGCGGAGCCTTCCCATGGATGCACTTATGTGTCAGACAGAGTGCTTTGAAAGCAATTCTGTCTTTTACTGGCAGCCAGTGAAGGGTTCTCAGTGAAGGTGAGATTGATTCCCATGGTTTTTTCCCAGTCACCAGTCTGGCGGCCGTATTTTGAACGACTTGCAGACGAGTGATTTGGTACTTGGGGAGTCCGAGGTAAAGGGCATTTGCATAGTCCTGTCTGGAGTTGACAATTGTTCCTACCACGACTGCTACGTCTTCTTTGGGGATAAAAGGAATAAGTCTACGTAGTAGGCGCAGCAGATGGTGAGATCCGCTGACTACTGACCCTATTTGTGCGTCCATTGTCATGTTGGTGTCAAAGATGACTCCGAGCCTTTTGACTTTGGAGCTAGAGAAAGACTACTGCTACCAACGTCAAAAGATACCCACAGTTTTGGTATCCATCCCAGGGGCAGTGGAGACAGGGGAGCCGGCTAATCGATAAACCAAGGGAATAATGAGGAACCAATAGGATGCAAGGCTGAAGCCCTGTACACTCGGGCCAGAATCTTGTCAGGAAAAAAAAGTATTTTTTTCTGACGAGATTCTTGGCAAGAATCTCTTGCCGCCTGATTGTACAGACACTCCTTTCAAAAGAACCCTGGTTCTTTTGGAGGGCAAGAACGCGGTGACGTCATTGCGTATGACGAGCATGCGCTCGTCACATTCGATGCCGTTGCCGCCATCTTGCTGCACCCTACCTATGCCTAGGAAGCTACTGTGCATGCGTCAAAGTCATTTTGAGCATGCACGAGTTTCCACAGCGACAGGTAAGTATACAAACTCTCTTTCCTGCCGAGAATCACAACAAGAAAGTAGAGAGCGGGATCTCTATTTTTCTTGTCGAGATTTTAGGCAGTTTTCTTGACGAGAAACCTGAAAGCCTCGTACACCCGCTCGGTATACTCGGCAAGAAAGCTCTGCCAGCAGTTTTCTTGCAGGTTCTTGCAGAGTAAACCGAGCGTGTGTACAAGGCTTTAGGCATAAAAACTGTGAGATTATACACCCCTATAAAAAGAAATAATTAAACAATCCTCTAAATGATTAGATCTGAAAGTGTAAAGAGCCAATAAACATCAACAATGCAGCAAAACAAAAGGCAGGCCCAATATAAAGTTTAGCATTAGAAAAGAATAAAAACATATTGGCCCAGATTCATAAAGCAATTACGCCTGTCTAACTGGTGTTAGACAGGAGTAATTTCAAATTTCGCGCGCCGTATCACTAGTTTGAATCCTCAAACCATGATACGCCGGCTTCGGGCTTCGATCCGAGAGGCTTACGTCTTCGTAAGCCTTCGGATCTACGCTGCGATATTTTTGGCGGCCGCTGGGAGGAGTTTGCGTCGTTTTGATGCGTCGGGATATGCAAATGTGTTTTTACGGCGATCCACGAAGATACGAGCGGTCTTCACAATCGCTTACGTCTTTTTTTTTCTACGTACTGTTAGACGCGCCTATTTTAAATCCTTCACGCCCCCTACTCGCGTAGATGGATTGCGACGGGAGAAATACACTACGCCGCCGTCGTTTACTGGACAAAATCTACCTGGATTCCACGTAGAGCCAGGTAAAAAACGGCGGCGTAGTGTATTTCTGATACGCTACGAGAATCTAATTCTCTATGAATCTGGGCCATTCAGTCTTAACTAATTAGCGCAAAGAATAGCAGAAAAAAAGGGTAAAGAAAGTCCAGAAAATAAAATATTAATAAACCAAAACACCAACAAGAAGAAAAAAGCCAAAGAAAAAA
The DNA here is from genome assembly GCA_029574335.1 of Rana kukunoris. NCBI lineage: Eukaryota > Metazoa > Chordata > Amphibia > Anura > Ranidae > Rana > Rana kukunoris. Next base: position 397,114,866 of record CM056051.1, read on the forward strand.
ATATCTTACATAGAAAACAGGAGTGATAAGGAAGGAAAAGTGCGCTAGTTGAATATGAGTGACACCCCCGGTGTTCTCATATATTTAAATTACAATTAAACATTCATTAAAAAACTAATTAAACGTTCAATGAAAATGTCCATAGGTGAAAAAAAAACCAAACAAACAATATTGTACAGTTGGAACAGTGGGTGGTAGTCCCAATATATGTAAAAAATTGTTGAAGTTCTTCCAAATTTTTTAAATACGTGTAGAAAAAAGCCTTCACCACACTTTGACTGAAACACCCAAAAGTGCTCAAATGGTTAATGTGCTTACCAGAACGCACTGACTTCTCTAATTAAAAAGAAAGTCGAATACAGCATCAGCAGTATTGTGACTGCAAACACATCGGTAGTCAGGATCTATAGTGGCCTCATTCCCAGGTTAGATTCGGTGAGATATATGCAAAAGAGAAATGACAATGCCCCATCGCATAATACTGCTTGATTTATTATAAAAAGGAACATAAAACAGCCAAATGGCCTCTTACATTAAAAAGATGCCTGTCCCGGCATCAAGGCTGCTGGCTCGTAGGTCGTCAGGTGCTCAAGTCTGCTCAGGTCTGCTCTGCAGCAGCGCGCGTTTCACTCGACAACTCTTAACAACCAGATAACCGGAACGCTTGTAAAAACATGTGACTAGGTACGCTGCCGACATACGTTTCGTTTTCGTCTTCAGGGCACGCAAAGGCTCATGGTATTTGTAGTATTTGGGCCCCTCCCATCCCTTGGATATACTCGGAGACCGCTTAACCCATTGAGCACAACAGCTTTGGTCTCGAGTAACACAATAGGTACATTGGTAGACATTTGTTATACATACTGACGGATAAAACGTATAGGTGGATAATATTTAATTATACATTAGTCTCTTATATCGAATCCTCATAGGTTCCGGTTTACCCTCTATATCGAATCATTATACTTTTTCGGCGATCCACAGGTCAACCCCTCACAATGATGCCAGTGAGTTGATCTGCCGCACGCCAAAATAACTTTTGGATAATGTTGGCTGGCTTCAATCAACTTTTTCCGACCACCACCTCCAAATATGTTAGCCCTCCAGCATCTAATTGGTGATGTTAAACATCCAGCTTCGATCACCAGTGCAAGGGAACACCTTATATCTTATTGCACGCCTGAATGTTTAAAGAGGAACCCTAGATTTTCCACAGATTAGGCATAAGGTCAATTCCTGCCTGATGATATTATAAATAGAGTACAATCAAGTGAGGTTACTAAAATCCCTCCTTTTCCCTCCTGACAAAAACCCCAGTGGTTAAGGTAGACCAACTATCTCAACCGTTGGATAAAAAACAATTGAGATCAAGCTCAATGTTCATACCCAACGGTTGCATAGTACGAAGTTGATAAATCCATTTTGTTTCATTTTGCGAAATGCTTCGGGTCATATGTGTCCCCCTCCAATGTCTCGTCACCTTGTCAATACCAACAAAAGTGCATAACCTAGGATCACTTCCATGGTGACTGGCAAAATGCCTCGAAACACTGTGGTTTGGAAAACCCTTCTTGATGTTTGCCAGGTGTTCATTTACTATTTTTAACTGTTGGGTAGTTCTCCCCACGTATTGGAGTGAACATGGACATTGAAGGACATAGGTCACATGGTCTGTGTGACACGTAATAAATGGTCGGATTTTGAATTGTTCTTCTGTTACTGATGATTGGAAATGTGTAGTTTTTTTTGGATCGTTTGATTTTCTAGTTGTTTTACATGCCTTGCATCTTGTGCAGTGGTAAAAACTTGATCCATCGAGAAAAGTAGGAAGTCTTTTAGGGGGGTCAGGTACATTGGGGGCAATCTTATTTCTTAATCCTGGTGCTCTCCTATAAATGAACCTAGGGGTGCGAGGAATGACTAATACAGGAAAAAATTGCGCTTGTCACAAATGAGTAGTCAATTAGTAACGATGTAACAGTCACTAAGGGTAAAGAATGGGGAGGCAGCAGCTCTTGTGCCGAGACACTAGAGAAAATACAGCAAGAAAAACAGAGGTTTAGAGCTGCGCCTTGACACCCGGACTCAATATATTCAAAGAGTCCATATATCAATCATGTGGAAATAACACAATCCTTCAGCCAAAAGATATGTAGCAATAAACATTAGCTCCAAAAGTCTCTGCTGGTCTTAATTCAGGATGGACGTGTAATAATCACCACTGTGCTCAAACTTGGCTCTTCAATGTGGCCCACCACCAGAAGTCTAAGCAGCTTACCAGAGGAATGAAAAAAAAAAAAAAAGATATAGAAACATTGGGTCTAAGGTCCCCAAACCTAGGACCAAACAAAAAAGGGGGGGGCACAGTTGGACTATTGCGGTACATGTAGAATTGGATAACAAGATTACTAAATAAGGGTAAAATAATTTTATTAAATACACAGAATAAAAAACACAATACAGAGCTTAAAATGGTGACGACCATACATAACGCCAGTATAATAATCCCGGTGGGGAACAAAATAATGCGTTGGGGGTCATGACAATCTTGACCGGTTTCGCGGTATTGACCGCTTCATCAGAAGTATGTCTAGGTGTATCCCGCAGAGGAGAATCACCGAACGAGGTCCCATGTAGAGGCCAGAGGGCAAGAACATGGGGATGGATCTACTAATGCAAAGAAGGATGGTGATTCATAGAAGGTGCCCCAAGGATAGGGGCCCAGCTTGAACATGTGCTGAAAACATATGTTGAGTTGGAAAAACATCCTCAACGGTAGTGAGTACGTATGAAGGAGGGGAGGCGTCACGGTAATGATGTGGCCCACCACCAGAAGTCTAAGCAGCTTACCAGAGGAATGACTGTAACCAGCAGTCGGCTGTGACCCAGCCGCGGCCCTTGAGGGAAACCGAACGAATCCCAAATCCTAGGGCAGTGCCTACACCTGGGCTCCACTCCGCAACTCCACCAGTTAGATCATATGTATAAAATGATAATAAAGGCAGACATAGCGTAATCCCGCAGGGACTTTAATTAAAAATCATAAAAACCAGAATACTCACATTTACGATGAGTTAAACAGGCATATAAAACATAATGTTGCCGGCCAGCAAACAGATTGTCATAGGACGTCATTGACAACGTCCTATGACAAAACGCGTCTGGGTAGACGTGCGGTGACGTCATCACGTTTTGGAGGAGGTTTTTTTTCCAATCTGTTTGCTGGCCGGCAACATTATGTTTTATATGCCTGTTTAACTCATCGCAAATGTGAGTATTCTGGTTTTTATGATTTTTAATTAAAGTCCCTGCGTGATTACGCTATGTCTGCCTTTATTATCATTTTATACATATGATCTAACTGGTGGAGTTGCGGAGTGGAGCCCAGGTGTAGGCACTGCCCTAGGATTTGGGATTCGTTCGGTTTCCCTCAAAGGCCGTGGCTGGGTCACAGCCGACTGCTGGTTACAGTCATTCCTCTGGTAAGCTGCTTAGACTTCTGGTGGTGGGCCACATTGAAGAGCCAAGTTTGAGCACAGTGGTGATTATTACACGTCCATCCTGAATTAAGACCAGCAGAGACTTTTGGAGCTAATGTTTATTGCTACATATCTTTTGGCTGAAGGATTGTGTTATTTCCACATGATTGATATATGGACTCTTTGAATATATTGAGTCCGGGTGTCAAGGCGCAGCTCTAAACCTCTGTTTTTCTTGCGAGGAATGACTGTTTGCAGATCTTTATCTTTGAGGAGTATTGGCCAATACTTTTTAAAAATGCTTTCTATTTGTTTATATTGTCTATGGTACCCTGTTATGAATGTCATTTCTCCCTTATACTCTTTTTTGGGTTTAGTAATCAATAATGATTGTCTATCTAACTGTGACACCTGAGTTACTACTTGATTCAGCACTTCAGGTGCATAACCCTTTTCTACAAATCTTGATGTTAAAGTTCGGGCTTGTTGTTCGAAATCAGCTGAGGTGGCACAATTACGCTTGAGTCTCATATATTGTCCTTTTGGAACAGCCCCAATCCATTGAGGATGGTGGCAGCTGTTTGTAGGAACGAAACCATTCCTATCGGTCTCTTTAAAATACGTAAGGGTCTCGAACTTTGTCCCTTTCTTTTTGATAGTGAGGTCTAGATAGTGAACAGTTTCGGAATTAATTTCCGCCGAAAATTTAAGCCCATATTGATTATTGTTCATTTGATTGATATACTCTTGTAGGCTGGTCTCTGTACCTACCCAAAATATCAGAATATCATCTATGTAATGTCTGTAAAAGATGAGTGAATCATGTCTCGCAGAAAAAATGGACTCATATTCCCATTTATTTAGTAATATGTTGGCAACACTGGGGGCATAACGAGCCCCCATCTCTACACCACCAGCATACCTCGGCAGTGTACCTAGTCACATGTTTTTACAAGCGGTTCCGGTTATCTGGTTGTTAGAGTTGTCGAGTGGAACGCACGCTGCTGCAGAGCAGACCTGAGCAGACTTGAGCACCTGACGACCTACGAACGAGCAGCCTTGATGCCGGGACAGGCATCTTTTTAATGTAAGAGGCCATTTGGCTGTTTTATGTTCCTTTTTTATAATAAATCAAGCAGTATTATGCGATGGGGCATTGTCATTTCTCTTTTGCATATATCTCACCGATCTAACCTGGGAATGAGGCCACTATAGATCCTGACTACCGATGTGTTTGCAGTCACAATACTGCTGATGCTGTATCTGACTTTCTTTTTAATTAGAGAAGTCAGTGCGTTCTGGTAAGCGCATTAACCATTTGAGCACTTTTGGGAGTTTCAGTCAAAGTTTGGTGAAGGTTTTTTTCTACACGTATTTAAAAAATTTGGAAGAATCTCACAAGAACTTCAACAATTTTTTGCACATATTGGGACTACCATCCATTGTACAATATTGTTTGTTTGGGGTTTTGCACCTATGGACATTTTCATTGAACGTTTAATTAGTTTTTAATGAATGTTTAATTGTAATTTAAATATATGAGAACACCAGGGGTGTCACTCATATTTAACTAGCGCACTTTTCCTTCCTTATCACAGTTTAACAAATAATTTTTGTTTATTAAGTAGTATCTTTTTTTATCTTATTTTTTACATTAAGGATTGGCGCGGAACTTATCACCTATATCACCTATATAGAAAACAGGAGCAATTGTTCTTTGACTTCTTCATTCAGGAGTGGAGCTTTCAGACAAGAAGTGCTTTTTAGTCAAACGGTTCTGCATATGGTTTCTGAAGCACAGATTATGGCCCGGATTCACGCAGAGAGGCGTATCTTTGTGCGGGCATAGCGTATCTTCTTTACGCTATGCCGCCGCAACTTAGAGAGGCAAGTGCTGTGTTCACAAAGCACTTGCTCCCTAAGTTATAGCGGCGTAGCGTAAATGGGCCGGCGTAATTCAAAGTAGCAAAGCAGTGGGCGTGTTGTATTATAATGAACAGTGACCCCATGCAAATGATGTGCGCATGCGCTGTCCGTGGACGTATCCCAGTGCGCATGCTCAGAATCACGTCGAATAGAATGCCTAAGATACATGTCGAACACTGACTACGACGTGAACATCACAGCCCCATTCATGTACGACTTACATAAACAACGTAAAAATGACAGCTGTTTCGACGTCCATACCTTTGCATGGGATGCGCCACCTTTTTGTTGGTGGTTTATCTTTACGACGGAAAAACGCCTTACGTAAACGGCGTAGATTACTGCGTCGGGCGTATCTTGCTCATTTGCATATTTATAATAGGAACGCCGAATGCGTCCAACGTAAATATGCACCCAAGATACAACTTACGTCGGTCGTATCTTGGCAAAATTCAGGCGTATCTGATTTAAAGAATCAGCGCAGATACAACGGCACATTTGGACTTACGACGGCGTATCAGTAGATACGTCTTCGTAAGTCTTTGTGAATCTGGGCCTATGTTTTTACACAAATCACTTGAACAGCAGGTAAGCTTTTAGTCCTATTGAGACTTCTTTAGGTATGGTTTTTGCACCCTATGTCCTTTTGGAGATAGTTCCCTTCACTTAATGTTCAGGAGATACAACAGGAAGTGAGTGGAAATAATTCCAAGGTAAAAGGAAATTCTGTCTTAATGCTCTTTTACCACCACCTGACTCCACAAAAGTTGAGTGGAAAATTGTGGGTCCAAGAGTAACAGCATCCTATCAGATGCAGTACATTTTTGGCATTCTATACACTGGGGTAACTGAGGGTGTCTGAATACAACATCCTGCAGGGGAGATTTACCGTGATCTGTTCCTTCGAATGTTGGATTTCCCATCACAATCATTTATGTGCCACTTTGTGTTGGTCTATCCTATAAAATCCCAATAAAACACATTTACGTTTTTGGTTGTAACATGACAAAATGTGGAAATCTGGAAATTACAAGGGGTATGCATGCTTTTTCAAGGCACTGTACCTAAGAGAAGTTCTGACTCTTCCTCTAACATCCAAATTTAAAAAATGTATCTGGAGTTGTATGTTATTCAGGGTTTTGATATGTAGTCAGTTTTAGGGATGTCGTTTTCTGTTTGAATATTTTATTATGTTTTCATAGAGCATAACACAGGTCATAAGAATACAATTCATATTAGTACAATACAATGAAAAGAATAAAATGCAAAAAGCAGTTATGTCATTTTCATAGTATTATTAGTGCTGTATCAAAAATTCACTCCATTAAAGTTTATGATTGATGTACAGTATGTTGCACATATAGTGGTTGACAAATTAGAATGGTAAATTGGTAAATAAGTACAAAATCTTGGGTTTCTTAATATATAAATATATTGCAAACATCAACCTTTTTTTTTAAATCCACTCACCAAAGAATATGGGCAATAAAATAGTGATGATCATGTGAGATTTTACAATAGATTAGAGAGATTTTATCACTGGATAATAAAAATATCAGTGATTTTTATCAAGTTCTCATGATGAAATCATCCTGTTATCTTGTCCCCATGTACCTTTTAATCTTTTAGCCTACTTACAAGATAAAAATCTTATCAACAAATCTAAATGGCTCATTGGGAGGACAACCTTTGTTTGTTTCATTTCCATCCTGCCTCATGTAAGATTTTCTGATTATTTTCCAGATATTCAGCCAATATCTTGGATGGCTGAAAGATCTTGGAAGGCTGAAAGATCAAGATACATTTGATGAGAGCTTCAAGGACATAAGCGTGCACTCTATTTCTTAAATGGGCATCGATTGTGTTTTATTTATAGAAATGGTATAGGCATTAATTGTGCTTTCAACTACCACTACACTACAAAGAACATGAGATGGCTCTGTGACCTCCTATGGGTCACACTTTTTCTCCCATGTACTATAAAGATGGCCATACACATATAGATTACATTTATTCAGTGTGCAGGCTGAACAAAGGAAGTCCAATCGATTCATCTGTCCAGGCTAGATGTGCGGATAAACAAATACTCTCTCAGGAAACTGTTTTCTGACAGCCCGCTGTGTTTGGATGCAGACAATGTTGAGTCAACAATTTCTGACAGGCACCATTGATGAAAGTCAAATGAAGCAGTGCCGGTACAGCCATGTTATGCTCAAATTTGACAAAATTCAAGCAATGTATGGACAACTTTATGGGAATTTGAGTAATGACAGAGGTGGAGAGAAAGGGCGGTGATATCAAGTTTCCCACATTGTTTTATTTGGGAACGCCTTGTATTAAAGTGGAACTTCACCGAAAAGAGGAAGTTTCGCTAGTTGCCTCCACATTTGGCACTTTGTGGGGAGGGGGGTAGCAAGTACCTGGTTTTGACAGGTAGCCGCTCTCACTTCTGGTCAGATGTGATACAGCGATCTGAACCAGAAGTTCAGCAACCCTCCTTTCCCTGCAGTCTTTTGGGACACACCACAGGTCCCAGAAGAACACAGGACCATTCACAAGGCGCACCTCACTGTCAGGGACTCACCTCCTCCATGCAATCTTCCTCCTCCAACGGCGTGCGTGCACGGGGGGTGCGCGCGCGTGCACGGTGGGCGGGGGCGCGCTGGAGCGCGCGCGTGCACGTGAACCAGCGTGGCGCCAAAGGACACTTTAAAAACCTGTTGCTGTTTGCAGCACATTGCTGCCTGATCTGCAGTTGTGACTGGATCCATACCTGAGACCTGTTTGTTTGAGCACCTGTCTGAAATCCTAAACCGACTACTCTTCAGCCATCTGTCTGTATGTTTCCTGCTTGCCTGTTATGACCCGGCTTGTCCGACCCTGCTGTTCCAGTACACCAGACTACCTTCCAGCTTGTGCCGCTGTAGTCGCAGCTTTCGTGCGGGTCGCTGACCCATCCTCCGCTTCAGCGTCTCAGCATCTTCTCATCAGAGGTATTCGTCCACCTGCATCTACTCATCACCACCTCGGCACTCCTACCCCTCTGTGCTCCGAGTCCGCTGTTCCCACTTCAGTGGCTCGTGAACCAGAGCCGTAAGAGAGGCTACCCTGCATCAGACTCTGGTAACCAGGTACGTAACACTCACGCTTGTGAAGTAGGAAACTGACTGCCTTTTTCCCTTACTTGAGATGCTGGTGCCTACAACCGAAGCTGGTTGAAGAAGCGGTTGAGGTGAGGGCATCGCTGGATAGGTAAGTGTCCTTATATTAAAAGTCAGCAGCTACAGTATTTGTAGCTGCTGACTTTTATTATTTTTGGGGGGGGGGGGGGCTGGAGCTTCTCTTTAACTAAAAAAATACATGGCATGGCAGTGGTCCAGAGGGCTAAAACGGGATGCGAACAAAATATTGGGTCCATCAATGAATCCGATTGGGATGAAATTTTGGAAAATGTCAAGACAGCATCTCTCATACTTTCAGATAGGTTGATACAACTATACGTTGTTCATCAAGCCTACTTGGTTGGCCAAATTTTACCCTGCACGCAGTCCATTGTGTCCCCTGTTTACCTATAATCCTGACACTTTCTACCATTTGGTGTGGAACTGTCCCATTTTTCAAACTTATTGGGCATGAGTGATTTGTTTTCTTCATGATAAAATGGGATCCCCGATGGTGCTGGACCCTAAGCCGTGTCTGCTGGGCCTATTTCCAGATGCAGAAGTAGACAAGTTCCAAGCCACCTTTATATACGAAACTCTCTTTCTGGCTCGAAAGGCTGTGGCTCGATCCTGACTCTCCCCTACAATGCAGGAGTGGAAAAGGGAGAATAATGCCACCCTCCCACTTAACAAAAATGATGTATATGCATACAGGGTGTACTCAAAAATACTCTAAAGTTTGGGATAGGTGGCTGGAGGATGGAGAAACCTGCACTTAACGGCTAACTGCTCACATCGGAGCGTTTGGCACTGTAGAGTGGAGTGATTAAATGGTGGTAAGCGACTCCCCCTCGGTGTGCAGATTTTCGCTTTGGGTCTTAGGTGTAAACAGCTAGGGCACACAAAGCTAGACTGTCCGTTGAATCCACCCAGGTAGTCCCAGTCATGGAGACAGCCAGTAAGGGGAAACCCCTAAACATCCATGCCTGCGGCCCACTGCGCTGAGGAGGAAGAACATTGGGGTGTCCTGCACAAGGCAGTTTCAATACAAGCAGCTAACCAGGACAACAGGCAGCAACACATGCAGACTGTCTAGGTCAATGGAAAGGTAGCCAATGGGCTATGTGATACTGGCGCCACCATGACCCTACTACAGAAGAACCTCATCCCAGAGAGCCAACACATAGGAGACACTGTAGCCATAAGAGTAGCGGGAGGCACCGTCTTCCGGCTACCCGTTGCCCATGTTCACATGGATTAGGGGGTTGGTTCGGGACATGTGAATGTGCGGGTGATGAAGGATTTGCCAGGGGATGTACTACTAAGGAATGATTTGGCCCCCCTCGTTTCTGCTTATGCCCCGATGTGCCCCGCTGAAGCCAACCCAGTGATTACCTGTGCCCAGACCTGTGCTGCCGGAACCAACCCGCTTGCTGCTGAGACCCGGGTAAGACTATCTTCCCCAACATGTACCTTAGATCAGGCACAATATCACAGTCTAAAATTGGAATGTGACAAGTTGGCCAGTGAGAAATTGGAGATGCAATGACACTACGACATGTATTAGGAGATGTCCCGTGGCTTGAACATGGCTGAAATTGTCAAAAGGTTATATGGGATTTGCATCCAGGTTGTGCCTTATCTCTCCCAAGAGCATCAGCAACAAGTTTTGGGAGCCATTGAGAGAGCAAAGCAAGTGACTGTTCCAGAACTGAATTCCATTATTTACCCTGCAACCTTACAACTTCACCATCAGCTACCAACCTGGTAAGCAAAATGGTAATACTGATGGGTTGTCCAGGCATTAGAGGAATGGAACTATGGACTAACTTCGGAGTCAACCCGTCTGGGGTCTCCTCCTGTGTTAGTCTCCTGCTGAAAGGGGAGAAATGTAATGGGAGGGCCCGTGGAATCCAGAAGCTCTTACAAAGTATGAGCCAGGAAATAATAGACATATCTTGGATTGCTTGTAATCCACAATATATTCAAGGATGTCTGTAAGAACTATTTACAGGTTGTTGATTCTGAACTCAACAGGTTAATTGAAAGAGTGACTCATTCAATGTGGGAACACAGACTGTTAGGTGTTAATGTCATCTGTTGTGATGTAAATGAATCTAGTATGGCTTCTGAAGTATCTTCCATTGTGTAGTGTTAATTGACCCTCTATTGAGTCATTGTTCATTGTTGGTTACTGACTGTATATAAGAGCCTGGTTTTCTCATTAAAGAGTCTATTCGTTTTGAACCTCAAACAGAGCTGTGTCTCATTTCTGGGGGAATCTGTATGAGTCGTGTTCGCCGGATTGTGGAGTTTCGATAGCTGTCTTGGGTTCAGGATGGAATATCTTAAACGGCTTTAACCCCTGTCCCATTTGGGGTTCCGTTACATGGGGGTCGTAAGGGTTGCCATGCCCCAGGGGCCCATGCTGCTACCCTAAAAAATTTGTTCTACCCCTGAATAGGAGGGTTGGCAAGGGCAGCATATAGGGGAACAGATGTCCTCCATTTTCCTCCTGCAGCTGTTAAAAGCCCGCTTTTCATTCTTTCCCTTCTGCTGGCATTCAGCGACTGCAGGAAGAAAATGGAGGGCATCAGTTCCTCTAAATGCCGCCCCCGCTCCCCTGCTATCCAGGTTACTAGTTTCCTGCTGCCCCCAGGCCCTTGTGTGCTTCCCTGGTCCCCCCTCCCCCACAGTGCTATGGATGGAGAATGGGGGGAAGGGCCTGGTAAATATCTAATATACTGGCCCCTTTATTTTCTGAATAGATAAAGTGAGTAATCGGTACCAACTGTTTATTCATTCTGTGCTGCTGAGGCTGCAGAAATGGAGATTGTGGGTTCTGCCCTCAATCTCCTTTCTCTGTCTTGCAGGTGAAACATCAGAATAGAAAGTCTCCCAACAAGGCTACTAAAAAAAAGTTGAAAAAATAATAATAAATAAAAGTGTAAAAATAAATAAATAATAATAATAAAATGGTATAAAATAATAAAATAAAAAAACTACTGACCCCATCAACTGCCCTACTGACGTACTGAAGTTATATGCCTGGACAGGCCATGTCACTGGCTGAATAAATGAAGAAGAAGACGCAGTCTTTCTGCATGGGTGACGTGCTGTAATTCCAATTTCATGGTACTGCTTAGGCACAATTACCATTTTTAGATGTTCCCAAGTAGCTAGCTAATCAAGTTAACATCGATATTCTAATGTTTTAATTGACTGCATATTGTTTAGACTTCACCTAATTAACTACAATCTATAGCAGGGAAGTAGGAGGGGATGAGAGACGCCACACACCACTAGCAAACCAGTTGAAAATAAATGTGAATGGCCTAAACCTTGAGCTCCTCCTGGGCCCCATCTCTGATGCATTTTGCCCCACCCATCGGGGGCTTAGTCATAGAATCATATGATTAAGCCTAGATGAACGAAATGCATCAGAGGTGGGGCCCAGGAGGAACTCAAGGCTGAGGCCATTCACATTTCTTTTCACCATGTTTAGGCTTATTTAGGCATGTCAAGCGCTGGGATGTTAATTAATTTCATTGCCAGAATAGTAATTTTTTACATGCGTTTCAATGCATCAAGCGATTTTCCTGCCATAACGCTGCTGCTACTTGACGCGCTGGCAGTGGGGTTAGTTTGCCTGTAAGCGCTCCTATCTCTAAACGCCTATGAACACATGGGTTAACATGCAGAGGCGTTTAGAGGCATAAAAAAAAAAAAAGCTAGAGACCCCTAATAGCAACGTTAAAAACATCCACAGTGCCTGAGGCCTCAATTGTCAAAGTGAATTTCAGGTGCAAAAACTGTTCTGACCCTCGGACAAAATATAAGCTGCCTTAAGACATGGCCCTAAAGATTGTTTTTAACTTGTCTCTGAAGAGATTAGGATCTCCTTCAATGTCATTACATGGTAAACATCACAGCAAGTGCAATCAAGGAAAGACCACCTGCAACAAACACAGCTTTGAGTTTAATTACAGTGTTTAAGTCTACAAATAGACCCATAAGAAATGGATTTCATCTTTCCATCTGTTTTTCAGAAATTGCATCTCATTCACCATCTTTTTTTGATTGATTGATTACAGATTAAAGCAAATCTACAATGTTTCTAGCTGCTTGTGATGAATGCATGCATGACATTTTGGGGATTTGTAAAACATTACCATAAACACTGATTTACAGGATGGCAAGGTTTACATAAACATTTCTGCCAGTGTAAAAACAGATCCTTAATATGTCTACTTGCAGTTTGTGGTGATTGTTACCTGTATCTGTCTTTTTTTGCGCTAATAAAGGATTGAATTAAAAAAACAAAAACAAAGCAACGTCACTGTTTTTGCTTGTTTCTGTTTAAGGCCAATTGACATGTTAAATATAGTGTTGAGCAGAATATGCCATATTCGATTTCGCGATATATCTCGAATATATAGTCGAATATTCGAGATATATTCGCTAAATACGAATATTCGTGATATTTTTTGGAAATGAAATTATTGCGAATTTTCGCTATTGCGAATACGATTGCGAATGCGAAATTTCGAGAAATGCGGAATGGAGCACTCTGATTGGCTCAGAATATTCGTGATATTTTACAATACAAAATAATTGCGAATATTCGAGAAATGCGGAAGGAGCACTCTGATTGGCTCAGAATATTCGTGATATATTACAATACACAATAATTGCGAATATTCGGCAAATGCGGAAGGATCACTCTGATTGGCTCAGAATATTCGTGATATATTACAATACACAATAATTGCGAATATTCGAGAAATGCGGAAGGAGCACTCTGATTGGCTCAGAATATTCGTGATATATTACAATATAAAATAATTGCGAATATTCGAGAAATGCGGAATGGAGCACTCTGATTGGCTCAGAATATTCGTGATATATTACAATACAAAATAATCGTGCGATATCGCTATTGCCGAATAATCGCATTGCGATTTTTCGGCAATATAAAATGAGCGCTGCAGCTACTCGGCCCAAGGTCTCTAATCATACCAGCAATGCTTTTAGACATCGATGGGGATCTCTAGGATGTGATCTGTTCTAAAAAAAAAATTGAAAACATTCGAATATTCGAAATAGCGAATATTCGCCGCGATATTCGTGTTATTCGCGAATACTCGAATATGCAATATTCGTAGCGAATATTCGCAATGCGAATATTCGTGAGCAACACTAGTTAAATATTTATATCATAAGGGTTGTCTGCCTTCCTTCCTTCCTGTTCACAGTGATATCTTCTTTCAGGTCCAGTTCTCTCCCTTCTGGGACTTTGGATCTTTGGGGTACATAGGATGGCAGTTAATCTAGGGGAAAAGAATGCCCCCCTATAGTGGTGGTGAGAATGCCACCCTTACAAACAGCCTAAAAGATCAATGGTGTCATGCACATGACTCCTATTGTCCCCAGAACTTTGCAGACACCATCAAATGGGGGTCAATCAGTCACCCAAAAGTGGAACTTCCGCTTAAACCACTCCTTGGCCCCTTACATGTCACATTTGGCATGTCATTTTTTTTGGGGGGGAGTGGGGGCTTCGGTGGGAGTGGGACTTCCTGTCCCACTTCCTTAATCCGCCCAGGGGGAGCTTAGGCGATACGTCATATTGCCTACGTTGGCCCCTCCTTGTAGGCAATCGCCTGGGACTAGGGATAAGCTTCGTGTTCGATGCGAACACATATTCGCATCGAACATTGGCCGTTCGATCGTTCCTCGAAAACAAACAAATCGGGTTCGTTCGCGCCAAATTCGAATGACCCATAATTCACTGCGGCGTTGCGCGCTGATGATTGGCCAAGCATGCACCATGACCCCGCATGCCTTGCCAATCACAGCGCCCAAAAAACGAAGAGACCTAATTGGCCAAAGCCTGGGTGCTTTGGCCAATTAGGGCTCAGGGCTTTAGCACACGCCCCACACTATAAAAGGCCGCCTCCCGGGCGACCTCGTGTAGTGTGTTCCGGCTTGCTTAGAGAAGTGAGACAGACAGACAGAGAGAGAGAGAGATAGATAGATAGAGACACAGGGCCAGATTCAGGTAGATGGGCGCTTCTTTACTTTGGAGTAACGTTTCTCATTTACGCTACTCCGCCGTAACTTTAGGAGCAAGTACTGTTATTCACAAAGCACTTGCTCCTAAAGTTGCGGCGGCGTAACGAAAATGAGCCGGCGGAATTCAAATTGGGCGGATAGGGGGCGTGTATTATGTTAACTATGCACGATCCCGCGGCGAACGTACTGCGCATGCGTCGACTGTCAGTGCGCATGCTCCAAATTCTGTCAGGGAACGTCAAACGCAAACGACATGAAAATTTGTAAACTCGACGCGATGACGACGGCCATACTTAACATAGGATACTCCACTAGGGGGCTGTTTTTTCTTTACGCCGCGTATCGCTTACGGAAACGTCGGAACGTCACTGCGTCGGGCCCGAATACGATCGTGAATTTCCGATTCCCGCTGATTAACATATTCTCGGCGTTAATTAGCGGGAACGCCCCAAACGCCATTTTTAAAATTGAAGTTCCGATACGACGGCGAAATACAATTACGCCGCTCGTATAGGAACTCCAACCCGGCGTTTCTTGTTTTCTGGTTACAGAAAACAAAAATGCCGGCTCAAAGTGACAGTTAGGCTGGAGTATCACTGATACTCCAGCCTAACTCTACCTGAATCTGGCCCTCAGTGTCTTTTCACATAGATAGATAGATAGATAGATAGATAGATAGATAGATAGATAGATAGATAGATCAGGGAGGCTACTAGTTAGTATAGTTAAATGTACAGTTTGTGGAGAATATATTGACATCCCTAGGAGTTGTCAATATATTTATAAACTGTATAGCTTAGCTAATTCTGCTATTAGTATCTGTCAGGCAGGAGATTGTGCTTGATGCTCTAACGTGTTAGTGTACACGTGTTAGTTAATTGCACATAGACGCATTAACTGTTACTGCACGTGTGCTATTTATTTGCACAGAAAGGCAGTTGCTGTTAATGCAAGTGGGCTATTGAATTGCACAGAAACGCAGTCGCTCTGACTGTGCGTGTGCTGTTTAGTACCACCTTAGCGCATTTGGTGTCACCGCACGTGTGCTGTTACATACCACCTTAGCGAATT
Source organism: Rana kukunoris (assembly GCA_029574335.1). Lineage (NCBI taxonomy): Eukaryota > Metazoa > Chordata > Amphibia > Anura > Ranidae > Rana > Rana kukunoris. The sequence continues at coordinate 397,130,578 of CM056051.1, forward strand.
TGGTGTTACCGCACGTGTGCTGTTACATACCACCTTAGCGCATTTGGTGTCACCGCACGTGTGCTGTTACATACCACCTTAGCGCATTTGGAGTCACCGCATGTGTGCTGTTACATATCACCTGAGCGCATTTGGGGTCACCGCACGTGTGCTGTTACATACCACCTTAGCGCGTTTGATGACACTGCACGTGTGCTGTTACATATCACCTGAGCGCATTTGGGGTCACCGCACGTGTGCTGTTACATACCACCTTAGCGCATTTGGTGTCACCACACGTGTGCTGTTACATACCACCTTAGCGCATTTGGTGTCACCGCACGTGTGCTGTTACATATCACCTGAGCGCATTTGGTGTCACCGCACGTGTGCTGTTACATACCACCTTAGCGCATTTCGTGTCACCGCACGTGTGCTGTTACATAACACCTGAGCGCATTTGGTGTCACCGCACGTGTGCTGTTACATAGCACCTGAGCGCATTTGGTGTCACCGCACGTGTGCTGTTACATACCACCTGAGCGCATTTGGTGTCACCGCACATGTGCTGTTACATACCACCTTAGCGCATTTGGTGTCACCGCACGTGTGCTGTTATATACCACCTGAGCGCATTTGGTGTCACCGCACCTGTGCTGTTATATACCACCTGAGCGCAGTTAGTGTCACTGTACGTGTGCTGTTACATACCACCTGAGCGCAGTTAGTGTCACCGCACCTGTGCTGTTATATACCACCTGAGCGCAGTTAGTGTCACTGTACGTGTGCTGTTATATACCACCTGAGCGCAGTTAGTGTCACTGTACGTGTGCTGTTATATACCACCTGAGCGCAGTTAGTGTCACTGGACATGTGCTGTTATATACCACCTGAGCGCAGTTAGTGTCACTGGACGTGTGCTGTTATATACCACCTGAGCGCAGTTAGTGTCACTGTACGTGTGCTGTTATATACCACCTGAGCGCAGTTAGTGTCACTGGACATGTGCTGTTATATACCAGCTGAGTGCAGTTAGTGTCACTGTACGTGTGCTGTTATATACCACCTGAGCGCATTTAGTGTCACCGCACCTGTACTGTTATATACCACCTGAGCACAGTTAGTATCACCGCACCTGTGCTGTTATATACCACCTGAGCGCAGTTAGTGTCACCGTACGTGTGCTGTTATATACCACCTGAGCGCAGTTAGTGTCACTGGATGTGTGCTGTTATATACCACCTGAGCGCAGTTAGTGTCACTGTACGTGTGCTGTTATATACCACCTGAGCGCATTTAGTGTCACTGCACCTGTGCTGTTATATACCACCTGAGCGCAGTTAGTGTCACCGCACCTGTGCTGTTATATACCACCTGAGCGCAGTTAGTGTCACTGTACGTGTGCTGTTTTATACCACCTGAGCGCAGTTAGTGTTAGTGCTCCAATTAGAGTTATTGGGAGGGGTTTCAAGTGTTGTGTTGTGCCCAAGGCACAATTTTTCAGCCCCTGTTTAACAGGGGCGCCTAATAACAATTTTTGATGCAATACTTTGCACGTGGCTCCTTGTTGCGCTCCAATTACAGTATGTTTGAGGGGTGCCCTTTTTTCTAAAAATTTTCTTTCACAAAACAATAATGGCCCCCCACCACCGCTAAAATATTCGACATAATGTTGCCACACAGAACTTGCGCAAGTAGCATTAATTACTTTTTTTTATAGTCCTCTCATGTTGTGCAGGGACATTTCTAAACGCGTGCCACTACTATAGACACCCAGCAGGTGTGATATTTAAAGGATTTTTTTTTTCACTTTAACCACTTAAGACCCGGACCAAAATGCAGGTAAAGGACCTTGCCCCTTTTTGCGATTCGGCACTGCGTCGTTTTAACTGACAATTGCGCGGTCGTGCGACATGGCTCCCAAACAAAATTGGCGTCCTTTTTTCCCCACAAATAGAGCTTTCTTTTGGTGGTATTTGATCACCTCTATGGTTTTTATTTTTTGCGCTATAAACAAAAATAGAGCGACAATTTAAAAAAAAAATGCAATCTTTTTTACTTTTTGCTATGATAAATATCCCCCAAAAATATATAAAAAAACTTTTTTTTTCCTCAGTTTAGGCCGATACGTATTCTTCTAACTATTTTTGGTAAAAAAAATCGCAATAAGCGTTTATCGGTTGGTTTTGGCAAAATTTATAGCGTTTACAAAATAAGGGATAGTTTTATTGCATTTTTATTAATTATTTTTTTCTTACTACTAATAGCGGCGATCATCGATTTTTTTCATGACTGCGACATTATGGCGGACACTTTGGACAATTTGGACACATTTTTGGGACAATTGTCATTTTCACAGCAAAAAATGCATTTAAATTGCATTGTTTACTGTGGAAATGACAGTTGCAGTTTGGGAGTTAACCACAGGTGGCGCTGTAGGGGATGTGTGACCTATGTGTTGTGTTTACAACTGTAGGGGGCTGTGGCTGTAGGTGTGACGTCATCGATCGCGTCCCCCTATTACAGGGATGACGCGATCGATGCTACGGCCACAGAGAAGCACGGGGAAGCCGTGTTTACACACGGCTCTCCCCGTTCTTCCGCTCCAGGGATGGATCGCCGCACTGCAGCGGCGATCGGGTCCGTGAATCCCGCGGTCCCGGTCCTGGAGCTTCGGACCGGGTCACGGGCGCGCGCCCGCAGGCGCGCGTCCGCAACCCACGGCTGGGTACTAAAATCAACGTATATATACGTTGATGTGCCCAGGCGTGCCATTCTGCCGACGTAAATGTGCAGTAGGCGGTCCTTAAGTGGTTAAGCATCATTAAAATGGCTGCTCCGCAAAAAACGGACGTTTTAAAAAAAAAAAAAATTCCATTGATACATGTTCCCTGGGGCAAGACCCGGGTTCTGAACGACGTTTTCCAACATTTAATTGAATTTTGGTCTTTAAAACGACCGTTTTTTAATTCGAACGTTCGGGTCCCATAGACTTCAATGGGGTTCGAAATATTTGTGCGAACCCGCGGTCTGTTCGAACGTTCTGGTGCGAACCGAACCCGGGGTGTTCGGCTCATCCCTACCTGGGACACATGACAGGTCCCAGGCGATTGTCTGACCACTCACAGAGCGCAGCGCCGCTCGCACAGGCGCAGTGAGTGCCCGGCCGTGAAGCCGAAAGCTGTCACAGCCAGGTGCCCACACTTGGAATGAAGACGCCGGCCGGAGAGGGGGGGAGAGGAGCGGAGCTCCAGGCGGCTCACTGCTGGACCATGGAGCAGGTGAGTGTATGTTTACTAAAAGCCTGCAGCTACACTTTTTGTAGCTGCTGACTGTTAATAAACAAAAAAAAAGCCCCTATCAATCTTTGGAGGAACCCTGGGTGAGATCAGCCGGCCTAGTTATTCTCTTGACTGACAGGGAGCTGGCTCTCAGCAAAATTATGCCAAAGTTTAGAAATTTATTTTGACTTATTAGTTCCTAAAAGGTGTGTGTACATTTTATTAATTGCTTGCAATACATACCAAAATGTAATTTGGACTTAGTAGCCCAACTTTTTTTGTCATCTGTAAATCACACTCTTTCATGTCTGCACATTTCATGGTTGATCACATTTCACACTTGCCAGTGTGATGTTTAAGTGTGACAGGTGCTACACTGTTTTCCTGACACCATCCATGTATGCCATTTCATGCTACTACGATCAGCTAGTTGTCGTTGTCACAACTTGTTAGTCAGTGACTGAGAATCCAGCTCGGAGGCTCTGATAAAACTATTTCAGATGTCACTAGAGCTTAAAATAAATGAAGAATGGATTAAAGATCTTGTCAGGAAAAGAGCAGCCACAAGGTTAACAAAGACAGAAACTCTACTACAGACTGCTGCTACTTGTGGGTTTTAGGCAGCAAGGCTTTCATTGACTGTACTGAAGAACAAAGCTGATTTTATATACTTCTCAAATCAATCAAGAATATTCAGAATTTAATGAGCTAATTTTTAAGCTGAATTCTGGGGGAGAAAAGGTTTACTCTTGTAGGCAACCTCTACTATTCCCATGGAGTGATAATGTTGTTCAGCTGTGCTGTTTCCCGATATTTATAGCTAAAACATGCATCACAAGCACATTTCTCGGTGGAGCCACATATGGTAGAGAGGTTCCTTACCTCTCGAGGAGCGGAATACATTCTGTCCTCTCTATATCTCCGCCTCACGTGCGGTGACTCCGAGGGGGTATCTCCCCTGTTTCAATCTTGGAAGGTGGACATCCCTTGGCCTTGCCACAATATATCCCAACGGTAATTTCAGCTAGAGACGGATTTATCCAATTAAAATTAATTCACAGGGCTTATTACACCCCCCAAAGACTAGCTTGAATATACCCTGCACACTCTGAGATGTGCCCTAACTGTCAACAGGCAGTTGGAAAATACTATCATGTTATCTGGGACTGCCCGATTATACAAGACTTCTGGAGGAAGGTGCTCATAGAGGTCAATACGGTCACCAGCCTCTCAGTGTCAATGGATCCCAAGGTGCTCTTCCTTGGTGTAACAGACTCGGTGACACAATCTACGCACACTAGGCTCTTACTGTTCTATCAATGCTTCTATGCCAGGAAGTTCCTCCTCCAGCACTGAAAGCTGGGTTCCCCCCCTACGATAACGCAGTGGCACTCACTTGTGGATTCTGTACTGCCCCTGTAAAATTTGAAGAAAGTGTGGAAAGCATGGGTGGAAAAGCGTGGAAAGCCCATTCGCTCACTATCTAGAAAGGGACTCCATTGAATGCTCGATGACTCGGGGGCGGCCTCAGCGCCCCTCAGATCCCTAGAAAACCTCCTCCTTACTTTATATACATCTCTCCCCTCAACTTCCTTATTTCTTTACAATCCAAATAATACTGGGAATGGTTTGGCTATCTAATTGTTGCAGAACCTCCCTACCAATTTGCCTGCTCTAGACGTCTATATGTCCAGTGATATATTAATATTACCATGTACTTCTGTTAATTTTATGTCTTGCATACCTTACCACTGTATGATTGAGCTGTACTGATGTTTTACTTACTAATAAAAACGTTTCTGTTAAAAAAAGAATGTTGTTCAGCTGGGTCAGCTGCTCTGGAAGTGATGCAGCAGTCCTATGAACGGTAAATTACTTTTCCTTTCTGGCAGCGTAAAGAGAGTGGTCAAGTAATTGCTGTTTATTGCTGCAACAAGCTGGAACCCAGTATAGGACCAATGTGTTTTCTTTTTCCGACTTAGGGCATGTTCTGGTTTTGACACAGAGCTCTCGCAAAATTTGGGTGGCCATTTTGGATGCTGATGTCCTATATATAGATTAGAGATCGGGACAGGTACCCATACTTGTAGGAACAGATAGTTTCCCAAAGAGGTCCCAGCCTATCAATGCGGATCAGGTTGGGGATCAGAATGCTCTGAGATGGGAAGTACAGCATGCTCTTAGGGTAAGGCTTACCCACACTGTGTTATTAAAGGGCTATGAAAGGGGTTGCAAAGAGATCCATTATTTTCAGACACTTAAAAAATGCATGCTTTGTGCAATCTCCTTTATGTAAGAAGTGAACTTTTATTTTTTTTTAAATAACGTTTTAATTGAACAATTTACATTTGGAACATAGTCCTGCAAGTTACAAGGCAATACTGGAGAAATGCATAAAATAAAGAAATATGACTTATACACATATAGGCACAGTAGATCAAAAGAAACGTATTCAGATCGAACAATGGACTCAGTAGCTACTTATGAATGGAAAACCTTGTGCCTACTCTATTCATGAAGAAGTAAACTTTTATGCTGAACTCATCTCTGCTGCTAAATGTATCCAATTGTTCAGAAATGGATTCGAAGAACCCTAAATTGTTACTGCATTAGCCGTTTTTTAATGGTACTTAAAACAAAAAGAGTATTTAACCCTTGTAGTGCAGGAGGGGCTCCACTGTCTGATTTTCACTTGATTACATGATAAATAACAACACAAATTCATTAAGTTGAAGTGATTTCCACATTGCTTCCAGCTGCTTGTCCACCCTGTTCTCCAACAGATTTACTTGGTGTAAATTGCAGTTTTTATACTGGTACTGGTGCTTTTACATGTTTCATTGGTATCTTTTACATAAAGTAACTTGAACTTTAGGTATATAGACCTTTCCATGGCAGGAACACATCTTTGAGTTTAAAGAAAAGCTAATAAAAAATAGATTCATTTGTAGTATAATTATAATATTTATGGCGGTAATATAAACTTTTCAGCAGTTCAGCCTTAAAGAAGATGGCAAAGAGCGGGAACACTTTACAGCTATTGCTGGTTGGTGTATGAAGGGTCATTCACTTTGTTTTATGAGTTCATGATCTAAAACAAGGAAAACAGGTAAGGTTCACACTGAAATTCAGGATGAGATTTGTACAGCAATAAGGGGACCATGGGAATTTCAACATTGCACCAAATTGGAAGAATCACACACTAATCCCCTAACACATATCGCCATGCTGTATGTGTGATATAGTAGTCTCTTTGTTTTCCAGGTGTAATAAAATGGAGTATATCTTTTTTATTTATTTTTTTACTTTTTTTTTTATGTTCTGGATTAATAAATAAAAGTTAAGTCAGTTTCTTTTTTGCTTTTTAAAGATGTTATTGTTGGATTTGGATGAAATTAGAATGTGAAGAGCTCTGCTTACATGCATGTGCCTATTACTAGATATCACTGTTGGCGTCTGTGACATAGTTAGTTACACCTGACAGTTAACATTTTTTTTAGGGCTGTTACTGATTGAAATTTTCGTGTTCGATTAAACTTTTTTTTTTAATCGACTAATTTCGATTAATTATAACACACATACATTTTTTGGATCACGACCATATATAGTCCCCGCTGTATTATCCACAGACATCTCCCCCACTATAATATCCACAGACATCTCCCACACTGTAATATCCACAGACATCTCCCCCGCTGTAATATCCACAGACATCTCCCCCACTATAATATCCACAGACATCTCCCACACTGTAATATCCACAGACATCTCCCCCGCTGTAATATCCATAGACATCTCCCCCACTGTAATATCCACAGACATCTCCCCCACTGTAATATTCACAGACATCTCCCCCACTGTAATATCCACAGACATCTTCCCCACTGTAATATCCACAGACATCTCCCCCACTGAATAGGAAGATTAGTGCTTGCTTAGTCTTACCAGAGAAGCCGGCCGAACATGAGCAGTTGAGGCCGGGGGATAACGTCAGTGCGCCGCTCTAGACTCACCTAGGCCGCCGCTGGGTGGACCAAGATGGCCGCTGCTCCGGGAGCTAGGCCGAAGTCGTGGCCTTTCATATGGCCGAGACAGCAGTGGAGCTCCACGGATCACATGATGTGCCAATCCGCATATGGTGACCCGTTCGGATCGCTGATGATTTACGATCCGTTGTACCACTAGTACCGATCAAAAACATTTACGATTAATCAAGGAAATAATCTTTAATTTTCACAGCCCTAATTTTTTGGGGATAAAAAGGTTTAGAACCTCCATCAATATATTCCTAGAATGAGAAGCAGGGCTACATTTTAATGCAATGTATGTAGGCCACACCATTGAGGAATTAATGTTTAGGAAATGTTTAGCTAAAAAACAGTGTTTTATTTCACAGCTACTTTTCTTTTATGCTAAAGTTGGCCATAGATGGGTAGAATCATGAATGAAAATTTTAGGGAAAAGTAGGTTCTAAGAAGGTTCGTTAATTTTTCGAATCATTAGTGGGTCACATCGATGTTTGTTTTCAACCACAGTGGTAGAAAAGTTGAAGAAAAGAAGACAGTGGAAGAAAATTCAAAGGAGTCGTTTGGGAAGTTTTTAACAAATTAAATCTTTTGAAGGACAAACAAATGTTCTGAGAATTTTCATACAAATTTTTCCAAGACATTTCACAATAATTTTCATTTAAAATCCTATCCATCTATGCCCAGCTTAACTTTTTAACGCTCCTTTCACATGGATTAGATTCTGTTTTTATCAGCAGGAGATCTGTGAGCTGGTTCCCTGATGCGTGGAGCAGAGCGGCCGGATGACACATCTGTGTCTACTCAGTTTATGTAGAGTGGACATGGACAGAGCCTGCTCTGCTCCATGAGTAGCTGTTAGTAAACAGACACCACTGTCCGTTAACACCTGGCTATGTCCAATCCGCTCCACCTAAACGGAAGAGGAAATAGTCCTCTCCCAGGTGGACAGGTGGACTTGAGCAGAACGCCCATGTGATATGGGCTTAAAACAACAAATGGAATAATTTGTTTAGATGAAAGTGCAGTAAAGCACTTTAAACAGTTAAGTACATTTTTAGGGCCCTTCATTCTTATGTCTGAATGCAGTACGTTAATGTGCATTACAGCTCGTGTTGCATTAAGGCTGCATTCTCACCTTAGCACGGCGTTTTGTACCGTGATTTGCCGCGACAAATTGCGGTATTTTGTACCGCGATTTGCCGCGACAAAACGCATCGTTTTTAACCTTGTTTTTTTAACAGGTCATTGTCGGCTATGCCGAACGCTGAAGCCGCCTGAAAAAAAGGGTCCGGGACTTGTTTGAGCTTCACGCGATTGGCGTTTCGGCGTTTGGCGTGGAGATGTGAACCATCTCCATAGAGATTAATGTTATTTCTCCCCTCCAGTGTATCTGAGCGTCACGCTTCAGGCGACAAAACGCTCAGGTGTGGATGGAGCCTAAGGCAGCCCCTTTATTATAAAGGGGCTGCCGACACACTAAAACTGATTTAAAAAATACAAATCATAGCAACAAATCTACTGTATGTTGTGTTGGGGTGCCTTTCATAATTAATGTCAGCACTCATGACACATGGATAAGTTGTGTTGCCATGCATTGTGGCAAGATGTAATAACGTTGAGTTACAATAGGCCCTCATGGGGGTCTATGTATTAAACAAAATACAGTAAAAAGATGGGATGATTTCTGTACATTTTTTTTACAGTTTTTTTTTTTAAATATGATATTGTGAAAGTACAATACTGTCTCCACTATATAAATACCTATACCTGTAATAAATAAAAAATAAGTAAAAAAAATATATACATCACATGTTTAGCCGGGAATAATCAAATAATTTGCAATAATGACAATTCTACAGATGTTTTACTTTAATTAATTCACTTTTCATTCTCTTTACACCAAAATAATCTAACCAAGGCGTGACGTACTTGTATTAAACACAGGATCAACCTGGAACACATTCTGCTGGTCTGTAATATAAATTTAATGTGAACACCTTGGTCGAGTCTCCATTAGACACCATTGGACAGCCAGTTGCATACAGTCCAATAATAGCACTGCTGAGAAGTCTACTCATTTGCGTCTGGTGCCCCAGACGACGTCATTTGTGTGACGAAACGCGTGTCAGGAGAGGAGACTTGCTGACGTTATCGCGTGACAGTCCGAGCGGACGGGCGTTCGCTTAGCCAGCCGGCTTTATTTTTATGCTTCTATATGATCATTCTCTTGTAAGTGTTTTATCTCATTACATTTTACACTTTTTTCTACGGTATTTCACTATTGTGAGTCCTATTATTTTTTGGGTATCTCATCCACTCGGTGACATCTGTGCCTCTGAGGATCTATTGAAAAATTCCACTGGTGTGAGCTGCAGTCCATGTTAAAGGCCCGAGCTGGGGTTTACAGCCGCAAGCCATCTTTGCTTGCCATCTGGTAAGCTTGCATTTCTTATGGTGTCTTCACTCATGGTGGTGGATTTCCTCAATTTTTGAATCGCAGAACAATTCTTTTTAATTGTGTTTCTTTGGACTTCACTGAATTTATGATTTAATACAGTTGTTATTGCTTCATTTGCATTTTTTATCATCACTTGTTATAGTTCATACAGTTCTTTACAGTTTATCACAGCGCAACTACATTTTTTCTATTGTGTATTTTGTGTGTATATCACTTTTTAGTTGCTGCTTCCTATTTGGTGTTTATTTAGCGTGATATTTTTTTTCCTATATAACATATTTATATCACCTGCTGAAATGGGCAGTATGGGGTCCAAGTAGTTACCACTTTCCTTGCAGCTCTGGATCCTGGGTTTGAGGTCTGCCAGGACCAAAAGTTATATATAGATTATATGTTTATCCAGTGTTTGTGAAGGTGTTCTCTGAGTGTTTATATTTCCTCCCACAAGCCTAAGGCATACTGCTAGGTTAATTGGCTGCCTCTCAGTATCCTGTGATAAAGAAATTAGCGCTCCTTTAGGGGGGCAGGGACTGATGTGGATGGATCTCTGTACTCTGTAAACTACTGTGAAATATTTTAGAGATATAAAAATACTGGATACAAAATTAAAGGAAGCATGTTCTAAGAAATGTCATAAGCAGCCATTGATGACATTTCCTTTTAAAAATGCTGCCAGCCTGCTGCTTTATCTAAGTGTTGCAGCACACAATACGTTGAAAGCATGTGTCCCCTGACAACTGGTGGACATTATCAGCCTTATTCATTAATGGGTACAAAACTACCTTAGGTTAAAAATGAAGAGCATTGTCTGAAAACTAACAGGACAAGACTGCCAACCCGGATATGTGTCTGTCCAACATTATGGGCACCAAAAAGTAAATTTTCAGGTAATCTCGGCAAGGGAATCTCTTGACTATTCTCGAAAGGACGTTTTTGAAGACCAAAAGAAATAAACTAAGATCCCATAAAGCAAGTGGCGGTCTAACAGGATGAATTACTAGGATAAACTCCCTAAATAAAGGTACAGATTAATGATTGACCAACGGCATTGGAATAAAACAGCCAAGGCTAAAAATCTGACCCTTAATGATACTGTGAGCTAAATGTTTATCTACACCTTGTTGCAAACATGGTAGAAATACCAGTCTCACACAGACCTCTATCCCTCAACACCTGAGCTTCAACAACCATGCAGTTAAATCCAGCACCCAAGAAACATGATGGTAGAATAGGCCTTGGAAAAGGAGATATGAATGACCCGTAAAGCACAAAGCTGTGCATACCAAGCACTTTGAGGCAAATCTGGAGTCAGGATAATTACCAGATTTTTTTCTAAATCAATCCTGTAGAAGTTTGGGTAAGAGATGTACAGGATGATATTCATAAATGAGACTGAATCTGTCCAACAGCATCATTAAGGCATCTCTCACAATAAACTGGATGTCCCTCAGCCTCGAGATGAACTTGTCTAGTTTGGTATTGAGCTGAAAGGCTAGTAGATCCATATTCAGAGTTCCCATTTGGAGCATATATCAATCTGAACATCTTCAGTTAAAGGGACCATTCCCCTAGATCCTGACTCTGCTAGATGATTCACGTATGTCACTCCTGTGGCCTTTTCCAACTATATCCCCACAGTATGGCCCCCACAGAATGTTTGTCCAGAGGGGAAGAGACAACCCGATGCCTTAAAGTTCAAGATAAATTGATGGGGAGGGGAGTGTCCTCTGTTGACCATCAACCTTGGACAGACAGAGTTCTAAAAACCCCAAAATGCTAGCTTCTTTCATAATAGTCATCTATTGAAGGAGAAGAAATTTCCCACATGGAGGGACAACTACATCAGCCACTAAAAAAATTAAATTCTGGAAATGGCACTGGGTCAAATTACCAGGCAAAAAGGAGATCTATCCCACTTACACAGGATTTCCTGCCGCAGGGTCAAAGTTTGAAACTGAGCAAAAGTGTTTACTTTGAAGGCGATCATCAGACCTCACACCTTTATACTAGAACGAAGAGCGCACCACTGGTTGTGATGAAGACTCTACTGGTCCTGAAATTTGTGAAGTTCCTCCAGCAGGAGAAAAAGCTTTACCAGATTAGTGTGCAGGATTAAGCTCGGATACTACAGACAATAGGTTGGGGGTCAAATATTCAAGATCCAAACAAAGTCACACATGGTACGTAGCATCAACTGAATGTGCTGCTTCAAAATCTGGTAAGAGTCTGCTCACATGAGAAGATTGCCACAATAACTCACAATTGGGATGCCCCTGAGGTAGAGAAAGGATAGAATGGTGGCCAAGACCTTTGTAAATACTCAAGGTGAGAAGAACAGCTGAAGGGAATAACCAGAAGTTGGTGACAGTCATAACCCATGGTCAAACTGACAAACAATTGGTGGCTTTGACAAACAAGGATATGAAGATATTTACCTATCTTGAATATGATACCCAGAAGTCTCTCTAGTGGAAAGAAACAACTACCAAACAAACAGACTTCATTCTGTTTTTTTTTATTTTATTAAAGGCATTTAACAGTTTTAAATCCAAGATGAGATAAATACCGCTTCTTTAAAGAAAGTTAAATTAATGAATAGAACAGAAGCCCTTCAAAATTTCCTTGGGAGGACCAGCACTTGAACCAAAATATCATATGCAAAAAGACTACAGATACAGAGCTATGTTATTGAAGTCTGACGCAAAGTAGTAAAAGCCTATGCTTTTAGAGACCAAAGCTTAAAGGGTCACTTTTTTTTAGCTAAATAGCTTCATTTACCTTACTGCAATCCTGGTTTCATGTCCTCATTGTTCATTTTTGCTCTGATGTTGCTGTAATTCTCCTCTGTTCTGGACACTTCCTGGTTGTCTGTTTCCTGAGGACCACAGTACTGGGAGCTTCTAGTTTCGTTCCAAACCAAAACGTTCCAAACCAAAACCATCACTGCTCTATGGCTCTGTCCAGCACAGATACAGCATAACATGCAAAAACGAAACTAGATGCAAAAACGAAACTAAAAAACTCCAGGTACATTATATGATTGATTTTTATCTATTTTTAATCGTTTTAAAATCAGTTAACTATTATGGCCCGGATTCACATACCTCGGCGCATCTTTATGTTGGCGTAGCGTATCTTCTTTATGCTACGCCGGCGCAACGCAGGGAGGCAAGTATGGAATTCACAAAGAAAATGCTCCCAACGTTGCGCCGGCGTAGCGTATATTCGTCGGCGTAAGCCGATATAAGTCAAAGTAGGTGGAAGTGGGCTGGAAGTGGGCGTGATACATTTAAATGAAGCGTGACCCCATGCAAATGATGGGCTGAGTACTTAAAATGAACTGCGCATGCGTCGTACCTTGGACGTATCCCAGTGCGCATGCTCACAATCACGTCAAAATAACTGCCTAAGATACGTCGAAACACTACCTACGACGTGAACGTAACCTACGCCCAGCCCTATTCACGTACTACGGCGTAAAATTCGACGGCATTCGTTCCCTGGTCCATACCTTTGCATGAGTTGCGCCTCCTATATGGGGAATAAATTTACGCCGGACGTAACCCTTACGCAAATCGCTTAAAACATGCGCCGGGCACAAGTACGTTTGTTGAATTGGCGTATCTCCGTCATTTGCATCGAAAATCAATGGGAGTTCCAAATGCGTCCAGCGTAAATATGCGTAGGCAAGTTACGTCGGTCGGATGAAGTCAGTTTTTTTGCATATCTTAGTTCTATGGGTACGGCGCATAGATACGACGGCGCATATGTACACTTACGCGGCGTATCTCGAGATACGTCGGTGTAACTGCTTTGTGAAGCCGGGCCTATGTCTCTATACCCAGTCATTTCAGCAAAAAAAAAAATTCCTTTACAACTCCTTTAAGTTGGACATACACTAATAGTTTTTTTTAATTTAATGTTTGTATGAACATTTGTACAAACATTGGTACAAAAATTCTCAGTACATTTGATGGCATTCAAATGTACTCTTTTTTTTGTTTTTTGGTTTGAACATTGAATTTCACCACAAAATCACTTTCCCATGCAAAAACCACACGCACTCCATTTTTTGTGTTGCTGTGGTCAATACTGAATCTTGATTTGACCCCCACAAATGATTTGAAAATCAAAAGAATGATATGAAAACAAAAAATTTCAAATGAGATTTTACTAGTGTATTGCCAGTTTTATGCTATAATAAATCTCATCAGATTTAAGTGACCGTGTATACAGAATGGACAAAGGCCTTCATCTTATGGTCTGAAGTTTAAAAAATGGAGATCCTTCCGCATGGAAAACAGTAGTCGTATTTAAACATGGAGGAAGCAGAAGGTTGAGAAGTCTATTTTTAAGTAAAATCCTCTCAAAAAGGATATTTGACACAAAAGCGTTCTAGTAATACAAATACGTTATTAGGACACTTTCAGTCTTTATTAATGAAGCCGAAAAGGAATGAAACAGAAACACTGACGTCCTCTGGCAATTGGAGGCTAGGACATCTAATGCCGCGTACACACGGTCGTTTTTTGCGATGAAAAAAACGACGTTTTTTAAAACGTCATTTAAATTGATCGTGTGTGGGCAAAACTTCGTTTTTTGTCTTAAAAAAAACGACCAAAAAAAAATTCCAACATGCTTGAATTTTTTGTGTCGTTTTTCAAAACATAGTTTTTTGTTTCACAAAAAGTCACCGTGTGTAGCAAAAACGTCTTTCAAAACGACGTTTTTCAACCCGCGCATGCCCAGAAGCTAGTTATGAAGCGAGCTTCAATGGAAAAGTGTGGTGAACGTAACCTCGTTTTTTGTGAAAAAAACGATGGTGTGTATGCAACATCGTCTTTGAAAGTGACGTTTCAAAAACGTCGTTTTTTACTTCACAAAAAACGTCGTTTTTTTTTCATCGCAAAAAACGACCGTGTGTACGCGGCATTAGGGAGCTCCCAGCACCCTGTTCAGTTTTTTTGCACCCATTGTCCCAATCCTGAAAATAGGCAGCTTAACCCTACTGGTACTATTTGATCTTCATTCAAAATGTCCTTCCAAGAGAAAAAAAAGTTTTGGCTTTAGATACATTTTAAGTAACCAGTACAAGATAGATTCTGATCAATTGGTACAGAACTGGCACCTATAAACTGGAACAGAAATAGGTCTTCTATTACAAGCTACCTATAGAGTCCAAGGTTGGAAATTGTCCAAAATGTTTTTGTATGATGTACTATTAACTGTATCCTTTACTGGAAATCCAAGGACATAACATTTTTGAAGAATATCCTATTTTTTTAGCCATATAGTAGGTTAGATGCTAAGGTGTCCACAAACTTTTGGTCATATGATGTGTGCCAGATAAGAATATGCAGCTGTAGAGGTAAAGCACATGTTCACTTTAAAGTGTCCAAAAAAATTTGACCATAAACTGAAGTTTGTCAGAACAACAAAAATAACAAGTTCATATTGTTATGGGTGTAAAACATATAAACGTGCTCCACTTCAGCCTTCACCCAACGCTTGGAAACACCCATAGTGTCAATCCTTCACCAATGGAAAAATGCACACTTAACAGAGGGATATGCTGTCTATTACTAGACCAGCAATAAGCGCTTTGGGTAAATATCATCACAAAGCGCTTCTTGATGTTCTAGTAATAAACAGAACATCCCTCTGGTGAGTGTATATTTTTACCATTGGGGAAGCACAACAAAGTGTTTATCGCTGGTCTAGTAATAGACAGCATATCCCTCTAGTGAGTGTATATTTTTACATTTGGTGAAGGATTGGCACTACGGTTGTTTCCAAGCATTGAGTGAAGGCTGAAGTGGAGCACTTTTATATGTTTTACACCTGTAACAATATGAACTGTTTGTCATGGACCTTGGGATGCTAAAGTCTTTCTATTCAAACTACCAGGCTATTGTGTACATTGATTGCCCCCTGGGGCTTCTGTCTCAATACACATAACCATCTTTTAATGTCATTGACCTTAGGATGCTAAGTGAGCTGGCTTGTTAAAGACTTTTCATTGTGTTCTGCAGGTGAATAGCTGTTGTCCGGGACGGGACGTCTGGGGGGGGGGGGTAATTACCTCAACTGAATGTCTTTTAGAATGTGATTGAAATTTATTGTGTGTGTGTTAAGAAGATCTGTGTTTACGCTTAAGAGGTTGTGTATTGTATAGTGGGGAATTGAAGACGGGACGCCTAGTCACCTCGTCGGGCTAAATGATTAGATAATTGGCTCATGTTAATTATAGTTCTGATTGCTTCATTGTAGTAATTACCTCCTCTATATGCGGAGCCAAGCTGTCTAGATAACGTATTCTGTTACGATTAGTAATTAACTTCACTGATGTCATTATCTAAAGGAATGTGACCTCTCAGGTGAAGTAATTAAGTCATGTTAAAATGTCTCTCTAACATCGGTATGGAAGCCCCCAGTGTGTGGAAAAGGGGGTGGAGATTTCATTGTTCTTTAAATGATGACAAGCTTGTAAACTGTATATAACCAGTAGAATGCTTCCATTAAAAGAGTCCTGTTTGAACTTACATACAGCCTGCCTGGTGTCTGTTCTAATGGATTCCGAACGGCACATAGCTGTAGTTCGGATCCCGGAACCTTGGATGACTGAAACACCAGATGTTGCCATCTGCAATCTGATCCAATAGTAGCAGAGGAGTGTCGGGAGAGCGGAAGCGAGCAAGGGTCTCGTCACACTGTTTATTTTTGTTGTTCTGACAAACTTAATTTTACGGTCAAATTTTTTTTGGACAATTTTAATATTTTTGTGCTGTATTTCCACTTTTGGTATATTGGTATAGCACCTACTAAATTGTTACATGTTCTTATTCACATAATATATATATATATATTTTATAATTACTATATATTTAGAAACACGTAACAAATATATAATATATAATTCTCAAATGTAATTGCAAATGTAAAAAATACTCTTTAGGCTTACAGATAAGTTCCTTCACTTGATCTTTATGACTCTTTGAGTAAATCAGCCTTGAGAATTACTACAGCAAAAAGGAAATTTCCATTGTTCCTGAGTAGCTGGATCATACTTGGATTTCAGGGCAATAAAAAGTGTGCTTATCTGCAGTTCAATAACACCAATACAGGTGAGTCACCAGATGGCACTCCCTGGAATTGGACGACTGGACAATGGGGATTTGTAGAGTGCTGGTGGTAAGCATCGAGGTGGGAGTGGTGAGGGGGAAAAAAACATTTAAATAACCATAGCAGCTCACTGTAACAACTTATCATTCTCACTACACCTTATCTTCTTCTATAGCCCTACTAGACTTGCAGAGACACCATGAGTTTCACTGGAAAATATGAGGTGGAGAGCCAGGAGAACTACGAATCCTTCATGCAACTAATTGGTAAGATTATAATTTTTTTTTACTCATTTAGCACAATTAGCCATGGACATAAATGGGACACAATCCAGCCATTTTCAATATTTTTTTATAAACATACCCGCATGCCTCACCCAATTTTGTACACTTCAAAGATCTTTTGTGCTATGGCCGTGCACAGCAAAGCAACGGCTTTACCTAAAGTAAAAGTTTATGACTGGTGGGTGGAGGAGGCTCCAGACATAATCAGGCCACTGAGCTTCAATTGATCTAATTATTGCACATACGCACAGGGCTTACATCAGCCTTAGCACCCAGTTCCATTTTTTGCATTGTTTATACACAGCAGAGAGTGTACCTAAACATAGTTAGGAGCAAGTAGAAGAGTTTTTTTTTTTTTTAGCAGAAAATACTTTGCATGTTTATTTTCACCCCAATTTTTTTTTACATTTTGAGCCTTTTTTAAAGGTGGTCCTACACCTCCGCCTCCCCCTCATTTTTTATTTAAATTCCCTATCACCTTGTTTGCCAACAGGAACATAGGAAAAATGTATACCCCACGTAGAAGCTTTTACAAGGCTATAGAATCTCTCCACACCTGCAAGGTATGGCACTGGGGCCTGACAAATGACTATTCAGGCACTTAGCACTGCATTATATATCATAGGAGTGAATCACAGGCTTCCCATAACCCACAGTACGAGGTAATGCAGAAAAATATACTGATCGGTTGTTTTGGTTTGCACAATGATCTTTGCTTGATACTTAATGGTGTCTAAACATGACATGAAATTTACAATTTATCATTATGATGGTGATAATTCTAAATTCTAATGATACAATTTGTACTTCTGTTCCAGGAATTCCAGCAGAAACAATTCAGAAAGGAAAGGATTTCAAATTCACCACAGAGGTAGTGCAGAATGGTGATGATTTCACCTGGTCCCAGATCTACCCAGGCCACACCATGACCAACAAGTTCACCGTTGGGAAGGAGTCTGATTTGGAAACCATGAGTGGCAAAAAATTTAAAGTAAGTAGAGACTGGGATTGGTATTCACGTGACAGTATTCAGTTATGGCGATTAGAAATGACAACATGAAAACTCTTCAGTGAGTTGGTGATTAGTACATCATTTTAGTGTGGGCACCAATGGCAATCTAGCTGCACATGGCAGTGTTTTTAAAGTGAAGGTTCTCTTGTCTGACTTAGATAAAGCATAACAGGCTCTTGTGCCTAAAGCTAGTTCAAAGCTGGCTGAAAATAATCAGATCCCCCCCCCCCCCCCCCATCTGGGCTACACAGCAGGGTTCGCTGTACGTTCTACTGTGTCTTTTGTATTTTGACAGTCAGACTTTCTGGCTGTTAAAATACATAAAACAGTGCCTGCATCTGATTGGATGCAAGAAAGAAAAAAAATTCAGGCCCCTCTGAGTTAGACTGTAAAGTGTGTATTCATAAAATCACATAGTAACTTACATCAAGGATTACATTGATCTGTTTGGATGCAGACTCTGTTCGGCTGACATTTTTCCATTCAGCTACTTCAACTTTGTAATTATTGGGGGATGTTGGGCTGGAGAAGAAACTGACAGGTCCTCCCACTGAGCAAATTTTGGCCAATTATTCAGCAACTGTCTGAAATTCGCTCCGTGTATGGCCAGCTTAAGTCTGCAGTGTGATTATATCTATAACCACAAATCTTTGGGGCTACACAACTCCTGTTCCCCTAATGCCTTGTACACACGGTTGTACTTTTGACTGTGCAAAAGTCTGCCGTGATTCCGTCGGAAGTCCGACGGAAAGAAAGAGAACAGGTTCTCTATCTAAGGTCCGTCGGACTTCCGAAAAAAAGTCAGATGGAGGCTACGCACGGCCGGACTTTCCTAGAAGACATTTTTTTTTTTCTCAGAAAATCCGGCCGCGTGTATGAGGTATAAGTGTAAATAAATAAAAATATTGAATACTGTCGCTGTTTAGCCATCAAAACTGTGTGTACATTTATTCTGAGCATACAGGAAAAAATCTAATGTTCGTAGTCTTTATTCTTGGCAAATTGAATGTGTGAATGCAGAAAATACCCCATTATAGTCACTAGATGGCACTGAACAACATTTGTCCTATGATACCTCATCTAGTAGCTATAAAGTAGTATTTTCTACACAGGAGTAAAAACCCTGCCTGCAAACGGATACTGTTGCCATGGTTGCAAGAAAAAGATATTTAATTGTTTGGGCAGTTTTAGAAAATCACATTTGGCTGCATAATAAAGTGTAAATGTCATTTTTAATAACATTAAATTAGAGAATAATTGGATGGCAATTTATCTATATTAGTGATCACTAAATACCTAGAGTATATATGAATATTCAACAACTTCCATTTACCTCTCTAAATAGTGAATAAACTGTCTATCACTAAAATTAAAGGAGAAGTACAGTCCGCTATCTGCTGAAAATGTGTCACAGTGTAGTCCGTTCTGCACCCCTGTGACCCCGTTTTCAGCAGACAGCGAGCTAAAACCTACTGTCAGCTTACGTCACAGAGCCAGTCCAGGCTGGGGAAAGATTGCGACTGTATGGGCATGATCCACCCAGATCTCTGGACTGCCACCTGTCTTAGCCTCTCGGAACTCCAGTGAGAGTGGAGAACAGGGTTGGACTGGGACAAAAATTTGGCCCTGGACTTTATCCAGACTGGCCCACTTTGACAGGTCTCTTCCATGGCGGTAGGACGAATCCCGCACCCCCCCCCAGCCACCCAAGCCCCCTCTCCCCCTTCACTAGCCACTAGCTGTTCTACTTTATTAGAGTAGAACGGCTGGTACTGGTATTCTTATAGGCAGTACCAGTGGGGAAGCTAGACATTATTTCACCCAGGGCAAGGAATCAGTTCGGTGCCCCCCCCCCCCTTATGGGACAAGATTAGGCAGAAGTGAGAAACTCCCAGGCCATAGCTGTTGAGTCAGCTGTCTGTCCCTTCCCCCATGCTCCTCTGGTCCTACCCCTGCTTCTCTGTTCCCCCCAGGTGAGCGCTGCGGGGAGGGAGAGACAGAGGAGCGGAGGGGGGCAGCGGTTCGCTGTCAATGAAGCCGGACCACTGAGCCATCGGCCCACCGGGAAACTCCCTATAGTCCTAATGGCCAGTCCATCCCTGGTGGAGAAGGAGCAGAGCAGACAGCGATGACTGGCAGTCACCAACTCTCTGCTCACAGAGCTCTGAGAACTGATCGATCAGCGTTCTTTGATCACTCAGTTCTCAGCCTTAGAGCCAGTGGGGGACAGCAGTGGACCAATGCTGCATCCTCCTAGGTAAGTATGATTTTAACAAAATACAAAAAAAATAAAAATAAAAACTCACACGGATGGTCCGCCCGGCAGACTCCACTTTGCTCAACGGGGGATCGATCCGCTGATCCCCCACTGAGCAGGCGGGTGAGAGGTCTGTCTCTGCTCACTGTGCAGAGAAAGACCTATCAGAGCCTCTATGGGGAGATTGGTTGTCCTCTATGGGGAGATCGCTGTCCGATCCTCCAGACGGAAGGAAAATAGGACCACCACCCGTCTGGTTTTCATGAACAGGATCAGATCAGATAGCAGCGGGTGTCAGCAGACTTGTCATGGAGTTTTTGATCAGGTCCACATGAAAACTGACAGGCGGACCTGATTGGAAAGTCTGTATGAAAGGGAACTACATTACAATACAACCAGCATATTACTGCCTAAGAATCTTTTATCTGTTACAGGCAACAGTCCAGTGGGATGGCAGCAAAATTGTTGTAGACTTTGGAAAATACAAACATACATCTGAGATTGCCGGAGGAAAACTGGTAGAGGTAAGCATCTATTTTATTAAATTTAGCATGCTTTGAAATAAAATAAACATATCATCTACATTTTTTGGATGTATCCAATAAAGCAAAGTTTAATAACCCAGAGCAATCTTAGATGAGACATCTTAGGCGGCGTACAGACGATCGGATATATCCGATGAAAACGGTCCGCGGACCATTTCCATCGGATATGTCCGATCGGGAGTTTGATCCGATGGCGTGTACACACCATCGGATCAAATTCCCCGCCGCCGGA
The DNA here is from genome assembly GCA_029574335.1 of Rana kukunoris. Lineage (NCBI taxonomy): Eukaryota > Metazoa > Chordata > Amphibia > Anura > Ranidae > Rana > Rana kukunoris. Next base: position 397,151,776 of record CM056051.1, read on the forward strand.
CGGCGCGGTGACGTAGTGGTGACGCGGCGGTGACGTTGACGCCGCCGCGACACCGCCACGTCACCGCACCAGGAAGTAAAACACTTCCGCGCATGCGCCGAATCCATTCGGCAGCGGCGCGGCGGTGGTGGGAGCCGACATGTCTGCTGGTAAGTGTACTAACCAGCAGACATGTCGGGCGGACAGATTCCCACCGGATAGATTTCAAAGCATGCTTTGAAATCTGTCGGGTGGAGAAATCTGTCCGCTAGCCCATACACACGAGCGGAGATGTCTGCTGAAACGGTCCATCGGACCGTTTTCAGCGGACATATCCCCTCGTGTGTACGCCGCCTTAGATGTGCATCTTTAGGAACGCAACATGTGGGAATATGGGAAATATACACACCATACCTCCCAACTTTCTGAAATGGGAATGAGGGACAACTATCAGCAAAAGTACGCAGGCATAGGACACACCCCTTACCACGCCCCTTAAAGGAAAATTGTACAAAAATACAAGATTGTGGTTAATCCCACAAGTGCTTTTTTATCACTACTATATTGGCTTTTGTAAATTACAAATGCAGCAATTTAGAAATCAGATGAAAGATTTAGCACCGGGAAACACCTTTTGATAGATAAAAACTATATAGATCAGGCCAAAATGAGGGACAAATGGGGAAACATGAGGGACAGAGGGACTTTATTCCAAATCAGGGACAGTTGGGAGATATGTAGACACTGACACACGTTCACCCACACAGGTAGAACAGGATGGACTATTGTCTTTGTTCAACCTTACCTACTATGAATCAATTGCCTGGATTTACTGCTTTTGGAACCCGTTGACAAGGGCAAATAATAGAGCCAATTCAACTGCTTTGGGGTCTAGAAGTACAGAGGGTCACTGCATTGCCAGGCTTCACAATCATTTATCAACTAGCAATAGTTTGTCAATAATTTTTTAATAAACTAAATATATGTACAGTTTGGAAACATCTCTGATTGTTATGAAAGCAATTAGTATTTTATCAGGGGAAATGTGCTTGAAATGAATATTGGGGGGGGGGGGGGGGGCAATGTGGCCGCTTACAGCTGAATTCCAGGCAAACGGCTAAAAACACATGAAATACATATATGGCAGCTTTTATACCTTTCCCTGCCTCATAGCACAGTCCTGTCTGGCAGGACAGGAGAACTGTTTTTTGGGGTGCAGTTTCGTAACATTTAGAAGCACTCTACCTATTAAAACACCTGGTAAAATAGAGGCTTTTCCGGGATGTGTGTGTGCATTGGTCCATAAGGTCTATAGATTAGTGTTCAGCAGTTGCCTAAATCATTACATTTAATCCCTTTAATTCACCTTATTTTATTTTATTTCAGACATCAGAAGCTGGTGGAGTTACTTTCAAGAGAACCAGCAAACGACTTGCATAAGAGAAACCATCTTGTTTTTTTCAAAAATAAAAAATAAATAAAGTTTTCATTAGAATGTGTATCCTGTTTTTTTTTTTTATAATTAGTGACTTATTATCATGATGGAAAGTGCATGATCATTCCCTTGGTGAAAGAAAAGATGTCATAACGCATAGCACCTAATAAAATAATATATTTTTTCCTCTCAGGAAGTTAGTGGGGATTTGGAGGATTGACAGCATAGTTAATTTTAATTTATAAAAAATCTGAACTCCAGGCAGAGATAAAAGCCACATACTGACGCACCTCTGTATTCATGAATTCATCTTTAACCACCTCAATATAGTGCACTTTCACCCCCTTCCTGCCCAAGGCCATTATTCAGCTTTCAGCGATGTCACACTTTGAATGACAATTGCGCAGTCATGCAACACTGTACCCCAATTACATTTTTATCATTTTTTCCCCGCAAATAGAGCGTTTTTTATTTTTTGCGCTATAAACAAAAGAAGAATGTACATTTTAAAAAAAATAAAATAAAATATTTTGTACTTTTTGCTATAATGAATAACCCCAAAAAATATATAAAAAAGGTTTGGCCGATATGTATTCTTCTACATATTTTTGGTAAAGAAAATTGCAATAAGCGTATATTGATTGGTTTGCGCAAAAGTTATAGAGGCTACAAAATAGGGGATAGATTTACAGCATGTTTATTATTATTTTGTTTACTAGTAATGGCAGCGAATTGCGATTTTTATTGTGACTGCGATGTTGCGGCAGACACATCGAGACACTTTTGACACATTTTTGGGACCATTCACATTTATACAGCAATCTGTGCTATAAAAATGCACCGATTACTGTATAATTATGACTGACAGGAAAGGGGTTAACACTATGGGGCGATCAAGGGATTAAATGTGATCCCTAGGGAGTGATTCTAACTGTGGGGGGAGGGGACTGACTGGGGAAGGTGTCCGATCGGTGTACAAGGGACACACCATTGGTCTCCTCTCCCTGACAGGACAAGGATCTGTGTGTTTACACACACAGATCCATGGTCCTGCTCAGTTACTGGGCATTCGTGGGTGCCCTGCGGCCGCGCACGCACATCGTGTCCCCAGTAATGCGGCGGGCATGCGTGCGTTCCCCATAGTGGCTCGGGAAGGCGAAGACGTTATATTATGCGCTCGTAATGATTGTGTGTTCCCTTACATAGGGATACACAATCGATGACATCACACATACAGCCACACCCCCCTACAGTTAGTAACACAAATGAGGTCACACATAACCCCTTCAGCGCCCCCTTGTGGTTAACTCCCAAACTGCAATTGTCATTTTCACAATAAACAATGCATTTTAAATGCATTTTTTGCTGTGAAAATGACAATGGTCCCAAAAATGTGTCAAAATTGTCCGAAGTGTCAGCCATAATGTCGCAGTCACGAAAAAAATCGCTGATCGCCGCCATTAGTAGTAAAACAATAAATAATAAAAATACAATAAAACTATCCCCTGTTTTGTAAAAGCTATAAATTTGGCGCAAACCAACCGATTTTACCAAAAATAGGTAGAAGAATACGTATCCGCCTAAACACAGCAAACCCTCTTAACCACACACACCCCACGCAGCGCACCCCTCAAACCTGCATACAGCACACCTCCTTAACCCTGCACACCGCACACAGCGCACCCCCCCAACCCTGCACGACACACCCAGTGCACCCTCTTAACTCTGCACGCCACACACAGCACATCCCACACACAGCTCACCCCTCAACTCTGAAGGTCGCACACAGCGCACCCCCTCAACTCTGCACTTTGCACACAGCGCACCCCCTCAACTCTGCCCATTGCACACAGCGCACCCCCTCAACTCTGCACGTCGCACACAGCGCACCCCCTCAACCCTGCATGCCGCACATAGCGCACCCACTCAACCCTGGACACAACACACATGGCACACTCCCTCAACCCTGCACACTGCACAGAGCACACCCCTACACACAGCGCATCTCCATCAACCCTGCACGCCGCACACAGTGCACTCCCTCAACCCTGCACGCCGCACACAGTGCACCCCCTCAACCCTGCACGCCGCATACAGCACACCCCCTCAACCCTGCACGACGCACACACTGAGAGGTAGTGCTAAAAGTCAGTGGATTAGGGGGCGCAAATTTCTTGCCTTGCCCCGGGGCTGACAAGCCACTCTACGCCACTGCCCGCGATCAAAACAAGAGTGTCCAGGGAGCAAAAGAAAAGTGTCCTGGGAGCAAATCAAAAGTGTGCCGGGAGCAAAACAAAAGCAGCCCGGGAGCAAAACAAAAATGTCCAGGGAGCAAAAAAAAGTGTCAAGGGAGCAAAACAAAAGTGTCCTGGGAGCAGTGTCAAGGGAGCAAAACAAAAGTGTCCTGGGAGCAAACCAAAAGTGTCCTGGGAGCAAACCAAAAGTGTCCATTTAGCAAATCAAAAGTGTCCTGGGAGAAAAACAAAAGTGTCAATAGAGCAAAAAAAAAGTGTCAATAGAGCAAAAAAAAAAGTGTCCCGGGAGCAATACAAAAGTGCCCGTGAGCAAAAGAAAAGTGTGCCGGGAACAAAACAAAAGTGTCCCGGGAGCAAAACAAAAATGTCCAGGGAGCAAAACAGAAGTGTCCCTGGAGCAAAACAAAAATGTCCAGGGAGCAAAACAAACATTTTCCAGGAGCAAAACCATAATGTCCAGGGCGCAAAACAAAAATGTCCAGGGAGCAAAACAAAAATTTCCCAGGAGCAAAACAAAAGTGTTCCGGGAGCAAAACAAAAGTGTCCAAGAAGCTAAACAAAAGTGTCCAGGGAGCAAAACAAAAGTGTCCAGGGAGCAAAACAAAAGTGTCCCTGGACACTTTTGTTTTTCTCCCTGGACACTTTTGTCTTGCTTCCTGGACACTTTTGTTTTGCTCCCTGGACATTTTTGTCTTGCTTCCTGGACACTTTTGTCTTGCTTCCAGGACACTTTTGTTTTGCTCCCTGGACACTTTTGTCTTGCTTCCTGGACACTTTTGTTTTGCTCCTTGGACATTTTTGTTTTGCTCCTGGGACACTTTTTTTTTGCTCCCTGGACATTTTTGTTTTGCTCCCGGGACACTTTTGTTTTGCTCCCGGGACACTTTTGTTTTGCTCCCGGGACACTTTTGTTTTGCTCCCTGGACACTTTTGTCTTGCTCCCTGGACACTTTTGTCTTGCTCCCTGGACACTTTTGTTTTACTCCCTGGACATTTTTGTTTTGCTCCCGGGACACTTTTGTCTTGCTTCCTGGACATTTTTGTTTTGCACCCGGGACACTTTTGTTTTGCTTCCTGGACACTTTTGTTTTGCTCCCTGGACATTTTTGTTTTGCTCCCAGGACACTTTTGTTTTGCTCCCTGGACACTTTTGTCTTGCTCTCTGGACATTTTTATTTTGCTCCCGGGACATTTTTGTTTTGCTCCCTAGACACTTGTATTGCTCCCTTGACACTTATTTTTTGCTCCCGGGACACTTTTCTTTTGCTCCCTGGACATTTTTGTTTTGCTCCCTGGACACTTGTATTGCTCCCTGGACACTTTTGTTTTGCTTCCAGGACACTTTTGTTTTGCTCCCTTGACACTTTTGTTTTGCTCCCTGGACATTTTTGTTTTGCTCCCGGGACACATTTGTTTTGCTCCCTTGACACTTTTGTTTTGCTCCTTGGACACTTTTGTTTTGCTCCCGGGAGACTTTTGTTTTGCTCCCTTGACACTTTTGTTTTGTGTCTCGGGAGCAAAAGTGTCTCGGGAGCAAAACAAAAGTGTCAAATGAGCAAAACAAAAGTGTCCCGTGAGCAGTGGCGTAGCGTGGGGGACAGCGGGGGCGTTTCCCTGGGCGCAACATTTGGAGGAGCATATAGACAGGCGGGAGAATTAGCGGGAGATTAGGAGCTGTGAGCTATAATAAAACAGTTGCGATGCTTAGGCTCCAGCACCGCGGTAACACTGAACACTTCTTCTTCGGGATCATCTTCTACACTCACTCTGCACTGTTTAGTCACTCACTGCGATGTCCAAAGTGAGTGACTGAACAGTGCAGAGTGAGTGAAGACGATGTTCCCAGCATTGCCAGGGAATGTGACCCGGCACTTGCAGCGTGCAGAGAGGGGGGCTGGGGGGAATTTAAGGCAGTCGAGGGAGGCATCCTCCGTCTCCATACATGTGACTCTGAGTCCTACAGGATCCCTGCTCGCTCTGCCCACGTTCTCTTACAGCTCGGATTTCTGCCACTGCTTCTCCTGAGTGACGAGTCTGACTCCTGCTTGTCACTGTGCTGTTACGGGGCCCCGGCACTCTGATTCTGTACAACCCCCCTAGGACTGTCTGGAGGAAACCCAGACCAGGATGAAAAAGATGTAGTATCCACACAGACAGAATCCCCAGCCCCCTCCTCACTGTCAGCCTGCACGGACACTTTGAGTACTGTCTCTGTATGTACCACATGGTGGCAACTGAGCCTAGGAAGGGAGCTGAGCTTAGGGGAAGAGAGCTTTGTATTTGGGGAAGAGGGAGATGTACACACATGTAACCCTGCATGCCCCCGCACACAGCACACCCCCTTAACCCCCCACAGCGCACCCCCTCAACCCTGAACACAACACACCCCCTCAAACCTTCATGTCGCACTCAGCAAACCCCCTTAACCCTGCACGCCACATGCAGCGCAACCCCTCAACCCTGCATACAGCACACCCCCTCAACCCCGCACTCCGCATACAGTGCACCTCCCCAACCCTGCACGCCACACACAGCGCACCCCCTTACCCTGCACGCCACACATAGCGCACCCCCTCAACTCTGCACATCGCACACAGCGCACCCCCTCAACTCTGCACGTCGCACACAGCGCACCCCCTCCACCCCAAGCACATGGTACACAGCGCACCCCCTCAACCCTGCACGACGCACATGGAGCACCCCCTCAACCCTGCACACATCACACCCCCACACACAGCGCAGTCCCTGAACCCTGCACGCCGCACACAGTGCACCCCCTCAACCCTGCACACCGCACACAGCACACCCCCGCGCACAGCGCACTCCCTCAACCCTGCACGCCGCACACAGCACACAGTGCGAGAGCAAAACAAAAGTGACAAGGGAGCAAATCAAAAGTGTCCCGGGAGCAAAACAAAAGTGTCCAGGAAGCAAAACAAAAGTGCCCAGGGAACAAAACAAAAGTGCCCAGGAAGCAAAACAAAAGTGTCCTGGGAGCAAAACAAAAGTGTCAAGGGAACAAAACAAAAGTGTCCTGAGAGCAAAACAAAAGTGTCCCGGGAGCAAATCAAAAGTGTCCCCGGGAGTAAAACAAAAGTGTCAAGAGAGCAAAACAAAAGGGTCCCGCGAGCAAAACAAAAGAGTCAAGGGAGCAAATCAAAAGTGTGCCGGGAGCAAAACAAAAGCGTCCCGGGAGCAAAACAAAAATGTCCAGGGAGCAAAACAAAACTGTGACGGGAGCAAAACAATAGTGTCCTGGGAACAAAAGTGTCAAGGGAACAAAACAAAAGTGTCCTGAGAGCAAAACAAAAGTGTCCCGGGAGCAAATCAAAAGTGTCCCCGGGAGTAAAACAAAAGTGTCAAGAGAGCAAAACAAAAGGGTCCCGCGAGCAAAACAAAAGAGTCAAGGGAGCAAATCAAAAGTGTGCCGGGAGCAAAACAAAAGCGTCCCGGGAGCAAAACAAAAATGTCCAGGGAGCAGAACAAAACTGTGACGGGAGCAAAACAATAGTGTCCTGGGAACAAAAGTGTCAAGAGAGCAAAACAAAAGTGTCCCGGGAGCAAAACAAAAGTGTCCCGCGAGCAAAACAAAAGGGTCCCGCGAGCAAAAGAAAAGCGTCAAGGGAGCAAAACAAAAGTGTACCGCAAGCGAAACAAAAGGTTTCCCGAAAGCAAATCAAAAGTGTGCTGGGAGCAAAACAAAAGCGTCCCGGGAGCAAAACAAAAATGTCCAGGGAGCAAAACAAAACTGTACAGGGAGCAAAACAAAACTGTACAGGGAGCGAAACAAAAGTGTCCCGGGAGCAAAACAAAAGTGACATGGGAGCAAAACAAAAGTGTCCCGGAAGCAAATCAAAAGTGTCCCGGAAGCAAAACAAAAGTGTCCCGGGACACTTTTGTTTTGCTCCCGGGACACTTTAGTTTTGCTCCCTAAAGACTTTTGTTTTGCTCCCTGGACACTTTTGTTTTGCTTCTGGGGCATTTTTCTTTTGCTTTCGGGACAATTTTGTTTTGCTCCCGGGACACTTTTGTCTTGCTGTCTGAACACTTTTGTCTTGCTGTCTGAACACTTTTGTTTTGCTCCCTGGACACATTTGTTTTGCTCCCTTGACACTTTTGTTTTGCTCCCTGGACACTTTTGTCTTGCTCCCTGGACATTTTTATTTTGCTCCCTGGACATTTTTGTTTTGCTCCCGGGACACTTTTGTTTTGCTCCCTGGACACTTTTGTCTTGCTCCTTGGACACTTTTGTTTTGCTCCCGGGAGACATTTGCTTTGCTCCCTGGACATTTTTGTTTTGCTCCCGGGACACTTTTGTTTTGCTCCCTTGACACTTTTGTTTTGCTCCCAGGACACTTTAGTTTTGCTCCCTGGACATTTTTGTTTTGCTCCCTGGACACTTTTGTTTTGCTCCCGGGAGACTTTTGTTTTGCTCCCAGGACACTTTAGTTTTGCTCCCTGGACATTTTTGTTTTGCTCACGGGACAATTTTGTTTTGCTCCCGGGACACTTTTGTCTTGCTCTCTGAACACTTTTGTTTTGCACCCCCTCAACCTTGCACGCCGCACACAACACACCCCCGCGCACAGCGCACCCCCTCAACCCTGCACTCCGCACACAGCACACAGTGCGAGAGCAAAACAAAAGTGACAAGGGAGCAAAACAAAAGTGTCCCGGGAGCAAAACAAAAGTGTCCAGGAAGCAAAACAAAAGTGCCCAGGGAACAAAACAAAAGTGCCCAGGAAGCAAAACAAAAGTGTCCTGGGAGCAAAACAAAAGTGTCAAGGGAACAAAACAAAAGTGTCCTGAGAGCAAAACAAAAGTGTCCCGGGAGCAAATCAAAAGTGTCCCCGGGAGCAAAACAAAAGTGTCAAGAGAGAAAAACAAAAGGGTCCTGCGAGCAAAAGAAAAGAGTCAAAGGAGCAAATCAAAAGTGTGGCGGGAGCAAAACAAAAGCGTCCCGGGAGCAAAACAAAAATGTGACGGGAGCAAAACAATAGTGTCCTGGGAACAAAAGTGTCAAGAGAGCAAAACAAAAGGGTCCCGCGAGCAAAAGAAAAGCGTCAAGGGAGCAAAACAAAAGTGTACCGCAAGCAAAACAAAAGGTTTCCCGGAAGCAAATCAAAAGTGTGCTGGGAGCAAATCAAAAGTGTGTCGGGAGCAAAACAAAAGTGTCAAGGGAGCAAAACAAAAGTGTCCCGGGAGCAAAACAAAAGTGTCAAGGGAGCAAAACAAAAGTGTTCCCTGAGCAAATCAAAAGTGTCCCGCGAGCAGTGGGGGTCAAGGGGGGCGTTTCCCTGGGCGCAACATTTGGAGGGGCGTAGAGACAGGTGGGAGAAATAGCGGGGGAGATTAGGAGCTGTGAGCTATAATAAAACAGTTGCGATGCGGTGATGCGGTGCGGCTTAGGCTCCAGCAGGTGTCCAGGTAACACTGAACACTTCTTCTCTGGCATCATCGTCTACGCTCACTTTTCACTGTTCAGTCACTCACTGCGGTGTCCGCAGTGAGTGACTGAACAGTGCAGAGTGAGTGAAGACGATGATGCCAGCATTGCCAGGGAATGTGACCGGGCACTTGCAGCTTGCAGCGTGCGGAGAGGGGGGCTGGGGGGAATTTAGGGCAGTCGAGGGCGGCATCCTCCGTCTCCATACATGTGACTCTGAGTCCTCCAGGATCCCCGCTCGCTCTGCTCGCGTTCTCTTACAGCTCGGACTTCTGTCACCGCTTCGCCTGAGTGACGAGTCTGACTCCTGCTTGTCACTGTGCTGCTACAGGGCCCCGGCACTCTGATTCTGTACGACCCCCCTAGGACTGTCTGGAGGAAACCCAGGCCAGGAGGAAAAAGATGTAGCATTCACACAGACAGAATTCCCAGCCCCCTCCTCACTGCCAGCCTGTCAGCCTGCAAGGACACTTTGAGTACTCGCTCTGTATGTACCGCATGGTGGCAACCGAGCCTAGGAAGAGAGCTGAGCTGAGGGGATGAGAGCTTTATATTTGGGGAAGATGTACACAGATGTAACCCCTCAACCCTGCATGCCCCCACACACAGCGCACCCCCTCAACCACACACAGCGCACCCCCTCAAACCTTCACGTCGCACACAGCAAACCCCCTTAACCCCGCATGCCGCACGCAGCGCAACCCCTCAACCCTGCATACAGCACACCCCTCAACCCTGCACGCCGCATACAGCGCACCAACCCTGCACACCACACACAGCGCACCCCCTTACCATGCATGCCGCACACAGCACACCCCACACACAGCGCACCACCTCAAATCTGCACATCGCACACAGCACACCCCCTCAACTCAGCACTTCGCACACAGTGCATCCCCTCAACCCTGCACGCAGCACACATCGCACCCCCTCAACTCTGCACACCGCACACAGCACACCCCCACACAAAGTGCAGTCCCTCGACCCTGCACGCCACACACAGTGCACCCCCTCAACCTTGCACGCCGCACACAGCACACCCCCGCGCACAGCGCACCCCCTCAACCCTGCACGCCACACACAGTGCGAGTGGAAAACAAAAGTGACAAGGGAGCAAAACAAAAGCGTCCCGGGAGCAAATCAAAAGTGTGCCCGGGAGCAAAACAACTGTCCCAGGAGCGAAACAAAAATGTCCAGTGAGCAAAACAAAAGCGTCCTGGGAGCAAATCAAAAGTGTACAGGGAGCAAATCAAAAGTGTCCCGGGAGAAAAACAAATGTGTCCAGGGAGCAAAACAAAAGTGTCCCGGGAGCAAATCAAAAGTGTGCCGGGCGCAAAACAACTGTCCCAGGAGCGAAACAAAAATGTCCAGTGAGCAAAACAAAAGCGTCCCGGGAGCAAATCAAAAGTGTACAGGGAGCAAATAAAAAGTGTCCCCGGAGAAAAACAAAAGTGTCCAGGGAGCAAAACAAAAGTGTCCAAGGAGCAAAACAAAAGTGTCCAGGGAGCAAAACAAAAGTGGCCCGGGAGCAAAGTGTCCCGGGAGCAAAGTGTCCCGGGAGCAAAGTGTCCCGGGAGCAAATCAAAAGTGTCCCAGGATCAAAACAAAAGTGTCCAGGGAGCAAAACAAAAGTGCCCAGGGAGCAAAACAAAAGTGGCCAGGAAGCAAAACAAAACTGTCAAGAGAGCAAAACAAAAGTGTCCAGAAAGCAAAACAAAAGTGTCCACGAAGCAAAACAAAAGTGTCCCGAGACACTTTTGTTTTTCTCCCTGGACACTTTTGTCTTGCTCCCTGGACATTTTTGTTTTGCTCCCTGGACATTTTTGTTTTGCTCCTGGACACGTTTGTTTTGCTCACTAGACACTTTTGTCTTGCTCCCTGGACATTTTTGTTTTGCTCCCTGGACATTTTTGTTTTGCTCCCGGGACACTCCCGAGACATTTTTGTTTTGCTCCCTGGACACTTTAGTTTTGTTCCCTTGACACTTTTGTTTTGTTCCCTGGACATTTTTGTTTTGCTTCCTGGACACATTTGTTTTGCTCCCGGGACACTTTTGCTTTGTTCCCTTGACACTTTGTTTTTCTCCCTGGACATTTTTGTTTTGCTCCCGGGACACTTTTATCTTGCTCCCTGGACATTTTTGTTTTCTCCAGGGACACTTGTTTTGCTCCCTTGACACTTTTGTTTTGCTCCCTGGACACTTTTGTTTTGCTCCCGGGACACTTTTGCTTTGCTCCCTGGACATTTTTGTTTTGCTCCCTGGACATTTTTGTTTTACTCCCGGGACACTTTTGTTTTGCTCCCTGGACATTTTTGTTTTCTCCCGGGACACTTGTTTTGCTCCCTTGACACTTTTGTTTTGCTCCCTGGACACGTTTGTTTTGCTCCCTGGACACATTTGTTTTGCTCCCGGGACATTTTTGTTTTGCTCCCAGAACACTTTTGTTTTGTTCCCTTGACACTTTTGTTTTGTTCCCTTGACACTTTTGTTTTTTTCCCTGGACATTTTTGTCTTGCTCCCTGGACATTTTTGTTTTGCTCCCTGGACACTTTAGTTTTGCTCCCTGGACACATTTGTTTTGGTCCCTGGACATTTTTGTTTTGCTCCCTGGACACATTTGTTTTGGTCCCTGGACATTTTTGTTTTGCTCCCGGGACACTTTTGATTTGTTTCCTTGACACTTTTGTTTTTCTACCTGGACATTTTTGTTTTGCTCCCTGGATACTTTTGTCTTGCTCACTAGACACTTTTGTCTTGCTCCCTGGACATTTTTGTTTTGCTCCCTGGACATTTTTGTTTTGCTCCCAGACACTTTTGTCTTGCTCCCTGGACATTTTTGTTTTGCTCCCTGGACATTTTTGTTTTGCTCCCGGGACACTTTTGTCTTGCTCCCGGGACACTTTTGTCTTGCTCCCCGGACACTTTTGTCTTGCTCCCTGGACACTTTTGTCTTGCTCCCTGGACACTTTTGTTTTTCTCTCTTGACACTTTTGTTTTTTCTCCTGGGACACTTTAGATTTGCTCCTGGGACATTTTTGTTTTGCTCGCGGAACACTTTTGATTTGCTCCCGGGACACTTTTGTTTTGCTCTTAGGACACTTTTGTTTTGCTCCCTTGACACTTTTGTTTTCCTCCCTGGACACTTTTGTTTTGTTTCCGGGACATTTTTGTTTTGCTCCCGGGTCACTTTTGTTTTGCTCCTTGGACACTTTTGTTCTGCACCCTGGACACTTTTGTTTTGCTCCCTGGACACTTTTGTTTTGCTCCCTGGACACTTTTGTTTTGCTCCCTGGACATTTTTGTTTTGCTCCTGGACACGTTTGTTTTGCTCACTAGACACTTTTGTCTTGCTCCCTGGACATTTTTGTTTTGCTCCCTGGACATTTTTGTTTTGCTCCCTGGACATTTTTGTTTTGCTCCCAGACACTTTTGTCTTGCTCCCTGGACACTTTTGTCTTGCTCCCTGGACACTTTTGTTTTTCTCTCTTGACACTTTTGTTTTTTCTCCTGGGACACTTTAGATTTGCTCCCGGGACATTTTTGTTTTGCTCGTGGAACACTTTTGATTTGCTCCCGGGACACTTTTGTTTTGCTCTTAGGACACTTTTGTTTTGCTCCCTTGACACTTTTGTTTTCCTCCCTGGACACTTTTGTTTTGTTTCCGGGACGTTTTTGTTTTGCTCCCGGGTCACTTTTGTTTTGCTCCTTGGACACTTTTGTTCTGCTCCCTGGACACTTTTGTTTTGCTCCCTGGACACTTTTGTTTTGCTCCCTGGACACTTTTGTTTTGCTCCCTGGACACATTTGTTTTGCTCCCGAGACATTTTTGTTTTGCTCCCTGGACACTTTAGTTTTGTTCCCTTGACACTTTTGTTTTGTTCCCTGGACATTTTTGTTTTGCTTCCTGGACACATTTGTTTTGCTCCCGGGACACTTTTGCTTTGTTCCCTTGACACTTTGTTTTTCTCCCTGGACATTTTTGTTTTGCTCCCGGGACACTTTTATCTTGCTCCCTGGACATTTTTGTTTTCTCCAGGGACACTTGTTTTGCTCCCTTGACACTTTTGTTTTGCTCCCTGGACACTTTTGTTTTGCTCCCGGGACACTTTTGCTTTGCTCCCTGGACATTTTTGTTTTGCTCCCTGGACATTTTTGTTTTACTCCCGGGACACTTTTGTTTTGCTCCCTGGACATTTTTGTTTTCTCCCGGGACACTTGTTTTGCTCCCTTGACACTTTTGTTTTGCTCCCTGGACACGTTTGTTTTGCTCCCTGGACACATTTGTTTTGCTCCCGGGACATTTTTGTTTTGCTCCCAGAACACTTTTGTTTTGTTCCCTTGACACTTTTGTTTTGTTCCCTTGACACTTTTGTTTTTTTCCCTGGACATTTTTGTCTTGCTCCCTGGACATTTTTGTTTTCTCCCGGGACACTTTTTTGCTCCCTGGACACTTTTGTTTTGCTCCCTGGACACTTTAGTTTTGCTCCCTGGACACATTTGTTTTGGTCCCTGGACATTTTTGTTTTGCTCCCGGGACACTTTTGATTTGTTTCCTTGACACTTTTGTTTTTCTACCTGGACATTTTTGTTTTGCTCCCTGGATACTTTTGTCTTGCTCACTAGACACTTTTGTCTTGCTCCCTGGACATTTTTGTTTTGCTCCCTGGACATTTTTGTTTTGCTCCCAGACACTTTTGTCTTGCTCCCTGGACATTTTTGTTTTGCTCCCTGGACATTTTTGTTTTGCTCCCGGGACACTTTTGTCTTGCTCCCGGGACACTTTTGTCTTGCTCCCCGGACACTTTTGTCTTGCTCCCTGGACACTTTTGTCTTGCTCCCTGGACACTTTTGTTTTTCTCTCTTGACACTTTTGTTTTTTCTCCTGGGACACTTTAGATTTGCTCCTGGGACATTTTTGTTTTGCTCGCGGAACACTTTTGATTTGCTCCCGGGACACTTTTGTTTTGCTCTTAGGACACTTTTGTTTTGCTCCCTTGACACTTTTGTTTTCCTCCCTGGACACTTTTGTTTTGTTTCCGGGACATTTTTGTTTTGCTCCCGGGTCACTTTTGTTTTGCTCCTTGGACACTTTTGTTCTGCACCCTGGACACTTTTGTTTTGCTCCCTGGACACTTTTGTTTTGCTCCCTGGACATTTTTGTTTTGCTCCCTGGACATTTTTGTTTTGCTCCTGGACACGTTTGTTTTGCTCACTAGACACTTTTGTCTTGCTCCCTGGACATTTTTGTTTTGCTCCCTGGACATTTTTGTTTTGCTCCCTGGACATTTTTGTTTTGCTCCCAGACACTTTTGTCTTGCTCCCTGGACATTTTTGTTTTGCTCCCTGGAAACTTTTGTTTTGCTCCCGGGACACTTTTGTCTTGCTCCCGGGACACTTTTGTTTTGCTCCCTGGACATTTTTGTTTTGCTCCTGGACACGTTTGTTTTGCTCACTAGACACTTTTGTATTGGTCCCTGGACATTTTTGTTTTGCTCCCTGGACATTTTTGTTTTGCTCCCTGGACATTTTTGTTTTGCTCCCAGACACTTTTGTCTTGCTCCCTGGACATTTTTGTTTTGCTCCCTGGAAACTTTTGTTTTGCTCCCGGGACACTTTTGTCTTGCTCCCGGGACACTTTTGTCTTGCTCCCCGGACACTTTTGTCTTGCTCCCTGGACACTTTTGTCTTGCTCCCTAGACACTTTTGTCTTGCTCCCTGGACACTTTTGTCTTGCTCCCTGGACACTTTTGTTTTTCTCTCTTGACACTTTTGTTTTTTCTCCTGGGACACTTTAGATTTGCTCCCGGGACATTTTTGTTTTGCTCGTGGAACACTTTTGATTTGCTCCCGGGACACTTTTGTTTTGCTCTTAGGACACTTTTGTTTTGCTCCCTTGACGCTTTTGTTTTCCTCCCTGGACACTTTTGTTTTGTTTCCGGGACATATTTGTTTTGCTCCCGGGTCACTTTTGTTTTGCTCCTTGGACACTTTTGTTCTGCTCCCTGGACACTTTTGTTTTGCTCCCTGGACACTTTTGTTTTGCTCCCTGGACACTTTTGTTTTGCTCCCTGGACACATTTGTTTTGCTCCCGAGACATTTTTGTTTTGCTCCCTGGACACTTTAGTTTTGTTCCCTTGACACTTTTGTTTTGTTCCCTGGACATTTTTGTTTTGCTTCCTGGACACATTTGTTTTGCTCCCGGGACACTTTTGCTTTGTTCCCTTGACACTTTGTTTTTCTCCCTGGACATTTTTGTTTTGCTCCCGGGACACTTTTATCTTGCTCCCTGGACATTTTTGTTTTGCTCGTGGAACACTTTTGAATTGCTCCCGGGACACTTTTGTTTTGCTCTTAGGACACTTTTGTTTTGCTCCCTTGACACTTTTGTTTTCCTCCCTGGACACTTTTGTTTTGTTTCCGGGACATTTTTGTTTTGCTCCCGGGTCACTTTTGTTTTGCTCCCGGGTCACTTTTGTTTTGCTCCTTGGACACTTTTGTTCTGCTCCCTGGACACTTTTGTTTTGCTCCCTGGACACTTTTGTTTTGCTCCCTGGACATTTTTGTTTTGCTCCTGGACACGTTTGTTTTGCTCACTAGACACTTTTGTCTTGCTCCCTGGACATTTTTGTTTTGCTCCCTGGACATTTTTGTTTTGCTCCCTGGACATTTTTGTTTTGCTCCCAGACACTTTTGTCTTGCTCCCTGGACATTTTTGTTTTGCTCCCTGGACATTTTTGTTTTGCTCCCTGGAAACTTTTGTTTTGCTACCGGGACACTTTTGTCTTGCTCCCGGGACACTTTTGTTTTGCTCCCTGGACATTTTTGTTTTGCTCCTGGACACGTTTGTTTTGCTCACTAGACACTTTTGTCTTGCTCCCTGGACATTTTTGTTTTGCTCCCTGGACATTTTTGTTTTGCTCCCTGGACATTTTTGTTTTGCTCCCAGACACTTTTGTCTTGCTCCCTGGACATTTTTGTTTTGCTCCCTGGAAACTTTTGTTTTGCTCCCGGGACACTTTTGTCTTGCTCCCGGGACACTTTTGTCTTGCTCCCCGGACACTTTTGTCTTGCTCCCTGGACACTTTTGTCTTGCTCCCTGGACACTTTTGTCTTGCTCCCTGGACACTTTTGTTTTTCTCTCTTGACACTTTTGTTTTTTCTCCTGGGACACTTTAGATTTGCTCCCGGGACATTTTTGTTTTGCTCGTGGAACACTTTTGATTTCCTCCCTGGACACTTTTGTTTTGTTTCCGGGACATATTTGTTTTGCTCCCGGGTCACTTTTGTTTTGCTCCTTGGACACTTTTGTTCTGCTCCCTGGACACTTTTGTTTTGCTCCCGGGTCACTTTTGTTTTGCTCCTTGGACACTTTTGTTCTGCTCCCTGGACACTTTTGTTTTGCTCCCTGGACACTTTTGTTTTGCTCCCTGGACACTTTTGTTTTGCTCCCTGGACACATTTGTTTTGCTCCCGAGACATTTTTGTTTTGCTCCCTGGACACTTTAGTTTTGTTCCCTTGACACTTTTGTTTTGTTCCCTGGACATTTTTGTTTTGCTTCCTGGACACATTTGTTTTGCTCCCGGGACACTTTTGCTTTGTTCCCTTGACACTTTGTTTTTCTCCCTGGACATTTTTGTTTTGCTCCCGGGACACTTTTATCTTGCTCCCTGGACATTTTTGTTTTGCTCGTGGAACACTTTTGAATTGCTCCCGGGACACTTTTGTTTTGCTCTTAGGACACTTTTGTTTTGCTCCCTTGACACTTTTGTTTTCCTCCCTGGACACTTTTGTTTTGTTTCCGGGACATTTTTGTTTTGCTCCCGGGTCACTTTTGTTTTGCTCCCGGGTCACTTTTGTTTTGCTCCTTGGACACTTTTGTTCTGCTCCCTGGACACTTTTGTTTTGCTCCCTGGACACTTTTGTTTTGCTCCCTGGACATTTTTGTTTTGCTCCTGGACACGTTTGTTTTGCTCACTAGACACTTTTGTCTTGCTCCCTGGACATTTTTGTTTTGCTCCCTGGACATTTTTGTTTTGCTCCCTGGACATTTTTGTTTTGCTCCCAGACACTTTTGTCTTGCTCCCTGGACATTTTTGTTTTGCTCCCTGGACATTTTTGTTTTGCTCCCTGGAAACTTTTGTTTTGCTACCGGGACACTTTTGTCTTGCTCCCGGGACACTTTTGTTTTGCTCCCTGGACATTTTTGTTTTGCTCCTGGACACGTTTGTTTTGCTCACTAGACACTTTTGTCTTGCTCCCTGGACATTTTTGTTTTGCTCCCTGGACATTTTTGTTTTGCTCCCTGGACATTTTTGTTTTGCTCCCAGACACTTTTGTCTTGCTCCCTGGACATTTTTGTTTTGCTCCCTGGAAACTTTTGTTTTGCTCCCGGGACACTTTTGTCTTGCTCCCGGGACACTTTTGTCTTGCTCCCCGGACACTTTTGTCTTGCTCCCTGGACACTTTTGTCTTGCTCCCTGGACACTTTTGTCTTGCTCCCTGGACACTTTTGTTTTTCTCTCTTGACACTTTTGTTTTTTCTCCTGGGACACTTTAGATTTGCTCCCGGGACATTTTTGTTTTGCTCGTGGAACACTTTTGATTTGCTCCCGGGACACTTTTGTTTTGCTCTTAGGACACATTTGTTTTGCTCCCTTGACACTTTTGTTTTCCTCCCTGGACACTTTTGTTTTGTTTCCGGGACATTTTTGTTTTGCTTCCGGGTCACTTTTGTTTTGCTCCTTGGACACTTTTGTTCTGCTCCCTGGACACTTTTGTTTTGCTCCCTGGACACTTTTGTTTTGCTCCCTGGACACTTTTGTTTTGCTCCCTGGACACATTTGTTTTGCTCCCGAGACATTTTTGTTTTGCTCCCTGGACACTTTAGTTTTGTTCCCTTGACACTTTTGTTTTGTTCCCTGGACATTTTTGTTTTGCTTCCTGGACACATTTGTTTTGCTCCCGGACACTTTTGCTTTGTTCCCTTGACACTTTGTTTTTCTCCCTGGACATTTTTGTTTTGCTCCCGGGACACTTTTATCTTGCTCCCTGGACATTTTTGTTTTCTCCAGGGACACTTGTTTTGCTCCCTTGACACTTTTGTTTTGCTCCCTGGACACTTTTGTTTTGCTCCCGGGACACTTTTGCTTTGCTCCCTGGACATTTTTGTTTTGCTCCCTGGACATTTTTGTTTTACTCCCGGGACACTTTTGTTTTGCTCCCTGGACATTTTTGTTTTCTCCCGGGACACTTGTTTTGCTCCCTTGACACTTTTGTTTTGCTCCCTGGACACGTTTGTTTTGCTCCCTGGACACATTTGTTTTGCTCCCGGGACATTTTTGTTTTGCTCCCAGAACACTTTTGTTTTGTTCCCTTGACACTTTTGTTTTGTTCCCTTGACACTTTTGTTTTTTTCCCTGGACATTTTTGTCTTCCTCCCTGGACATTTTTGTTTTCTCCCGGGACACTTTTTTGCTCCCTGGACACTTTTGTTTTGCTCCCTGGACACTTTAGTTTTGCTCCCTGGACACATTTGTTTTGGTCCCTGGACATTTTTGTTTTGCTCCCGGGACACTTTTGATTTGTTTCCTTGACACTTTTGTTTTTCTACCTGGACATTTTTGTTTTGCTCCCTGGATACTTTTGTCTTGCTCACTAGACACTTTTGTCTTGCTCCCTGGACATTTTTGTTTTGCTCCCTGGACATTTTTGTTTTGCTCCCAGACACTTTTGTCTTGCTCCCTGGACATTTTTGTTTTGCTCCCTGGACATTTTTGTTTTGCTCCCGGGACACTTTTGTCTTGCTCCCGGGACACTTTTGTCTTGCTCCCCGGACACTTTTGTCTTGCTCCCTGGACACTTCTGTCTTGCTCCCTGGACACTTTTGTTTTTCTCTCTTGCCACTTTTGTTTTTTCTCCTGGGACACTTTAGATTTGCTCCTGGGACATTTTTGTTTTGCTCGCGGAACACTTTTGATTTGCTCCCGGGACACTTTTGTTTTGCTCTTAGGACACTTTTGTTTTGCTCCCTTGACACTTTTGTTTTCCTCCCTGGACACTTTTGTTTTGTTTCCGGGACATTTTTGTTTTGCTCCCGGGTCACTTTTGTTTTGCTCCTTGGACACTTTTGTTCTGCACCCTGGACACTTTTGTTTTGCTCCCTGGACACTTTTGTTTTGCTCCCTGGACACTTTTGTTTTGCTCCCTGGACATTTTTGTTTTGCTCCTGGACACGTTTGTTTTGCTCACTAGACACTTTTGTCTTGCTCCCTGGACATTTTTGTTTTGCTCCCTGGACATTTTTGTTTTGCTCCCTGGACATTTTTGTTTTGCTCCCTGGACATTTTTGTTTTGCTCCCAGACACTTTTGTCTTGCTCCCTGGACATTTTTGTTTTGCTCCCTGGAAACTTTTGTTTTGCTCCCGGGACACTTTTGTCTTGCTCCCGGGACACTTTTGTTTTGCTCCCTGGACATTTTTGTTTTGCTCCTGGACACGTTTGTTTTGCTCACTAGACACTTTTGTCTTGGTCCCTGGACTTTTTTGTTTTGCTCCCTGGACATTTTTGTTTTGCTCCCTGGACATTTTTGTTTTGCTCCCAGACACTTTTGTCTTGCTCCCTGGACATTTTTGTTTTGCTCCCTGGAAACTTTTGTTTTGCTCCCGGGACACTTTTGTCTTGCTCCCGGGACACTTTTGTCTTGCTCCCCGGACACTTTTGTCTTGCTCCCTGGACACTTTTGTCTTGCTCCCTAGACACTTTTGTCTTGCTCCCTGGACACTTTTGTCTTGCTCCCTGGACACTTTTGTTTTTCTCTCTTGACACTTTTGTTTTTTCTCCTGGGACACTTTAGATTTGCTCCCGGGACATTTTTGTTTTGCTCGTGGAACACTTTTGATTTGCTCCCGGGACACTTTTGTTTTGCTCTTAGGACACTTTTGTTTTGCTCCCTTGACACTTTTGTTTTGCTCCCTGGACACATTTGTTTTGCTCCCGAGACATTTTTGTTTTGCTCCCTGGACACTTTAGTTTTGTTCCCTTGACACTTTTGTTTTGTTCCCTGGACATTTTTGTTTTGCTTCCTGGACACATTTGTTTTGCTCCCGGGACACTTTTGCTTTGTTCCCTTGACACTTTGTTTTTCTCCCTGGACATTTTTGTTTTGCTCCCGGGACACTTTTATCTTGCTCCCTGGACATTTTTGTTTTGCTCGTGGAACACTTTTGAATTGCTCCCGGGACACTTTTGTTTTGCTCTTAGGACACTTTTGTTTTGCTCCCTTGACACTTTTGTTTTCCTCCCTGGACACTTTTGTTTTGTTTCCTGGACATTTTTGTTTTGCTCCCGGGTCACTTTTGTTTTGCTCCTTGGACACTTTTGTTCTGCTCCCTGGACACTTTTGTTTTGCTCCCTGGACACTTTTGTTTTGCTCCCTGGACACTTTTGTTTTGCTCCCTGGACATTTTTGTTTTGCTCCTGGACACGTTTGTTTTGCTCACTAGACACTTTTGTCTTGCTCCCTGGACATTTTTGTTTTGCTCCCTGGACATTTTTGTTTTGCTCCCTGGACATTTTTGTTTTGCTCCCAGACACTTTTGTCTTGCTCCCTGGACATTTTTGTTTTGCTCCCTGGACATTTTTGTTTTGCTCCCTGGAAACTTTTGTTTTGCTCCCGGGACACTTTTGTCTTGCTTTTTGTTTTGCTCCCTGGACATTTTTGTTTTGGGACACTTTTAGACACTTTTGCTCCCTGGACATTTTTGTTTTGCTCCCTGGACATTTTTGTTTTGCTCCCTGGACATTTTTGTTTTGCTGTCTTGCTCCTCGTGGAACACTTTTGTTTTGCTCCTCTTAGGACACTTTTGCTTTGTTTTGTTTTCCTCCCTCCCTGGACACTTTTGTGTTTGCTCCCTGGACATTTTTGTTTTGCTCCTGGACACTTTTGTCTTGACTCCCTGGACATTTGCTCACTAGACACTTTTGTCTTGCTCCCTGGACATTTTTGTTTTGCTCCCTGGACATTTTTGTTTTGCTCCCTGGACATTTTTGTTTTGCTCCCAGACACTTTTGTCTTGCTCCCTGGACATTTTTGTTTTGTCTCCCTGGAAACTTTTGTTTTGCTCCCCTTGGACACTTGTGTCTTTGCTCCCCTTGCTCCCTGGACACTTTGTTTGTCTTGCTCCCTGGACACTTTTGCTCCCGGGACACTTTTGTCTTGCTCCTGGCTCGGACACTTTTGTCTTGCTCCCTGGACACCTTTGTTTTGCTCCCTGGACACTTTTGTCTTGCTCCCTGGACACTTTTGTTTTTCTCTCTTGACACTTTTGTTTTTTCTCCTGGGACACTTTAGATTTGCTCCCGGGACATTTTTGTTTTGCTCGTGGAACACTTTTGATTTGCTCCCGGGACACTTTTGTTTTGCTCTTAGGACACATTTGTTTTGCTCCCTTGACACTTTTGTTTTCCTCCCTGGACACTTTTGTTTTGTTTCCGGGACATTTTTGTTTTGCTTCCGGGTCACTTTTGTTTTGCTCCTTGGACACTTTTGTTCTGCTCCCTGGACACTTTTGTTTTGCTCCCTGGACACTTTTGTTTTGCTCCCTGGACACTTTTGTTTTGCTCCCTGGACACATTTGTTTTGCTCCCGAGACATTTTTTTTTTGCTCCCTGGACACTTTAGTTTTGTTCCCTTGACACTTTTGTTTTGTTCCCTGGACATTTTTGTTTTGCTTCCTGGACACATTTGTTTTGCTCCCGGGACACTTTTGCTTTGTTCCCTTGACACTTTGTTTTTCTCCCTGGACATTTTTGTTTTGCTCCCGGGACACTTTTATCTTGCTCCCTGGACATTTTTGTTTTCTCCAGGGACACTTGTTTTGCTCCCTTGACACTTTTGTTTTGCTCCCTGGACACTTTTTTTTGCTCCCGGGACACTTTTGCTTTGCTCCCTGGACATTTTTGTTTTGCTCCCTGGACATTGTTGTTTTACTCCCGGGACACTTGTTTTGCTCCCTGGACATTTTTGTTTTCTCCCGGGACACCTTTTTTGCTCCCTTGACACTTTTGTTTTGCTCCCTGGACACGTTTGTTTTGCTCCCTGGACACTTCTGTTTTGCTCCCTGGACACATTTGTTTTGCTCCCGGGACATTTTTGTTTTGCTCCCAGAACACTTTTGTTTTGTTCCCTTGACACTTTTGTTTTGTTCCCTTGACACTTTTGTTTTGTTCCCTTGACACTTCTGTTTTTTTCCCTGGACATTTTTGTCTTGCTCCCTGGACATTTTTGTTTTCTCCAGGGACACTTTTTTGCTCCCTGGACACTTTTGTTTTGCTCCCTGGACACTTTAGTTTTGCTCCCTGGACACATTTGTTTTGGTCCCTGGACATTTTTGTTTTGCTCCCGGGACACTTTTGATTTGTTTCCTTGACACTTTTGTTTTTCTACCTGGACATTTTTGTTTTGCTCCCTGGATACTTTTGTCTTGCTCACTAGACACTTTTGTCCTGCTCCCTGGACATTTTTGTTTTGCTCCCTGGACATTTTTGTTTTGCTCCCAGACACTTTTGTCTTGCTCCCTGGACATTTTTGTTTTGCTCCCTGGAAACTTTTGTTTTGCTCCCGGGACACTTTTGTCTTGCTCCCGGGACACTTTTGTCTTGCTCCCCGGACACTTTTGTCTTGCTCCCTGGACTCTTTTGTCTTGCTCCCTGGACTACTTTAGTTTTTCTCTCTTGACACTTTTGTTTTTTCTCCTTGGACACTTTAGATTTGCTCCCGGGACATTTTTGTTTTGCTCGCGGAACACTTTTGATTTGCTCCCGGGACACTTTTGTTTTGCTCCCTTGACACTTTTGTTTTCCTCCCTGGACACTTTTGTTTTGTTTCCGGGACATTTTTGTTTTGCTTCCGGGTCACTTTTGTTTTGCTCCTTGGACACTTTTGTTCTGCTCCCTGGACACTTTTGTTTTGCTCCCTGGACACTTTTGTTTTGCTCCCTGGACACTTTTGTTTTGCTCCCTGGACACATTTGTTTTGCTCCCGAGACATTTTTGTTTTGCTCCCTGGACACTTTAGTTTTGTTCCCTTGACACTTTTGTTTTGTTCCCTGGACATTTTTGTTTTGCTTCCTGGACACATTTGTTTTGCTCCCGGGACACTTTTGCTTTGTTCCCTTGACACTTTGTTTTTCTCCCTGGACATTTTTGTTTTGCTCCCGGGACACTTTTATCTTGCTCCCTGGACATTTTTGTTTTCTCCAGGGACACTTGTTTTGCTCCCTTGACACTTTTGTTTTGCTCCCTGGACACTTTTGTTTTGCTCCCAGACACTTTTGTCTTGCTCCCTGGACATTTTTGTTTTGCTCCCTGGAAACTTTTGTTTTGCTCCCGGGACACTTTTGTCTTGCTCCCGGGACACTTTTGTTTTGCTCCCTGGACATTTTTGTTTTGCTCCTGGACACGTTTGTTTTGCTCACTAGACACTTTTGTCTTGGTCCCTGGACTTTTTTGTTTTGCTCCCTGGACATTTTTGTTTTGCTCCCTGGACATTTTTGTTTTGCTCCCAGACACTTTTGTCTTGCTCCCTGGACATTTTTGTTTTGCTCCCTGGAAACTTTTGTTTTGCTCCCGGGACACTTTTGTCTTGCTCCCGGGACACTTTTGTCTTGCTCCCCGGACACTTTTGTCTTGCTCCCTGGACACTTTTGTCTTGCTCCCTAGACACTTTTGTCTTGCTCCCTGGACACTTTTGTCTTGCTCCCTGGACACTTTTGTTTTTCTCTCTTGACACTTTTGTTTTTTCTCCTGGGACACTTTAGATTTGCTCCCGGGACATTTTTGTTTTGCTCGTGGAACACTTTTGATTTGCTCCCGGGACACTTTTGTTTTGCTCTTAGGACACTTTTGTTTTGCTCCCTTGACACTTTTGTTTTGCTCCCTGGACACATTTGTTTTGCTCCCGAGACATTTTTGTTTTGCTCCCTGGACACTTTAGTTTTGTTCCCTTGACACTTTTGTTTTGTTCCCTGGACATTTTTGTTTTGCTTCCTGGACACATTTGTTTTGCTCCCGGGACACTTTTGCTTTGTTCCCTTGACACTTTGTTTTTCTCCCTGGACATTTTTGTTTTGCTCCCGGGACACTTTTATCTTGCTCCCTGGACATTTTTGTTTTGCTCGTGGAACACTTTTGAATTGCTCCCGGGACACTTTTGTTTTGCTCTTAGGACACTTTTGTTTTGCTCCCTTGACACTTTTGTTTTCCTCCCTGGACACTTTTGTTTTGTTTCCTGGACATTTTTGTTTTGCTCCCGGGTCACTTTTGTTTTGCTCCTTGGACACTTTTGTTCTGCTCCCTGGACACTTTTGTTTTGCTCCCTGGACACTTTTGTTTTGCTCCCTGGACACTTTTGTTTTGCTCCCTGGACATTTTTGTTTTGCTCCTGGACACGTTTGTTTTGCTCACTAGACACTTTTGTCTTGCTCCCTGGACATTTTTGTTTTGCTCCCTGGACATTTTTGTTTTGCTCCCTGGACATTTTTGTTTTGCTCCCAGACACTTTTGTCTTGCTCCCTGGACATTTTTGTTTTGCTCCCTGGACATTTTTGTTTTGCTCCCTGGAAACTTTTGTTTTGCTCCCGGGACACTTTTGTCTTGCTCCCGGGACACTTTTGTTTTGCTCCCTGGACATTTTTGTTTTGCTCCTGGACACGTTTGTTTTGCTCACTAGACACTTTTGTCTTGCTCCCTGGACATTTTTGTTTTGCTCCCTGGACATTTTTGTTTTGCTCCCTGGACATTTTTGTTTTGCTCCCAGACACTTTTGTCTTGCTCCCTGGACATTTTTGTTTTGCTCCCTGGAAACTTTTGTTTTGCTCCCGGGACACTTTTGTCTTGCTCCCGGGACACCTTTGTCTTGCTCCCCGGACACTTTTGTCTTGCTCCCTGGTCACCTTTGTCTTGCTCCCTGGACACTTTTGTCTTGCTCCCTGGACACTTTTGTTTTTCTCTCTTGACACTTTTGTTTTTTCTCCTGGGACACTTTAGATTTGCTCCCGGGACATTTTTGTTTTGCTCGTGGAACACTTTTGATTTGCTCCCGGGACACTTTTGTTTTGCTCTTAGGACACATTTGTTTTGCTCCCTTGACACTTTTGTTTTCCTCCCTGGACACTTTTGTTTTGTTTCCGGGACATTTTTGTTTTGCTTCCGGGTCACTTTTGTTTTGCTCCTTGGACACTTTTGTTCTGCTCCCTGGACACTTTTGTTTTGCTCCCTGGACACTTTTGTTTTGCTCCCTGGACACTTTTGTTTTGCTCCCTGGACACATTTGTTTTGCTCCCGAGACATTTTTTTTTTGCTCCCTGGACACTTTAGTTTTGTTCCCTTGACACTTTTGTTTTGTTCCCTGGACATTTTTGTTTTGCTTCCTGGACACATTTGTTTTGCTCCCGGGACACTTTTGCTTTGTTCCCTTGACACTTTGTTTTTCTCCCTGGACATTTTTGTTTTGCTCCCGGGACACTTTTATCTTGCTCCCTGGACATTTTTGTTTTCTCCAGGGACACTTGTTTTGCTCCCTTGACACTTTTGTTTTGCTCCCTGGACACTTTTGTTTTGCTCCCGGGACACTTTTGCTTTGCTCCCTGGACATTTTTGTTTTGCTCCCTGGACATTGTTGTTTTACTCCCGGGACACTTGTTTTGCTCCCTGGACATTTTTGTTTTCTCCCGGGACACCTTTTTTGCTCCCTTGACACTTTTGTTTTGCTCCCTGGACACTTTTGTTTTGCTCCCTGGACACTTCTGTTTTGCTCCCTGGACACATTTGTTTTGCTCCCGGGACATTTTTGTTTTGCTCCCAGAACACTTTTGTTTTGTTCCCTTGACACTTTTGTTTTGTTCCCTTGACACTTTTGTTTTGTTCCCTTGACACTTCTGTTTTTTTCCCTGGACATTTTTGTCTTGCTCCCTGGACATTTTTGTTTTCTCCAGGGACACTTTTTTGCTCCCTGGACACTTTTGTTTTGCCCCCTGGACACTTTAGTTTTGCTCCCTGGACACATTTGTTTTGGTCCCTGGACATTTTTGTTTTGCTCCCGGGACTCTTTTGTCTTGCTCCCTGGACTACTTTAGTTTTTCTCTCTTGACACTTTTGTTTTTTCTCCTTGGACACTTTAGATTTGCTCCCGGGACATTTTTGTTTTGCTCGCGGAACACTTTTGATTTGCTCCCGGGACACTTTTGTTTTGCTCCCTTGACACTTTTGTTTTCCTCCCTGGACACTTTTGTTTTGTTTCCGGGACATTTTTGTTTTGCTTCCGGGTCACTTTTGTTTTGCTCCTTGGACACTTTTGTTCTGCTCCCTGGACACTTTTGTTTTGCTCCCTGGACACTTTTGTTTTGCTCCCTGGACACTTTTGTTTTGCTCCCTGGACACATTTGTTTTGCTCCCGAGACATTTTTGTTTTGCTCCCTGGACACTTTAGTTTTGTTCCCTTGACACTTTTGTTTTGTTCCCTGGACATTTTTGTTTTGCTTCCTGGACACATTTGTTTTGCTCCCGGGACACTTTTGCTTTGTTCCCTTGACACTTTGTTTTTCTCCCTGGACATTTTTGTTTTGCTCCCGGGACACTTTTATCTTGCTCCCTGGACATTTTTGTTTTCTCCAGGGACACTTGTTTTGCTCCCTTGACACTTTTGTTTTGCTCCCTGGACACTTTTGTTTTGCTCCCGGGACACTTTTGCTTTGTTCCCTGGACATTTTTGTTTTGCTCCCTGGACATTTTTGTTTTACTCCCGGGACACTTTTGTTTTGCTCCCTGGACATTTTTGTTTTCTTCCCGGGACACTTGTTTTGCTCCCTTGACACTTTTGTTTTGCTCCCTGGACACGTTTGTTTTGCTCCCTGGACACTTCTGTTTTGCTCCCTGGACACATTTGTTTTGCTCCCGGGACATTTTTGTTTTGCTCCCAGAACACTTTTGTTCCCTTGACACTTTTGTTTTGTTCCCTTGACACTTTTGTTTTTTCCCCTGGACATTTTTGTCTTGCTCCCTGGACATTTTTGTTTTCTCCCGGGACACTTTTTTGCTCCCTGGACACTTTTGTTTTGCTCCCTGGACACTTTAGTTTTGCTCCCTGGACACATTTGTTTTGGTCCCCGGACATTTTTGTTTTGCTCCCGGGACACTTTTGATTTGTTTCCTTGACACTTTTGTTTTTCTACCTGGACATTTTTGTTTTGCTCCCTGGACACTTTTGTCTTGCTCACTAGACACTTTTGTCTTGCTCCCTGGACACTTTTGTCTTGCTCCCTGGACACTTTTGTTTTTCTCTCTTGACACTTTTGTTTTTTCTCCTGGGACACTTTTGATTTGCTCCCGGGACACTTTTGTTTGCTCTTAGGACACTTTTGTTTTGCTCCCTTGACACTTTTGTTTTCCTCCCTGGACACTTTTGTTTTGTTTCCGGGACATTTTTGTTTTGCTCCCGGGTCACTTTTGTTTTGCTCCCTGGACACATTTGTTTTGCTCCCGAGACATTTTTGTTTTGCTCCCTGGACACTTTAGTTTTGTTCCCTTGACACTTTTGTTTTGTTCCCTGGACATTTTTGTTTTGCTTCCTGGACACATTTGTTTTTCTCCCGGGACACTTTTGCTTTGTTCCCTTGACACTTTGTTTTTCTCCCTGGACATTTTTGTTTTGCTCCCGGGACACTTTTATCTTGCTCCCTGGACATTTTTGTTTTCTCCAGGAACACTTGTTTTGCTCCCTTGACACTTTTGTTTTGCTCCCTGGACACTTTTGTTTTGCTTCCGTGACACTTTTGCTTTGCTCCCTGGACATTTTCGTTTTGTTCCCTGGACATTTTTGTTTTACTCCCGGGACACTTTTGTTTTGCTCCCTGGACATTTTTGTTTTCTCCCGGGACACTTGTTTTGCTCCCTTGACACTTTTGTTTTGCTCCCTGGACACGTTTGTTTTTGCTCCCTGGACACGTTTGTTTTGCTCCCTGGACACTTCTGTTTTGCTCCCTGGACACATTTGTTTTGCTCCCGGGACATTTTTGTTTTGCTCCCAGGACACTTTTGTTTTGTTCCCTTGACACTTTTGTTTTGTTCCCTTGACACTTTTGTTTTTTTCCCTGGACATTTTTGTCTTGCTCCCTGGACATTTTTGTTTTCTCCCGGGACACTTGTTTTGCTCCCTGGACACTTTTGTTTTGCTCCCTGGACACTTTAGTTTTGCTCCCTGGACACATTTGTTTTGGTCCATGGACATTTTTGTTTTGCTCCCGGGACACTTTTGATTTGTTTCCTTGACACTTTTGTTTTTCTACCTGGACATTTTTGTTTTGCTCCCTGGACACTTTTGTCTTGCTCCCTGTACATGTTTGTTTTCTCCCGGGACACTTGTTTTGCTCCCTTGACACTTTAGTTTTGCTCCCTGGACATTTTTGTTTTGCTCCCTGGACACTTTTGTCCTGCTCCCTGGACATTTTTGTTTTCTCCCGGGACACTTGTTTTGCTCCCTTGACACTTTTGTTTTCCATCCTGGACACTTTTGTTTTGCTCCCGGGACATTTTTGTTTTGCTCCCGGGACAATTTTGTTTTGCTCCCACTGCAAGCATTGGGCGATGACCTCCTCCTCATACGTCAATCGCACAGATGTGGCTGGTCCTCCTCCCGTGCCCCTGGCATGCCTCCTCATAAGCGCCAGCTTCTCTCGAACCTTACGTCTCAGGTCATTTATTTTTTTGCTAATATCGTCGGGCTTCCTGGTCTCATGCCCAACGGTATTGACCTGAAGGTTGATCTCCTCCGTTGAGAAGTTCTTCTTCCTCCTCTCCCTGCCTCCATTTCCAGCTTCCGCCATCGCCCAGCAAAAGTACCTTGCTTCAGGGGGGGAAACAACAGGATGTACTTTTGCGCCGGACAGGCGTATGGCTGGGCGTATTTATGCGCTCGGCGTAAGCCGGTGGGCCGGTGTATCCCAGGAAGTTGGAACGGCGTAGTTGTGAGCATGCGCACAGGGGACCGCTTGTACGTTCACGTCACTGCACATGCTCCATTCATGATACGCTGAGCGTAAAACTTTGCGCCGCGCTCGGACCATCATTTGCATAAGGTCACACCCACTTACACTTACGCTGCCTTACGCTGATGAAATTACGTTACGCCGGCACAACGTTGAGAGCATTTCCATTGTGACTAGTGTGCTCGGCGCTCAGCGCCTCGTCGGCGTAGCATACATTAGATACGCTACGCCAGCCTAAAGATGCGCCAATCTACCTGAATCTGGCCCACAGAGTTTTTTTTGGTGGTATTTTATTACTCTGGGTTTTTTATTTGTTGCTAAACAAATGAAAAAAGGCCAAAAATTTGGAAAAATAAAAAAACGTTTACTTTGTTTCTGTTTTAAAATTTTGCAAATAAGTAATTTTTCTTTTTTTACTGATGTGCTCTGATGAGGCTGCACTGATGGGCACTGATGAGGCTGCACTGATGGGCACTGATGAGGCTGCACTGATGAGGCCGCACTAATGGGCACTGATGGGCATTTATACAAGCATTGATAAGACGCAACTGATAGGTGGCACTGAGGGGAACTAATAGGCGGAACTAATGGGCACTGATAAGCTGCATTGATGGGGCTACACTAATAATTAGGGCACTGATGATCAGTGCCCTGATTATCAGTGTAAAAGAGTGCTGTCACAAGATTGCAACTTATTGGCTTTCCTTTCCTTACACAGCTGAGGAAAGGAAATGCTGATAACCAGCATTAGTTTATATGGGATCAGCTGTTATTGGCCCTTTACCTCAATCTGTAATAAGATGTGACCACAGAGCATGCCCGATGTGTGCCCTGGGGGTTCGCAAAGCAGCAGGGTTCTGGAAGGACTTAAATAGATGCCCTCCCAGTACTGGACGGCCATGCTGTAGATGTTTTATGGCTATAGCATGGTCGGCAACTGGTTAAAGCCCAATAAAACAAATTCTATGTTTTAATAAAATAGGAAATGTACACACTTCAGGTTTTTATTTATGTCTTTTACCCTACAGGGGATATTTTCCACACCTAGAAGTTTTGGATACAGAAGGTATTTCAGCCAATTTAGCTCTGAAAGAGAGCAAGGTTACCAGTGTAGGCAGCAGGACAGGTAAGTATTAATCATTTTCTTTACAGACTGGTCTTTTAAAAAAAAAAACATTTAACGACAGAGTTGATTTAATGAGCTTGAAGTTGGTACAAGAGAGCATATAAACCTGGGCACTTAAAAATTAGCATATGATGCAAAGGCAGATGTTACTTTTGTGTTACTATGTCAAAGTCATTCAATAGATCCAGAAATATTGTCAGTTCAAGTGAAATGTACATCCCCTTTTCTCTATAAGCCAAGCTTGGCTTAATTTCTCCCTATTTGTCCTTTAGCCCATGTTCACACTGGGTATGATGTAGTTCGATTTGAGATGCGATTTCACATGTGAAATCGCATCTCAAATCGGCGGCAATTGCCGGCAATGACACCGTCCTAATCGGTGCGACGCCACATCTGCGGCGCCGCACTGATTTCAAAAAGTAGTTCCTGTACTACTTTTTGCGATTTCAGGACGCGATTTACATTGACATCTGTGCAGAACCCTGCACAGATGTCTCCTAAATCGCGCCAAAATCGGGACTGCTAGAGGGCGTGAAATCACGAGAGTTCAGCTGAAATCGCGCAATTTCACTCCCGCAGCCCAGTGTGAACCAGGGCTTAATGTGATGAGGGGCCCAAATCAACTAATATGAAACCTCAGGAAGCAGCTTGAAACAGACAGGTAGGCATGCCTTTACCTCTTCCACTAGATTCATCTTCTTCTTGACAGGGCCGATCCTAGGGTCACAGGCGCCTGGGTGCTGAAATATTTGTGGCGACCCCACATGGGAGTGGTCATTTTACTAACTTCTCCCCTTTACAAATGTTTATTTGGCAATGACCCAACCACAGAGATGCTCCCCACAAGTCTTCATTAACCTGGGATGCTTGCATGATCTCTTAACAGTAAACAAAATACAGAAAGAGAAGCAGAGTACTTTATTGAGACCTGGTGAGGGGCCTCTCTGATAGACACAGAGAGGGCTTCTGTTAGAGAGTCTGTTAGAAAGAGCCCCCAGACATACTACAGACATGATACAGGAGACGGTCAGAGACTGCAAACATAGTACAGGAGACAGTCAGAGACTGCAGACATTGTACAGGAGATGGTCAGAGACTGCAGACATTGTACAGGAGATGGTCAGAGACTGCAGACATTGTACAGGAGATGGTCAGAGACTGCAGACATAGTAAAGGAGATGGTCAGAGACTACAGACATAGTACAGGAGATGGTCAGAGACACATCAGTTTTGGACGGACACACAGCTATGCTCAGAACACTAGTTCTTGACGGACACAAATAAGGAGAGAAAGAGGGAGGGGAGAACTTTGGTGCCCCCACCTCTGCAGGAGCCTGGGTGCAAAGCACCCTGTGCACCCTGCCTAGGATCGGCCCTGCTTCTTAAATTAGTGTAGCAATGTGGACTACAATGGCAAAGTATAGCGATTCCATGTAATTTCTATGTACTGTATTGTCACTTTAGTTCCCAGAGTCACTAACTGACATCATATCTGTGACCCAACCCAGAGGGATTGTGGGATTGGTAGTTCCTCAGAATGGCAATTCCTCTGCATGACTATACACCCGGACTACATATCCCAGGGATCTTTGCTACCATCAGAGAGATTGCTGAGAAGAGCTATAAAAGAAAGCCCCGCGCTCTCTTCCTCCTTGACCTTGTGTGTGACGGACCTCTCTGTATCGGGAGAGTGAGGTCACGGCTTACCACGCAGTGTACAACATTCCAATCTGGCTGAGAAGGGCCTAGCACTGCTTGTTGTTATCCAGCGCTACCCTGATAGTCCGACAACCCGTGCTTTGTGCTTCACATCAGTTGATCGTCGCGAGTAGATCTGCTGCAAGGATGCCTCTTTGGGAGCTGCTGTCCAGAAGGCATTAAATCAGCCTGGTCATTGGTGAGAGGGCAATTGCCCACCTTTGCAAACCTTTCTTTGTTGCTTCACTGGGACACTGTGTACAGACAGCTTTACCCTTGGGAAACACTTTACTGCACTTCTATTTGAACACTAAACACCTAAATACCATTGACCTGTTACTGCACCTTATTGGATATAGTTAATTAGCTCCGACTGCCGACCAAGACCATCAGGCCTGCAACTGGGACATTTCTGTCATTACTACTTAAAGGGCCCTCATACCATTCTTATTTAATTGATCTCTCATTAGGATTGAAAGTTAAATAGACCGGTCTGGGTCCCCCCTTTAAGGCCTCGTACACCCGAGTCAATCTATCTGTTTAAATCGGTCGGACCGACCGATTTGAACAGATCTGTCTGCTGGCATTTTGGTTTGCTCGCGTGTACACACGAGCAAACCAAAATCCCCGCCAGCAGACAGCGCGCTGACGTGTCGGTGACGTGGCGGTGACGTTGACGCCGCCACGTCACCGCACCAGGAAGTAAAACACTTCCGCGCATGCGTCGAAATCATTCGGCGCGTGTGCGAGAAGACATGTCTGCTGGTTAGCATACTAACCAGCAGACATGTCGGGCGGACGGGTTCCCAGCCGACAGATTGGTAAGCATGCTTTCCAATCTGTCGGGTGGCCAAATCCGTCGGCTCTACAGCAGACAGATTTGATCGTGTGTACGAGGCCTAAGAGTCTTGCTAGAATCAATGCTTAATTCTTGCTTATCCTTTCAGGTCATGTTCAAGTGGTACTCCATTCTACATACGTGTATATTATATACTGATATTGCCAAAATATCTTAACTTGTATTATTATGTATTATTGTGTTATAAGTGGAAATCTTCTACTGAGCTAGGACTGTTATCCAAAGTTCAGTTGATTACCTCCTTTGTGCAACAAGACCTTGTTTAAGTTATTCCAGTAAATGTTAATAGAATATAAACTCACCAAGTTGTTTGACTTATTATTTTAGGGTGGTGCAAAGAAGTCTAAAACAACAGTGTCAGGTGGGTTGGAATGTTCGCAGGGTCATAGTGGTGCAGATGAGCAGGTAAATCCAAGCAGTCCCCAAGGGGGTCATGCTACATAAGGATTACCTGTGAAGGAAAAAATTAATGCTGACCTGTCCTTCTGCCTACCTATATCATCACTCATTGCTTTGTTGCAGGGCTAAGCTGGCCAAAGAACCTTCTGCATGTAACACTTCCGGGAGTGCTGAATGCCTAGTCCTCCTCAGCATATGGTTCCTGCCACTGGCCAAGGTTATCTTTTTTACTAAAAGTCAACATTTGCATGGATCTTCATCTGTCTAAAACTTTGATTCTACTGTTTTACGATTGAGATCTCATCAATGCTAACTTACATTACTACGTACTACGTTTTTCTGTAATAAAGTCAAATGGTTGAAAAAATGGTAAAAAAAATATATAATTTGAAAACAGCCCTGACAATAATAAATAAAAAAGTACAAAACCACTAAATAAATGCAACATTTTTTTTTCATTTTGGATAGAGTAAAGCTGGCCATACAACATACAATTTCCTTTAGATTTACCTTCTACTATGTAGTGCAAGGGCCTGCCTGAAAATCTAAAGGAAAGGTATACAAGAAATATGTATAATGTATTGTCAGCTTAAGGGACACATTTTTTATTTATTTTTTTGCCATTTGTGTGCGGGCTGAATGATTGCTACCCAAGAAGGAGTAAAGGCACACAGAGACCAAGGAAAGTGGCATGGTTATTATTTGGCTAATTAGAAGTCACATATAAAATGTGAAATACAGCAGCAAGGTGCTTTTAACAACCCCAATCAATATGGCATTGGAACCTGAAAACCACAGTCACATTGGATACAACAGTTCTCAGTAACCTTGGCAGAACTTTCAAGACAATCCCTGCACTTGAGATCCACTTTGATAATGCTTATGTGACCAGAACATCATCTGAGGCCGTGTACACACGGCAGAGAACCTCGACGGGCAGAACACATCGTTCCGCCCGTCGAGGTTCCCTGCCGGCCGTCGAAATCGGCGACCCGCCCGTCGGGAATGGCAACCAGCCATTCTTCCAGGCGGGCCGTCGAGCAAATAGAGAGCGTGCTCTCTATTTCTGCTCGACGGGCTTCCCGACGGGAAGCTCGCCGAGAGTGTACACACGGCCGAGGTCCTCGCTGGAATGCAGCTTCCAGCGAGGTTCTCGCTGGTTTCCAGCGAGAACCTCGGTCGTGTGTACACGGCCTGAGAGAAGCATATGGCTGATAAGCAGAGCAGTGGTGCAGGCACACTTAGTTGACTGATAGAAGCATCCTTGTCCCAACTCTCTAGAGTCCCCAGATAGCTGCGCCAGCAGTGGTATCCCTGCTCTGTCCCTCCTCGACAGGTTCCGCTGTCCCTAACCAGCGGGGATCCTATCAGTGGCGGCCCGTCCATCCCCCAGTCATATTTATTTAAACCCGTCCCTTTAAGAAAAAAAAACGAAAAAAGGTCCTTTTGTGCACTGTGTCCGGGTGCCAGGCGCCGGGCACAGTGCAGTTTGAGTAGCGCCACGTCTGTGCAATCACGGGATTGCAGACGTGGCGCTACATTGGCAGAAAAAATACGCCTCTGTGGCGCTCTCCATCGCGCCACTGCTTTATTGTTATAGCCGGGCGGGTGCATACACTTTCTGTGTGCACCCGCCCGTCTCTGTGCTAGTTCCGACGTCACTGGAAAACAGGAAGTGACGTCGGTACTAGCGAGCTCAGAGCGTCCGCCCGTGGAACAGGAGCTATGCCTGTCTTCCTCCTACTGTACTGTACTGTGATGTAAATGTAATACAGCATACGCGTTCGATACGATGCGTTTGAATCGAACATTGCCTGTTCGATCGTTCGTCGAAGAACGAACAAACCTGGGCGTTCTCGCCAAATTCGAATGACGCGCAATGGCCCATAATTCACTGCGGCGTTGCGCGCTGATGATTGGCCAAGCATGCACCATGACCCCGCATGCTTGGCCAATCACAGCGCCCAAAAAAAGAAGAGCCCTAATTGGCCAAAGCCTGGGTGCTTTGGCCAATTATGGCTCAGGGCTTTAGCACACGCCCCACACTATAAATGGCCGTCTCCCGGGCAGCCTCGTGTAGTGTGTACCGGCTTGCTTACAGAGAAGTCAGACAGACAGTCAGTTAGAGAGAGATAGATAGATAGATAGAGACACTGGGCCAGATTCAGGTACAATTGCCCTGGCGCAGAGTATCAGAGATACACTACTCCGCCGTATTTTACCTGGCTCTAAGACGAATTCAGGTAGATTTCAGCCCTAAGTTACGGCGGCGTAGTGTATTTCTCGCGGCGGAATCGAAATACGCGATTAGGGGGCATGAAGCATTTAAATTAGGCGATCGAACTGCGCATGCTCCGTTCAGAAATTTCCCGCCATGCATTGCGCGAAATAACGTTGTTACGTCAGTTTTTTTTTGAGTAGTGTCATTTACGTACATTCCTATTCCCGGACGACTTACACAAAAACAAAAACAAAATTTGAAATTCGACGTGGGAACAACGTCCATACTTAACATGGGCTGTCTAACGTTAGACCACATTTTTGCTTCCCTAACTTTACGCAGCAAAAAGATGACTACAGATGCCGTAAGAGAATGCGACGGACGATCGTAACTTTGTGGATCGCCGGAAAAAGCTAATTTGCATACCCCGACGCTGAAAACAACGCAAACTCCACCCAGCGGGCGGGAAAAGATTGCAGCGTATGAGGATTCAAACTAATGATATGACGCGGTAATTTGAAATTACTCTGGTCTAACGGCTCTGTGAATCTAGCCCACAGTGTCTTTCTACTAGATAGTAGTCAGTATAGTTAAATTTACAGTGTGTAGAGAATATATATACATCCTTAGGAGTTGTACATATATTTATACACTGTATAGCTTAGCTAGATCTGCTATTAGTATTTGTCAGTGTGGAAGAATGTGTAGCGCTTGGAATGACTATCTATTATTGATAGTCCGAGACACACAAAAAAAATGAAATAAAATTGTGAAACCAAATATAAGACCCTGGGAAATCCAGGGACAGGCACTATGTGACTGGTGCGTGATAAACAAAATAATCTATTAGTGTGATAGTATTACATAATGTGTTCAACTGCTAATGAATGCGATTTCACACATATACATAAAACACATGTGCTAACAAACAGTGATAATTAATTTCTTGGACAAACATGAATAAATTAATTAATGGCCAATAAATGCCAGGTGTAATAATCTCCCGTGAAGGGAAAAAATTAAATAAATAATGAATAAAAGCTATAAATCTTGATGTGAAAATAACAGTCAATCTGGTGATTGGTGAATGTTAAATAGCTTCTCCACTAAGTTGTTCCCACCACCGAAAGCAATGCAGGCTTACCGGAACCAATTGACTTCAGCTGGCTTACACCACTGAAAGTCAAGATAGGCTTGTATTTAGCTGATGTCAAAATGGGCTCCTTAGCAGGGCAGTATGATGGCTGGTCATCAGATAAACTCTGTGGGATGGATGGACGAAGCCCAGCTGGGAGTACGATCCCCAAATGGATGTTCTCACAATGAATGGATATTGGAAGAGACAAGAGAAAGAAGTGGCCACATAGCGTAATCCCGTTATGTAGAAAATAATATATTTATTTACAGCGGTCAAACTTACATTTTAGCTGAATATAAAACGCTTGTATACAAGTAGGGCAGCAGTGGAGTCCTCCCGACGCGTTTCGTGAATAGAGCACTTCGTCTGTGCTCTATTCACGAAATGCGTCGGGAGGACTCCACTGCTGCCCTACTTGTATACAAGCGTTTTATATTCAGCTAATGTCAGTATTAATGTCAGGCAGGAGATTGTGCTGTGCTGTGTTTTTGCCCATAAACTCCATCATACTGCACGTTTGCTGTTTCTGGCCAGAAACTCAGTTGATCTTACTGTATGTTTGCTGTGTTTTTGCCCATAAATTCAGTAGATCATACTGCACGTTTGCTGTTTTTGGCCATAAACTCAGTCGATCTTAATATAAGTTTGCTGTGTTTTTGCCCATAAATTCAGTCGATCATACTGTACGTTTGCTGTTTTTGGCCAGAAACTCAGTTGATCTTACTATACGTTTGCTGTGTTTTTTCCCATAAATTTAGTCGATCATACTGCACGTTTGCTGTTTTTGGCCAGAAACTCAGTTGATCTTACTATACGTTTGCTGTGTTTTTGCCCATAAATTCAGTCGATCATACTGCACGCTTGCTGTTTTTGCCCAGAAACTCAGTTGATCTTACTGTACATTTGCTGTGTTTTTGCCCATAAATTCAGTCCATCATACTGCACGTTTGCTCTTTTTGGCCAGAAACTCAGTTGATCTTACTATACGTATGCTGTGTTTTTGCCCATAAATTCAGTCGATCATACTGCACGTTTGCTGTTTTTGGCCAGAAACTCAGTTGATCTTACTATAAGTTTGCTGTGTTTTTGCCCATAAATTCAGTCGATCATACTGCATGTTTGCTGTTTTTGGCCAGAAACTCAGTCGATCTTACTATACGTTTGCTGTGTTTTTCCCATAAATTTAGTCGATCATACTGCACGTTTGCTGTTTGTGGCCAGAAACTCAGTTGATCTTACTATACGTATGCTGTGTTTTTGCCCATAAATTCAGTCGATCATACTGCACGTTTGTTGTTTTTGGCCAGAAAATCAGTTGATCTTACTATACGTTTGCTGTGTTTTTGCCCATAAATTCAGTCGATCATACTGCACGTTTGCTGTTTTTGGCCATAAACTTAGTCGATCTTAATATAAGTTTGCTGTGTTTTTGCCCATAACCTCAGTCGATCATACTGCATGATTGCTGTTTTTGGCCAGAAACTCAGTCGATCTTACTATATGTTTGCTGTGTTTTTGCCCATAAATTCAGTCGATCATACTGCACGCTTGCTGTTTTTGGCCAGAAACTCAGTTGATTTTACTATACATTTGCTGTGTTTTTGCCCATATATTCAGTCGATCATACTGCACGTTTGCTGTTTTTGGCCATAAACTCAGTCGATCTTAATATAAGTTTGCTGTGTTTTTGCCCATAAACTCAGTCGATCATACTGCACGTTTGCTGTTTTTGGTCAGAAACTCAGTTGATCTTACTATATGTTTGCTGTGTTTTTGCCCATAAATTTAGTCGATCATACTGCACGTTTGCTGTTTTTGGCTATAAACTCAGTCGATCTTACTATACGTTTGCTGTGTTTTTGCCCATAAACGCAGTTGATCATACAGCACATTGCACGTTTGTTGTGTTTTTGCCCATAAACTCAGTCGATCTTAATATAAGTTTGCTGTGTTTTTGCCCATAAACGCAGTCGATCATACAGCACGTTGCACGTTTGCTGTGTTTTTGCCCA
This sequence comes from Rana kukunoris, assembly GCA_029574335.1. Classification (NCBI taxonomy): domain Eukaryota; kingdom Metazoa; phylum Chordata; class Amphibia; order Anura; family Ranidae; genus Rana; species Rana kukunoris. Next base: position 397,190,386 of record CM056051.1, read on the forward strand.
TAAACTCAGTCGAACTTAATATAAGTTTGCTGTGGTTTTGCCCATAAACGCAGTCGATACAGCACGTTGTTGAGGGTCTCTTTAGGAAATTGTGCAATATGCAGCAGCAAAGTATGACATGGTTCAGATTCTACGTAACAAACCTACAGTCCTTGTCTTGTTTGTCATATAAAATAAATTAGTTTTTCATGCCATTTTCTACTGTCTAAGCTTACATAGAATTTGTAAATGAAAAAATTCCCTTTTGATAACAAAACTATGGGGCAGATTCTCATCTGTTGCGGCGTAGCGTAGCGTATGCTATTTACACTACGCCGCCACAACTTACAGAAGCAAGTGCCGTATTCTCCAAGCACTTGCTCCGTAATTTGCGGCTAGGTAGTGTAAATGGCCCGGTGTATCCCCGCGTAAATCAAAGGGGGCAGCTTGTATTTAAATTAAGCGCGCCCCTGCACCGAACGAACTGCGCATGTGCCGGCAGTAAACATAGCCCAGTGCGCATGCTCCATAGTACGCCACAAATACATTGGTTGCGACGTGAATGTAATTAACGCACAGCCCTATTCGCGACGAGTTACGTAAACGACGTAAACAACGGAAAAACCAGACGCTGTCCCGAAGGCCATACTTAACATGACTTACGCCGGACCTACGCAAGGTTACCCCTCATATAGCAGGGGTAAACTTACGCGTACGCAAACTACGTAAACTACATCGACGGCACGCAACTTCGTTTGGGAATCGGCGTATCATGCTCATTTGCATATTCGACGCTGAAATCGACGGGAACGCCACCTAGCGGCCAGTGTAGAATAACATCTAAGATACGACGGTATAAGTGACTTACGCCAGTCGGATCTACGCCGTATCTATGCGTAAATGATTCTAGGAATCAGACGCATAGATACCCAGGGGCAAAAATAGAGATACGACGGTGTATCTGGAGATACACCGTTGTATCTCTTATGAGAATCTGGCCCTCTGTGTCCAAATATGAAACAAAGGGCTTGTTTGACATTCAGGGAATTTTTGCATCTAAATATCCATAACTTTGATAAGATTACAACCTCAATCAATGTGTCACTTTACAGTACATTGATTTATATCTTTTATCATTAGTGTATTGCCTTTATAAAGTCTAAAGTCCATAGGTGTTTTTTTTTTGTACTGTACTGTAGTTAATGACTGTCACAATTGTTGGAGAAGAGATCTTACTATTATACTTACGGTATAAGCAAGTCCCTAGCTATCTTCAGTTTTCAACACTCCACAAGGAAGTCTGAGGCCGCGTACACGAGACTGGTTTCCTCGGCAGAATTCAGCAAGAAACTCGATGGGAGACGTATTCTGCCGAGGAAACCGGTCGTGTGTACACTTTTCACCGAGAAACCCGTCAAGGAACTCGTCGAGCCAAAAAGAGAGCATGTTCTCTGTTTCCTCGATGGGCAATGGGAAAATTTGGCTGAACTAGTTTTTTGACTGCCAAACAAGGAAAACGATGTGTTTCGCAAGACGAGTTTCTCGGTCGTGTGTATGCCGCCTTATACATTACAAGGCTGTTCATTGACCTAATTTTTCAACCCACAACAGCCTCACAGCCCATAGAGACCACATCGTCTGCTGCTTTGTGTGCTGAAAAACCCAGCATTACACCATTTCCCGGGTCCAACATAGCACGACCCATAAGTGGCTTAGAGTACTCACATCACAAGGCCTTATGTTTCTCCATTTGTCCAGATCAGGGCTGCAGATAGTCTAGCCAAATACCTAAGGCCCACTTTGCATGGTGCATGTTACATAGAGGAATCTGCTCTTTATCTCCAGGAGGACAACTTTTTCCTCCTGCTCAGCCTCACTACCAACCTGATCAGGTACAGTGTACCTGGCATCCAGGACCACGTCCACCCTCCTTACACACTTACACTCAGGTGTCAGGCATTCTATTAAGTAGCAGCACTCCAGAAGCAAAGTTCAATTTATTTACTTGAGTAAAACCTCCAGACATTTGGCAATGGAAATAATGGAAATAAGGCACTTCGGGTTTCAATCCAAATAACTAGTATTGTCTGTGTAGCAAGGTCCCGGGGCCCAAGAGGCCTAATGGTTAACCTCAAGGGTTAGGGAGAGCTGATATTCTTCCTTGTAGAGTGGGTTACAAGGCATGGTGGGTGTGATGCAAGCAAAATAATGGGCGCCAGTCACTTTTTGGATGCAAACAAGAAATGTATTGTCTCTTAACGGAAGAGCAGGTTAGGGCCAGGACCCCTTAAATGCAATGATAATTGTCAGACTCCGAGACTTCTATAGGTATACAGCTATAAAGTAGAAGGCCTCCAGCCAGATAACACTTCTGTATAGTTAGGACCGCTGTCTCCTATGGCAACTAGTCTTGCAACAGTCACTAACGGTAGTTGTACATAACTCTTGATAAAACAGAACAGTCATTATACTTATTTTACAGTTTTCCACTTTAGATCTTCACTCACTGAGCTCCCAGTCTCTCACTAAACTTCCAGATCCCAGTCATCACTGTATTCCCTGAGCTCTTCCACAGCTATCCCACTGTATACTCCTCAAGCGTCATCCCTGCCATCCTGCTGAGTCCCTGGCTGATGCTTTCCCACTTCTTCACTGGCCCCGGCGGCTCAGGTACTTGCTTCATCTTACTCACAGGAGTCTCTGGTAACAAGATGGTTGATCCCTTAGTAGCGTCAACTTCCCTTCTACCTCCTACCACAACTGGTTTTCCCATCTGGCTGTACCTTCTCAACTTGGTTGGACTCCAATCCTGCAGTCCAAAACCTACGCTGCTTCTTCTGACCTTGGATAGGCCTCAGGCAGCCTAGCAGCCAGGTGTCCCCAGGATAGGCCTCAGATTTCCAGCCTAGCAGCTCTGGTCGACATAGCACACTTCCACCCAGACAGCTGTCCAGGTGGCACAAAACCCCGATCACCTGATTTCACCCAAATAAATAGGCTCTCCCAGCAGGCCAGAGAGCTTAAAGAAACTATTGGCTGAGACACCCCATCCATCCATAATCTGTCCTTGCTTTGCCCTTGTCAATCTAATGTCACTAGCTACAATGCCAATTAGGGGGAAATCAGTAGCTCTCCTAACAATTAGCCAGGATAATTGCTACTTGGGAAACTAAATTGGTTAGCAACCCTGCCTAAACACCAGGGAGCTACATCTGTAACAGCTTTAAAGTCCTTTTCTCCTTAGATCAGTGCTGATATTTCAAAGCTCAAAGCCATAAAAGCCCACATGGGGAAATCATTAGGGTTCCAGTTAGTTGTCTGCTACATTCTTCCTGTTCAAGGTACAGCTTCCTTCCTATATATAATCCCTTATATATCCTTTAGAAAGTTCACATTGTGTAACATATTTTCTCTTCCTGTTCAGCACTGATTGCTGACAGCTGATGTCAGCCCATGTGATCCAATTCGGGCACCATATCACAGTTTGCACTACGAACTGATCTAAAGAACATCATTAACTTTATATTGACCCCCGCAACGGTTCGCAGTGTTAACCGCCGGCGATTCAGGCGCGATGCAGGTACCCGCGCTGGATTTGCAGGGTTTCCCGAATCGCAAAAGTGTGAACCCAACCATACTTCCTTCAATTCTGCAATACATATTTACTATGCCTTGCTGATAGGCACTGATGTGTCACAGAAGTCACAGAGCCTGCCTTCTGAAATAAAGAGGTTCTGAGAGGCAGAGTTACAGGAAGCAGAGTCAGTACAGGAATCCCTGCAGAAATGTAGGGAATCCAGGAAGTTGTGGAAAGAGGGGTCAGGCAGACAGGCAGAACTTACAACATGAAATTACTTTTTTCAAGTAAGCTAAGACTATGAAAAATATTGAATGTTTGTATTGTTATTATATTGTCAGTGTTTTAAAATGAAGTGTATGCTGTGACCATAGATTTCCCCTTCTTACTTACCTTGTTGCCCGTGGTGCCAGCTATGAGATCCCAGCTTTTTACCTGTGTGCCCAGAACTACCATGAACTTCACTCTGAGAGATACAGTCACAGAGGCTAAGCACTCATATGTACAGCTACAAATTAAAAAGGAATTGCTGTGCCATTTCCTAACCTCAGGAGTAAACCCCATATGCCTCCTTAGTCTGAGTGGGAATGGAAAATGGATTCTATATGAAAAAATGCTGCAAATTAAGAATGCTTTCAAAAATAGAAGTGTTTTATATATTTTTTTATCAGTAACAAAATGGAAAGTAAATGAACAGAAGGCGCCGTACACACGGCCGAGGTTCTCGCTGAAAATCAGCGAGAACCTCGCTGGAATGCACATTCCAGCGAGGACCTCGGCCGTGTGTACGGTCTCAGCGAGCTTCCCGTCGGGAAGCCCGTCGAGCCGAAATAGAGAGCACGCTCTCTATTTCCTCGACGGCCCGCCTGGAAGAATGGCTGGTTGCCATTCCCGACGGGCGGGTCGCCGATTTCGACGGCCGGCAGGGAACCTCGACGGGCGGAACGATGTGTTCTGCCCATCGAGGTTCTCTGCCGTGTGTACGGCGCCGAAGAGAAATCCAAATCAGCATAAAGAAAAACAAGGAATCTTGGAAGAGATGGTTTGGCCCCCACAGAGCCCTGATCTCAACATCATTGAGTCTGGCTGGGATTACACGAAGAGACAAAAGGATTTGTGCAGCCTACATCCAAAAAAGGTCTGTGGTTAGTTCTCCAAGATATTTGCAACAACCTACCTGATGCTGAGTTGAAGGAAAAGGGTGGTCACACCAAATATTGATTTGATTTAGATTTTTCTTATGTTTGATCACTTTGCATTATGTAAATTGATACAATTAAAATATAAATTTTTGAAAGCACCTTTACTTTATTATTTTTATTATACAGGATTTATATAGCGCTTACAGTTTACACAGCACTTTACAACATGAGGGCAGAAAGAACAATTACAATACACTTTAATACAGGGGTATCGAACTCAAATTCATCTGGGGCCGCATTAGCAGTATGGTTGCCCTCAAAGGGCCGGTTGGATCTGTAGGACTAGGTGTCCGCTATTTATTATCATAAATAATTGTCACTGCATTTTTTTATTACTGGTTTTATGGGGTGCAGGGTTCAGGAGTTTGATGCGAATGGAGCGCATGTTTAAGGAGTTTGCTGCATATGGAGTGCTGGGTTCAGGAGAAGGGGAGTGGGAGAGAGAAAGAAGGAGATGGGGTGAGAGAGAGAGAGAAAGAGGGTGGTTGAGAGAGAGAGAGAGGGGGGTGGGTGAGAGAGAGAGGGGGTGGATGAGAGAGAGAGGGGGTGGATGAGAGAAAGAGACGGGTGGACGATTAGAGAAAGAGGGTGGTTGAGAGAGAGAGAGAGAGAGAGAGAGGGTGTGAATGAGAGGGAGAGGGGGTGTGGATGAGAAAGAGAGAGAGAGTGGGGATGTATGAGAGAGAGGGGGGATGGATGAGGGAGAGAGGGGGATGGATGAGGGAGAGAGAGGGGGATGAATGAGGGAGAGAGAGGGGATAGATGAGGGAGAGAGGGATGGATGAGGGAGAGAGAGAGGGGGTGGATGAGAGAGGGGGATGGATGAAAGAGGGGGATGAATGAGAGAGAGAAAGTGGGATGGGTGAGAGAGAGAGAGGGTGGATGAGAGAGAGAGGGGTGGATAAGAAAGGGGGTGGATGAGAGAGAGGGGGTGGATAGAGAGAGGGGGATGTATAAGAGAGAGAGGGGTGGTGGAGGAGAGAGAGAGAGGGGGGTTGAGGAGAGAGAGAGAGAGAGAGAGGAGGGTTTAGGAGAAAGAGAGAGAGATAGAGGGGGTGGATGAGAGAGAGAGAGAGGGGGATTGATGAGAGAGAGGGGGGATGGATGAGAGAGAGAGAGAGGGGGGATGGATGACGGAGAGCAAGAGGGGGGTGGATGAAGGAGAGAGAGGGGGATGGATGAGAGAGAGAGAGAGAGGGGGTGGATGAGAGAGGGGGTGGATAACAGAGGGGCAATGGATGAGAGAGGGGGATGGATGAGAGAGAGGGGGATGGATGAGAGAGAAAGGGGGATGGATGAGAGAGAGGGGATGGATGAGAGAGAGAAGGGGGATGGAAGAGAGAGAGAGAGAGATGGATGAGAGAGAAAGAGGGGGTGGATGAGAGACAAGGGGGATGGATAGAAGAGAGAGAGAGGGGGTGGATGAGAGAGAGAGGGGGATGGATGGAGAGAGGGGGATGGGAGAGAGCGGGGTGGGTGAGAGAGAAGGGGGGTGAATGAGAGAGGGGGGATGGATAAGAGAGAGGGGGATGGATGGATGAGAGAGAGAGGGGGGGATGGAGAGAGAGAGAGAGGGGGGTGGAGAGAGAGAGAGAAGGGGATGGATGGAGAGAGAGGGGGATGGGAGAGAGAGGGGGATGGAGAGAGAGGGGGGGGATGGATGAGAGAGAGAGGGGGGATTGATGAGAGAGAGGGGGGATGGATGAGAGAGAGGGGGGATGGATGAGAGAGAGGGGGGTGGATGAGAGAGAGTGGGATGGATGAGCGAGAGGGGGGAGGGATGAGAGAGAGGCGATGGATGAGAAAGAGAGGGGGGTGTATGAGAAAGAGAGGGGGTGGGTGAGAGAGAGGGGGATTGATGAGAGAGAGAGAGAGGGAGATGGATGAGAGAGAAAGAGAGAGGAGATGGATGAGAGAGAAAGAGAGAGGGTGCATGAGAGAGAGAGAGGGTGGATGAGAGAGAGAGAGAGCGGGTGGATGAGAGAGAGGGGGTGGATGGATGAGAGAGAGAGAGGGATGGATAAGAGAGAGAGGGGGATGGATATGAGAGAGAGGGGGAGAGGGGTGGATGAGAGAGAGACAGATAAGAGAGAGAGGGGGTGAGTGAAATTGACCCCCCTAGCCTGGCATACAGTCCTTCCTGTCCCAGCCCCTGTCTCTGGTGGGTGGGTGGCACCTACCTCCCGCCCATCCCTGTCCCCTGGGCACTCGGCCAGACACCAGACGGTCTTCTCTTTTGGTTCTGAGGCAGTGAGTCGGGCCACTCGGGTGGGAGGAGAAGGAGCCTGCCTGGGCCCTGGAGGAGGCCGGACCGTCGGAGATGTCGCGGTCCGGGCCTGAAATTCACTGCAGTGCAGGGCAGGCAGCGGGAGGTCGGGACAGACTGAGTCCAGCTGAGCAGTGGAGGTCACTCACTGGGCTGCTGCTTGGCAGTAGGGTGGAGCCGTGGAAGAGGTCGGAGGGCTCGGTCTGCGCTGCGGTAGGTGACCTGTCTGACGATGTTGAGCTGCTCTCTCTGCCACTTGGAGAGAGCGGGGCACGGTGACGTCATTGGTTGCTACACGCCAAGCGGGGTGGCCCTAGAAACCAGTGATTTAGAACTATTTAATTACAGCGCAGTGAGTGTGGTAGGCATTCCGGGATACTCTATTGTCCCGGATTGAAGGCTCCCGGGACACGGGACAAAAATTTAAATTACGGGACAATCCCAGGCAAACCGGGACACGTGGTGGCGACCTGCTTGGCGTTTCGCAGGGCCACATGGCAAGGTCTGGCGGGCTGGATTCGGCCCACCGGCCTTCTGTTTGCCACCCCTGCTTTAATACAATACACTTTAGAGAGCCCTGCTTGTTAGAGCTTACAGGCTAAGAAGGAACTTTACAGCATTTCTTCACACCTGCCTAAAACATTTGCACAGTACTGTATATGTGACTTTCTTATGTGCAATTTAGTTTTTTTGTTTTGAATGTTATGCTTTCTACAGTTTAATCTACAGATCAATGCATTCTACATTATGTCATTATGACTCCGAGGTATGACTGTACATGTTCTCTTTCTTTTACTGGTAAAACAGATTAAACATAAATAAAGGAAAAAACAAATGTAGCCGCTGGTTTGATTTGGGATCGTCGTGTTACCTTCATAGCATGTCTAGGGGTATGATGAAAATGGATGATATGAGCAGTAATAAAATGTTCAGACAGAGAGATGTCGTTTTCTGTGCTTTTATTCTGCCAACACGGCAACAGGTAACTTCAGGTGAATACAGGAAAGGATGATGAAAAAGAAGAAGTTGCAGATTCAGGCCTTAGTTGCGCAGAAACAGTCCTGCTTTAATGATACCCTTTTTACACGTCGCCACTCCAGCCGGAGTGGGTATAGCACACCTGGACAGTCTCTCTCACAGAATTGGCAGCCGGGATGCTGCTCGGAACCCCTGAGAAGGAAGCAAACCTCTGCCACAGGCTTGGCTCGATGGAATTTAGGAGAAGTGACTCTGCCACAGGCTCTTGCTCTGGAATGCAACTTGACAGAGCAATTCCCTCTCAGTAAGCATTTGTCTGAATTGTCTTCAGATAGTTCTTGACTTTTTTAGGTCACCGACTGACAGGTTGCCATATAACAAACTCCCAGTGTCCAGTTAGCTTGATCCACGATGGCTCGTCAAGGCCCTATTGGATCGCCTGCCTCCGGGCTCTCCTCAGACTGACTCCACACCGAACAGCACAACTCGCTTGGGATCTTCTCATAGGAGTGGGGTCCCAGTAAGTCACTGGGGCCCTTTTGCAGATTTAGTTGCTCCAGGCCATGAAGGGCCCAGAGTCAGAAACCCTACGTAGCACGTAGCACGTGCGCCCTGGCCTGGTAGGCCATCCTCTAATTGGCTACTGGCAAGAAGGCGCTCTCGCTGGTCTCCACTGCTGCCACCTGTCGTTCCAAGATGGAAAAGCATCATTGGAATGCAGAATGAAACAACAGTGGCAGCACAGCACTAACTAGTATAATTCACATGAATGAGAGCTGAATAAGGGTCCTTTCACACGTGCGGTCCGTTTTTAAGATCATTTTTTTTCCCTTCAGTTGATCCGTTTTTTCATCCGCTTACATCCGTTTTCGTTCCGTTTTCGTTCCGTTTTTCATCCGTTTTTCATCCGTTTTTTGATCCGTTTTTTTTTTTTTTTTTTTTTTTTTAGAACTTTATTTAATCAGCTTTTCAAGAATTTTCCCATGATTCTCTGTTTCCCCCAGCGTGCAATGTGCTTTCCTCTTGCTGTATGTTAACAGCCGGCTGTTTGGTTCCTGATTCATTGCTGTAATTTACTGCTTATTAAGATGGATTCAGGGAGTTATTATGAGAATGTGACATCATTTGTCATGCTCTACTATCTGTGGAGAAAAAAAAGCATGACCAGGAAGATGTCTGCGAGGAGACGCAGGTACTGGGTACATCCCATGCTCCTCAAGAGGCCAACTGAGGGTTTTTTTGCTCTGCAATACGCAGATTTGCGACGATACCCTCCAAAATTTTATAATTTTACCAGAATGACGATTCCAACATTTGATTATTTGCTGGAAAAGTTGCATCCACGATTATACAGGACAAACACAGACATGAGACGTTCTGTGCCTCCAGAGGAGCGACTTCTCATTACCATCAGGTAAGCCAGCCAGCCAGCCATTTAGCTTGATTATGTCCAGTGTAATGTTGGATTCCTTTAATAATGTCTTCTACTCTTCTACTCTTCCTAGGTTTCTTGCATCTGGACTTTCTTATACATCACTAAACCATTTCTTTTTGTTGGGAATCTCAACTATATCAGGAATAGTACATGAGACCTGTGAAGCAATATGGGAGGAGCTTCGGTCGTCTGCAATGCCTGTTCCGGATGCCACCATGTGGCATGAAATAGCAAATGGCTTTTGGAAAAAAACACAATTCCCTAACTGTGTTGGAGCCCTGGATGGGAAACACATTAGAATTCAGAAGCCACCTGGATCTGGCTCGCAATTTTACAACTATAAAAAATACTTTTCACTTGTGCTGATGGCAATCTGCAACAGTAACTACAGGTTTGTAGCTGTTGATATAGGGGCCTATGGATCTAATGCAGACGCAAGAGTCTTTTCAGCATCACAAATGGGGAGAAGACTACTGGAGGGAAACTTTAATTTCCCATCCGATAAACCACTACCATCAACTGTAGGACCAGATTTGCCACATGTTCTTGTAGCTGATGAGGCATTTGGACTTTCCAAGCATCTTTTAAGGCCTTATGCCAGGCACAATTTAACGACCCCTAAAAAAATTTTCAACTACCGTTTGAGTCGTGCAAGGCGCCTTATTGAATGCACCTTTGGCATTTTCAGCGGCAAATGGCGCATATTTCATACCGCAATTCAACTCAGCGTGGAGCATGCCCAACTGGCAATCCAAGCCTGCTGTATCCTCCACAATGTCATACGTGAGAAGGAAGGGATTTCTGTTGAAGAAGAGGACGAGATAGACTTACCTTCTGTCCGTTTTTCCGGACTACGTCCTAACAATTCTGCCATTACCATGCGTGACAATTTTACTAATTTTTTTATGTCCCCAGAAGGAGAGGTTCCGTGGCAGTATGAGTATGCTTAAAAACTCTAACGAGGCACTTTATTAAGTGCACCTTGCTATTTCCATGTTTCACCCCTTAGCAAACCTGCATGATCTATGTTGTTGCAAAGGAATTGTAAATACATTATTTTTAAAAAATTATACTTATCTTGTTAGTATAGCAGTCTTGTGACTTCTAAGCTGATACTTTTCATTCTACCAGTGTCTTTATCATTGACCCTATGATCATCACATTAGTTTGTATCAGTTGCATTTTGTTTATATAAAGTACAATAATAAAAAACAGTTTTTCAAGCAGTCAATTTCCTTTATTTTAAAAGCATAGAAGTGACCGCAACATACTTAACAAAATGTTATGTAAAAAAAAAGGAGGATATACATCAAACAAACAAGTGAGGAAATGGCCAAGTAAACAACATTTTAAAACTTGGCAACTGAAACTGGGGATTCAAACGGGACAAATGAAATAATGAATTAAAGGTCCTGAAAATAAGGTCTGGGTGAAGTTGAATAGGGATAGGTATAAGATTGGGATGAAGTGGACTGGGAAGTGGAGGAGTCATAGCTGGGTGCTTGTGGTGGGGGTACTACATTTTGGAAGGTGGTGGCTGGGGTACGTTGGTAATGGGGGATAAAGCCTGGGTGGTATGGTGGATGAGGTGGTGGAGCATGTTCAGTTTGGTATGGGCGTTGGGTAGGGCTATTAAATGTTGGCATGGCTTCACCAGCATGAGCAGCTCTAATACATGCCCCAATATAAGTTCCAATTGCCAGATGCACATCCATTATTCTGGAATTGGGTGTGGTTTCAAGATACTTATATGTACTCCGAAGGAAGGTTGCATGTGCATTGGTATGATCTAAAAATGGATCCTTGTTCTCAGACTCAGCCCTGCGCATCCCCTTCATCTCCTCCATGAAGGCCAACATGGCTCCGTCCATATCCTTTTTTTTCTTGCTTTTACGTTTTCCTTTCGCAGGACTCAAAGAACGTATCTGAGGGGTGTAACATTTTATTAGTATATTTTATTTTGTCCAGATTTCAAGATTAGTGATTTGATATAGCATACTTACAGGCACTCGTTGGGTTTCTATGGTGGCTGTAGAAGGGTTCTCATTATCTGGCCTTGCCTGGTTCTCAGCAGCTCCCATCTCTCCCTCAGGGACTGGTTGTTCATCTTCTGTATCCGTCTCCTCTTCTTCTGTACCAGACAGATTGCTTGCAGTACTGTAAAACATTTGTTGATAGATGGATAAAAGATCAATACAGATTAGTTAGTACAATACATAGATCCATGTGTGTGATTACTGTTGTCGTAAACCCTACAGACCACTTTTACCTACAGTTAAAGCGGAGCTCCACCCGCATTTTTTATTTTTTAAGTCGGCAGCTACTAACAGTGTAGATCCCGGCACCGCCATCCACAGTCAGGGTAACAGGCAGTGAAACCGTGCGGCTTCACTGCCCGTTTCCTTCTGCGCATGTGCGAGCAGCGTGGCGCTTTGTGAATGGTCCGGCTGCTTTCTGGGACACACACATTTCCCAGAATGCAGCGCGGCCCATTCACAAGACTACACCGAGAAGAGGAGGAGGAAGAAAACCACACCGCGGAACATGAGGGCAGATTCGGGACTTCCACATAGCAACAGCCTATTTACGGTGATTTTTTTTTTTCCCCATGTACTTTTTTTTAATTTTTTTTTAGATTTAAAAAAATAAATAAAATCAGGGTGGAGCTCCGCTTTAAGCCTACTTAAAACGCTTATCTGTAGGTGCAAGAAATAGCTCCTAAGCCTACACAGTTTAGAATATATTTGCAGAAAAAATTTACACAGCGGTGCTTGACTCGTGCCATTTCTGAAGGCGACTGTGTCGTGACTGATGACTCCAACACGCATGACATCATCATGGGTACGACCAATCACAGCACTGGAGCCGCAATACACACAAGTCACACAAAGAGTGATGGCATAGATAAAGGAGGGGAAAGAAGACCACTGCGGGGGCTATGATCTAGGGAAAGCAATTTTTAATGAGCTAGTATGCTATGCATAATAGTTCATTATGCCTTTTTTTTTAGGAAAAAAATTCTTGCAATTTGGAGCTTAATAGGCAAACTAACTTAATATAGGGGATAACCAAATTATTTATTTACCTTCTTAAGTTCATAACATTCTTCAAGAATTGCAGCATCTCAAAAAAAGGACCTGTTTTTTTTTTGGATGATCCAGCACCGCTTTTGCTCTTCAGCTCCTCCTTCCAGTCCCGCCTGAACCGGTCTCTGAGTGACCTCCAACGTGTCATGATTTTGTCACCTGCAAAGGAACAGTAGACACAATGAACTGATAGAACTCCTAAATCTACGTATACTATTTGAAACCTACATTTGTAAAACAGTTGTGCAGTGGCAGGTGACGTGGCAAGTGTCGTGGCAGGTGACGTGGCAGGTGACGTGGCAGGTGTCGTGGCAGGTGACGTGGCAGGTGTCGTGGCAGGTGACGTGTCAACTGACGTGGCAGGTGACGTGGCAGGTGTCGTGGCAGGTGACGTGGCAGGTGTTGTGGCAGGTGACGTGGCAAGTGACGTGGCAGGTGACGTGGCAGGTGACGTGGCAAGTGTCGTGGCAGGTGTCGTGGCAGGTGACGTGGCAGGTGACGTGGCAACTGACGTGGCAACTGACGTGGCAACTGACGTGGCAGGTGACGTGGCAGGTGTTGTGGCAGGTGACGTGGCAGGTGACGTGGCAGGTGTCGTGGCAGGTGACGTGGCAGGTGTCGTGGCAGGTGACGTGGCAACTGACGTGGCAGGTGACGTGGCAAGTGTCGTGGCAGGTGACGTGGCAGGTGTCGTGGCAGGTGACGTGGCAACTGACGTGGCAGGTGACGTGGCAACTGACGTGGCAGGTGACGTGGCAAGTGTCGTGGCAGGTGACGTGGCAGGTGACGTGGCAGGTGTCGTGGCAGGTGACGTGGCAGGTGACGTGGCAGGTGTCGTGGCAGGTGACGTGGCAGGTGTCGTGGCAGGTGACGTGGCAACTGATGTGGCAGGTGACGTGGCAGGTGACGTGGCAGGTGTCGTGGCAGGTGACGTGGCAACTGACGTGGCAGGTGACGTGGCAACTGACGTGGCAGGTGACGTGGCAAGTGTCGTGGCAAGTGTCGTGGCAGGTGACGTGGCAGGTGACGTGGCAGGTGTCGTGGCAGGTGATGTGGCAGGTGACGTGGCAGGTGTCGTGGCAGGTGACGTGGCAGGTGTCGTGGCAGGTGACATGGCAACTGATGTGGCAGGTGTCGTGGCAGGTGACGTGGCAGGTGTCGTGGCAGGTGACGTGGCAACTGACGTGGCAGGTGACGTGGCAACTGAGTTGGCAGGTGACGTGGCAAGTGTCGTGGCAGGTGACGTGGCAGGTGACGTGGCAGGTGTCGTGGCAGGTGACGTGGCAGGTGACGTGGCAGGTGTCGTGGCAGGTGTCGTGGCAGGTGACGTGGCAGGTGTTGTGGCAGGTGACGTGGCAACTGATGTGGCAGGTGACGTGGCAGGTGACGTGGCAACTGACGTGGCAGGTGACGTGGCAAGTGTCGTGGCAGGTGACGTGGCAGGTGACGTGGCAGGTGACGTGGCAGGTGTCGTGGCAGGTGACGTGGCAGGTGTCGTGGCAGGTGACGTGGCAACTGATGTGGCAGGTGACGTGGCAGGTGACGTGGCAACTGACGTGGCAGGTGACGTGGCAAGTGTCGTGGCCAGTGGCCAGTCCACAACTTGTGGCAGGCATATGGATGCTGACATATGGATGGACTACAAGTTTTATCATGCCAACCCACCCCCATCCCACATACTGCTTACCACGTTGTGTACGTCTCTTGGTGCTGAGTGATAGCCAGTTTGGGGTCACCGCTTCAAATATCTCTTCCCATTTAACAATGGTAAGGTTTCGATCACTGTATTCTGGACATCTCTTGTCCCACAATGCAGGCCTCTCATGCACAAGTTGTATGATTTGTTCTTGTGAGACATCTTTTGCCATTCTCTTCTCTCCAATTCTTCAGTATAATAAAACTTTTCTCTTCTCTCTGGGCGCTAGCCAGCATGTGCTTAAACCCTTCCTGGGTCAAGGGTTATTGTAATGTATGCCTTTTGAATGCATATTAAAGTTTGTTGAATTCTGTTATTTTATTTATTTTTCAATATTTTGATGAAAAACGGATGTCAAACGGAACGGATGTTAAACGGATCGTCCGTTCACATCCGTTTTTCGTCCGTTCCGTTTTTTTGACGGAAGAAAAATAGGGGTTTCTTCCGTTCAAAAAAGCGGAGCTTAACGGAGACGGATGCAAACGGTCGTTAGCGGATGCTCATCCGCTAACGTCCGCTAGCCCATAGGGAATCATTGCGGTCCGTTTTTCATCCGTAAAAAAACGGACGAACGGTCCGCACGTGTGAAAGGACCCTTAGTCTCTCATCCCCCCTCTAAATTTGAATAGCGTCCGTATTTAGAAGTACAGGGGCGCTACATAAACAAATTTCTTCTTCTTGGTACCTAAACTCCTGACCTACAAAACCCTTTCTCTACACTAAAATATTTAAGTTCTACAACCCCTCCACCTTTCACAGTACTTGCCCAAGAGGATGATGATTGGAAGGCTCCATGCACACTGGGGTTAAAAAAATGTCTGTTATTTTTGGAGTAAAAAACGTCCATATAGAGCATTTTTTATACAAAGTTTAGACGAGTTTAGGAGAGTTTTACGTTTTTTCTGCCAGTGAGCTCCAATCAGAAACGCAAATGAGAAGGGTTTTTTTTCCTGCCTCTAAACGTTGTTCTTAAAAATATGCCTGTAAACGTCCTAATGTGTATGGACACAAAGGATAACATTGAGTGGCTTCTACAGGCAGAACACAAAACTCCTGTAGAAGCAACGTTTTTTTATTCCAGTGTGCATGGAGCCTAAGGGCCAGATTCAGAAAGGCTGCACACTAAGTTGCGGCGGCGTAACTTTTCTTATTTACACTACGCCGCCGAAACTTTACTCGCAAGTGCTGTATTCAGAAAGCACTTGGGTGTAAAGTTACAGCGGCGTAGCGTAAACTGGGCGGCCTAATTCAAATTCGGCGGGTAGGGGGCGTCGCCTATTTAAATTAGGCGCGTCCACACGCCGAATGTACTGCACATGCGTCGACCATTGTAAAATCCCAGTGCGCATGCTCCAAATTATGACAGTGTTTTTGACGTGAATGTAATCTACGTAAATCCCCATTCACGGACGAGTTACGCAAACAACGTAAACATTTTCAAATTTCCCGCGGTCACGACGTCCATACTTAACATAGGATGCACCTGCTATGGGCAGCTTTATCTTTACGCCGGGAAAACCCTTACGTAAATGGCGTAAAGTGACTGCGTCGGGCCGCCATACGTTTGTGAATTGGCGTATCTCGCTGATTTACATATTCTCGCCGTAAATCAGCGGGAACGCCCCCGGCAGCCATTTTAAAAACACATTTAAGATCCGACGGTGTAATACAATTACACCTGTCGGATCTTCAATGCAAACCGGCGTATCTTGTTTTCTGAATACAGAAAACAAGATAAGCCAGCGCCAAGTGTGAGTCATGCCGGTGTATCACTGATATGCCGGCATAACTCTTTCTGAATCTGGCCCTATGAGTTTTGATATGAATAAGTCGGCCTTTTTTTGAAAGAAGCAAAAGAGGCATACAAGTTATGTACAATGAAAAACATAAGAATGCATCTCAGGAATCCATCCACGTAGTGGATTATAGAGCAGAAGTACAATTGTATCAGTGGCAGAAAAGGAAAATATACTGAAGCATGCCTTATAATTACCAAAATCTGTTTGTCACAATATTAAAGCTGAGTTCCACACAAAAAGTAAACCTCCGCTTTTCGGAACTCTTCCCCCTCCGGTGTCACATTTGGCACCTTCAGGGCGGAGGGGGGTGCAGATACCTGTATAATACAGGTATTTGCACCCACTTCCGGGCATAGACTCCCCTTCGGCCCCCCCCCCCCATATCTTATGGGAAACACACGGTCCCAGAAGACAGCAAGGACCAATGAGGACGCACATGCGCAGTAGGAAACCAGTAAGTGAAGCCGCAATGCTTCACTTCCCGATTCCCTCACGAGGATGGCAGGGGCAGCCGGGAGCCGATCGATTGCTCAGCTTCGGCTGCCGACATCGTGGGCACCCTGGACAGGTAAGTGTCCATTTATTATAAGTCAGCAGCTGCAGTATTTGTAGATGCTGGCTTTTAATATTTTTTTTGTAGGTGGACCTCTGCTTTAAGGAACAGTAAACAAACCAGAGTGAAACATAGTGGGCCAGATTCAGGTAGATGGGAGCATCTTTAATCTGGAGTAACGTTTCTCATTTACGTTACTCTGGCGAAATTTTAGGAGCAAGTGCTGTTATTCATTAAGCACTTGCTCCTAAAGTTGCGGCAGCGTATCGAAAATGAGCCGGCGGAATTTAAATTGGGCAGGTACGGGGCGTGTATTATTTAAACGAAGCGAGATCCCGCGGCGAACGTACTGCGCATGCGCCGACTGTCAATGCATCCCAGTGCGCATGCTCCAAATTCTGTCAGTGAACGTCAATGACGTCAAATCCCCATTCATGGACGTTTTACGCAAGCGACGCAATTTTTTTTTTTCGACGCGATGACGACGGCTATACTTAACATAGGATACTCCACCTAGGGGGCATGTATTTATTTACGCCGCGTATCTCTTACGGAAACGTCGGAAAGTCACTGCGTTGCGCACGAATACGATCGTGAATTGCCGATTCCCGCTGATTAACATATTTTTTCGGCGTTAATCAGCGGGAACGCCCCCAGCGCCATTTTTAAATTAAAGTTGCGATGCGATGGCGAAATTCAATTACGCCGCTCGCATCGGAACTCCAACCCGGCGTTTCTTGTTTTCTGGTTACAGAAAACAGAAACGCCGGCTTAAAGTGACAGTTAGGCTGGAGTATCACTGATACTACCTGAATCTGGCCCAGTAAGTCTATATCCCTGCTTCCTATACAGGGAAAGTGAGTGCCATCAACACGGTTATCTTTTAGAATTACATATCAGGAGAAGTCTCTTGAGCGACGTCACCCTTACAAATGCTTCAACATTAAAGAGGGGGACAAGATATCAAGCTTAACAAAGAGTCACTCGTGTCTTGTGAGTCTTGCTGAATTTCATAGGGCAGCCCATAGCCTCACAAGTTAATTTGTACAGCAGGAGATGTTGGTTTATAACTCGTTTCCACAGAACAATATGTAGGCCAGGGGTGTCAAACTCAGTTTCATTGTGGGCCGCATCACTATTATGATTGTCCTCAAAAGGGCCGGTTGTATCTGTAAGATTAGATGTCCAGCGCGTCCTCTCCTCTAACATTAGATGTCAAAAGCCCCCCCCACCATCAGAAGTTGAGTCCCCCACTCTCCCTTACATCACAGTGCCCCCCTTTCCTTATGCTGCTGCTGGGAAGAAGCTGGATGCATCGATTGAATGCCGAAAGTAAGGGTCTGGAGGAGGGAAAAAAGGAGGGTTGGAGCTCTCCTGCAGCTGCAGGAGAGGTGCGAGGGTCACATGAAATGGCCCGGAGGGCTGGATTTGACCCGCAGGCCTTGTGTTTGACACCTGTGATGTATTCTGTGCCTATTGTTTAGTTGCAATGTCCCCTAATAAGTATAAAATAATGTAGGTCTTTTATGGAAAAAATTTAAATAAAAAAAAAAAATGTAGACCTGCTGATTTTTTTGAAAGTCAGCTCATCTCACCGCAACCAATGAATGAATGAATAGCCCATGTAGCCAACAAAGACAGGGGCTACCTTTCAAAATAGATTCTATGATCCATAAGACTATCTTATGGTATATACTGCAAACATAGCCCTTTTCTTATGTTTAAAAAATGGAAACTAACATAAAAGTAAACCAGACATCAATTTTATCACAGTCTGTCTTATAATGCTACAACACAGGCTCTTACTCGATAGTAGGTCATAGACCTTGTAAAATGATAAAGAACTGAGACACAGACAAAAACTTCAAGCCTGAAGTTTTTCAAATTTAATGAGTTCATTCACTTTCTTGGCACAATCCCAGCAGTGACAGATAGACAAAAGGTTATTGGCAGCCCTGCCCATAGTCTTATCAGATTTTCAGTCACTGAACTATCAGTCATAAAAAAAATGCTAACTCTGCTTGGATTGTGCAAGCCAGTGTATCGTTTTGTTCTCAATTTTTTATCAGGTTTAGCTAAAAGTTTCCAGATAGTTATGATGTATTTCAATCAATCATACAAAATCTATATATACTGTAGTAATAAGACAGCAGATTGCAGCACCCAAAAGGTATAGCAATTTGCTATTTTGTTATTCCTGGTAATTGTGGACAATTGGCCCTGCCTTGTTGACATGCACCATACAACACAATCTCCTGCACTCGGGGGGCTTAGTCTATAGGGGTGTCCAATCTTTTTTCAAAGAGGGCCAGATTTGATGAAGTGAACATGCGTAAGGGCCGACCATTTTGCCTGACATTCTTTGAACCATTAAAATTTGGTTTAAGTGTCTTTGTTTGAGCACTAATACACTGCCCAACATGAATTCTCATTCCTTTGTGGCTGTGTGTGGTGAAGAGATGAGCGTGGGCGTGTTATTTGGATATACCGTATTTATCGGCATATAACACACACCTTCACATTAGGAGGGAAGTTTCAGGGGAAAAAATTTAAATACAAAACTGTGAAGAAAAATAAGGGTCATTGCGCATCAATGTAGCCTAATCAGTGTCCATCTGCAGCCTCTCCATTGCCATGAATGCAGCCTGATTGATGTTCATCTGCAGCCTTGGAGGGAGGGGGTGAGGGATAAGCACCATTACATACAGGAGATTCTCCTGTTTACACAGCAGCCTCTTTAATACAATTTCTCCCACCTCCTATGATAGACAGAGGAGTCGTCCAATGGCAGCCCAGAAGAGAGGACTTCTTATTACAGATGTCGCTGAGTAAACAGGAGATTCTCCTGTATGTAATTTGACAGCACTCGTTCCCCCCTCTCCCTGTCCCCTCCAAGGCAGAGCCGATAAATACAGTATATATATCCAAATTACCAGGGGGGCCACATTAAACTGAAACGGGGGCCGCAATTGGCTCCCGGGCCGGACTTTGGACATGCCTGGAAGTGGTGCAGCCAACCCTTAGGATTTGTATGGAATGTCACTGGTCTTGCTGCCCTCCTCAGAACAATGGGTATCCTTAGAACTGAAACATATAAGAAGGACGCACCGACCTTGTGCATTACCAAAGATATCATTTATTTAAAAGTATGACAGCAATGATCCTACTCACATACAGACGTGATAAAAAAAGACTTGTCCACACACCAGTAAATTGACTTGGAAGTGCAGTCGCCGTAGATCCGAATGGGGACCACCAAAGAAGATAAAAAATACCTGAATGAAAGACTGTTATTAAAGGTAAGTTTAATACTAAAATCACACTTTTTGATTACCATGCTTGCCTCTCTGAGTTGCGCCGGTGTAGCATAAATGAAATGCGCTACGCCGGCATAAAGATGAGCCGATCTACGTGAATCCGGGCCAATGGATCCAAGCGGGCCCAACCCACCATGTGAACCAATCAGAAGTATATACCAGCTTCCAACATCTCACATCCCATGCCATACAGAAAGTGTCCCCTGTCCCTGGACAGAAAGCTGTGAACCCACCACTAAAACAAAGGCACAACTCAAGTGCTTAATAAAGACGCCAGTAAATATACCATTGGATCAGTATCACATTGTATTGTAGCATGATATTTTTTTTTTTTTTCGCATGATATTTTTGATGCAGTGATATTACCCATCTCTGGAGCCCTCATCCAGGTGTATGCTGGCATGCTGACATGTTCTTATGCGAAGAGGAGGAGCTCTCAGATGCAGGGGGGTGCGCGCTCCACAGTAGTTAGTCCTTAGCATCGCCTGTCAAACTTACCCTTTGAGCTCAATGCTTGGCTTGCGGTTGTGATGCAGTATTTCAATGCAAAATTCCCATTGGTATGGGGGAAAAAACACATTCTGGAGGTACTGTATCACCTCCTGCACTAACCGTGGGAGGGTCTTAAAGCGGCGTTAAATACCAGGGGTATGCATTAAGTACATAGTGCAGGGTTCAGTTAGTGCACTGCATACAGAGTGCAGGGTTCAGGGTATTGCTACATACCGAGTGCAAGGTTCAAGTGTGTGCTACATACAGAGTGCAGGGTTCAGGGTGCACTACAAACAGAGTGCAGGGTTTAGGAGTGTGCTGCATACAGAGTGCATGGTTCAGTGGTGCACTGCATACTGAGTGTATGGTTCAGGTGTGCCCTACGTTCAGAGTGCAGGCTTCAAGTGTGCGCTACATAAAGAGTGCAGGGTTCAAGTGTGTGCTAGATACAGAGTGTAGGGTTCAGGGGTGTGCTCCCTCTGCCTACCTGCCTCACAATTGCTGACTCTGGTATGGACTCTGACCGCCCTTCTGCTGCTGTTTTGCTTCTGATCTGCCTGCTAGTTACTGACCCAGCTTGCCTAGTTCTGCTCTGTGCCCTGAACCCATTGCTATCATCTGTTCACCTTCTGCCTGCCAAGTACCTGCTGTCTGTCTGCCAGTGACCTCCCAACCTTCCATCTCTGCTGCCCTGCATCCACGATCCAGCCTGCATCTGGGTACACGCAGACAACTCATCCACATCTATTCACACTAGAACTGTCATTGGTCGGATTCTTGTGCCTCCTGGCAACTTACCAAGGGTACTGAGCCAGCCATAGGTGTAAGAGATGCCTACCTCTCCACATCAGGCTCCTTTACCACATACATGACATCCAGCTTGCTAAAATTTTGTACCCAGCCCACAGCAAGTTGTTCTGTATATGATAGGGGGCTGTCATGTGAAAGTGGCTCTGAGGTTAAATGGGGGCTTTGATGGGAGACAGGAAGTCTCTGATCTGAAAGAGGGAGGATCTGATGGGGAAGGGGACTCTGATTTTAAAGGGGTCTGATGTGAAGGAAGGCTCTGATGTTAAGAGTGTGCTCTGCTGTAAAGGGGGAGATTTAAAGTGAAAAGGGGGGTTTCATGCAAAGTTATTTATTGGAGAATTGTCGTTAAACTGTATTCATTCATTTATAAAACTCATTTTTTTGTCCCATCAATACTTGTAAAATATACAATCTGGTGCTCAAACTGAAGGGACTCGTGATTTAGAGAATTGCACATGCAGTGAGAAAAACAGAATTAATACATTAGAGACTCTATGATGTTGAGATCAGGATTCTGTGGGGGTCAAATCATCACTTCCAGGACTCCTTGTTCTTCTTTATGCTGAAGATAGCTATTGATGACATTGGCTGTATGTTTGGTGTTGTCCTGCTGTAGAATAAATTTGGGGACAATCACACACCTAAATGATGGTATGGCATGATGGATAAGTATATGCCTGCTGTATTTCTCAACATTGAGGACACCATTGATCCTAACCAAATCTCCAACTCCATTTACAGAAATGCAGCCCTCCAGCCCTTTGGTGAACAAACTGCCACCCGCTACAGTGAAATATTTCGAATTTTGTACCCCAGTTCCTATTTTCTTGCACAGTTCAGTTGCTTAGCCTTGTTTGAATGTCAGAGGTATGGCTTTTTGGCCCAAAAATGTCCACGAATACCACTTCTGGCCAGACTTCCCTGGACAGTAGATGGGCCTACCTGGGTCCCACTAGTTTCCACCAGTTGTGTGCTAATGTCACTGCTGGACATCTTCCAACATCAAAGGGAAGTAAGCAAATTGTGTCTTTCCTCTGTTGCATTAAGTTTTCCTGGCTGACCATTGCAACTATGGGCCAAACGTTACCTGTTTCTTTGTGCTTCTACAAAAGAGCTTAAATAGCACATCTTGAAACCCCAGTCTGCTTTGAAATCTTTGCCTGGGATAGACCTTGATGATGCAGTATATCTACCTTGTGTCTTGTTGCTTTGCTCAATCTTGTATTACCTGTGACCTGTGACACAAAACTGTCTTCCACAACCTCACCTTAGTAGCAGAGTTTGTCTGTTCCTCGCCCAGTTTTAAGCCTCCTACACAGCTGTTTCTGTTTCAGTTTTCAACCTACATGGAATTGATGATCATTAGCACCTTTTTGGTATAGTTGCTTAATCATACACCCGACTCTAATCCTCCAAAATCTCTGACTTTGTGCAAGTGTAAGAATTGACAAGTGTAAGGCGGCGTACACACGACCGAGGTTCTCGCTAGACCGAGGCTGATCCGTCGATCGTGGCCTTGCGGCTTCACTGCCCGTTTCCTACTGTGCATGCGCAAGTCGCACAGTGCTTTGTGATTTCGTGAAGACACACAGTTCCCAGAAGTCAGCGCAGCCCATTCCCCAGAAGACAACGTGAGGAGGACGAGACCGAGGAGCACCGCAGACAAGGAAGAGATAGATTAGGAAGATCTGCCTAGTAACAGCCATTTCTGGTAAGTATAAAAAAAAAATCTATTTTTTTTAGCCTTTTTGGAAAAAAAATAATTATTTTTTACGATGAACCACCGCTTTGATTTGAGTCACCTGTATATCCCTGTACAGTAGTATTTAGACTGGACGAGAAAAAGGCAGTTTTCTGACCCAATCAAACTTTCTAGCAGGGCTCTTGTATGTGCTAAGAGGAGTGATCAAAAGACTGGTTGGGGGGGGGGGGGGTTCACACCACAAAGATGCATCTCAGATCTGATTCAAATGTGTTTCTGCATGCGCATCTTTAATGCGTTTTTGATGCATTCCGGTGCATTTTTTATGCGTTTCTGGATGCATTACAGATGCTTTTTTTTTCCTTTTTTCCTTCACTGTACTGTGGTCCATTGCTTTTATGATGTGTATTAGATGTGTTTTAGATGTGTTCCAGTGCCGTTTTGATGCGTTATACCACGTTCCAGTACAGTCCACTGCAGAAACAATGCAGCATGCTCTACTTTTATTCCTGGAACTGGAACACTCTGGAACTGGCTGCACTGGTGTGAACTATGCTTTTGGAAGCCATATAACCTACTTTCCATTGGTGTTTACAAGGTTCAAGTGTGTTCTACATAAAGAGTGCAGGTTTGGGGGTGCGCTGCATGTGTAGGGTTCAGGTGTGCCCTTCATACAGAGTGCCGGGGTTATGTGTGCTCTACATACAGATTGCAAGGTTTATGTGTGTGCTACATACAGTGTGCATGTTTTGGGGTGCATTGCATACAGAGTGCAGGGTTCAGTCAGGTGTGCCCTACGTACATAATGCAGGGTTCAAATGTGCGCTACATACAGAGTGCAGAGTTTAAGTGTGCAAGGCATGCACACAAGGCAGGCCAAATACCTTGGCAGCCAAAGCAGATTCCATATACTGTATATAGATCAACTTGACATTTAGCTGTTTACCTGTAGTTCAGCTTTAAGAAGTATCGGTCATAGTGCCAACAAGTACTCTGATATTAAAACCAAAACCTTGAAAAAGTATTCATTCCCCTTGAAATGTTCCACATTTTGTCATGCTACACCAAAAAATGTAAATGTATTTTATTGGGACTTTATGTGACAGACCAACACAAAGTGGCACATAATTGTGAAGTGAAAAAAAAATGATAAATGGTTTTCAAAATATCTGACAAATATTTTGTGAATAAATATCAAGAACGGAATTATAAAATAGCAATGAAATGGTACTGGCTTCCCGTAGCATTAAATAAAATAAATAATGGTCAAACAGAAATGTGTTGGAGATGTAAAACCGAAAGGGGGACTACGGATCACATATGGTATGAACGTCACATAGTGAGAAAGTTCTGGAAAAATTTTCATGAAATATATGACAAGGTATCGGGAATGGAGAGGAATCTAAATTTGGATACCTCACTATTATCTTTGATGCCAGAATCAATAAAGAACATTAAGAAAGATATTTTTTACCATATGACATCTGCAGCTAGAACAATAATAGCATGTAAATGGAGAGAAAATAAGAGCCCAAAAGTTGAAGACTGGATATGTGAAATGAACAAAATACAATACATGGAAAAACAAATAAGAGAAGAAGGATATATTAACAGACAAATGCCAGTAATATGGCAAAAATGGCATGAATTCCGGTTCTCAAAAGGAATAGAAAAATATTTATGAAATAAAAATTGGGGAAAATATGAAGGGGAACCATAAAAGAGAAGGGAAAAGACTAAAATCGAGTATGGGGAAAGAGAGAATATAGGGGAATTTTGTTGTATGTGGTTGAATGGGGATGAGGATGAATGGTAATGGAAGATTAGGATGTTGTGTATATATATACGATAATGAGATTCTTGTAGATTGATCAGGAGTCCGTATATCAAATAATAAGCAAGTACAGATATATAATGTAATAGAATCCTGTTTAAGTGTTAAAACATTTTTTTGTTTTGTTTTTTGTATCAAAGAAAAAACAAATAATAAAGACAAATTGAAAAAAAATATTTTGGAGATGTCTCTACCAGCTTTTCACATCTACAGAGTGACGGTTTTGCCAAATTTTCTTTGAAGAATAGCTCAAGCTCTGTCAGATTGGATGGAGATTGTCTGTGGACAGCAATTTCTTGCCACAGATTCTGAATTGGAATTAGTTCTTGACTTTGTTAGACTGGGTCATTCTAACACATGAATATGCTTTGATCTAAACCATTCCATTGTAGCTCTGGCTGTATGTTTAGGGTCGTTGTCCTGCTGCGAGGTGAACCCCTGCCCCAGTCTCAACTCTAAGGCCCTGTACACACGATCAGACATGTCTGATGAAACTGGTCTGCAGACCAGTTTCATCAGACCAGTTTGATGGTGTGTACGGCTCATCAGACCGTTGTCCGTCAGACCAAAGTTTTAAAACATGCTTTAAAACCTGTCTGATGTAACCTGTCCATCGGACAGGTTCGATGGTTAGTACACAAAAGCATCGGACCAAAAACCCGCGCATGCTCAGAATCAAGTCGCCGCATGCTTGGAAGCATTGAGCTTTGTTTTTTCATCACGTTGTTGTGTTCTACGTCACCGCGTTCTGGTCTGATCTGATTTTGGTCCGATGGTGTGTACGCACATCAGACCATCAGACAAGTTCAGAGTTGTCTGATGAAAACGGTCCGTCAGACAAGTCTCATCAGATATGTCTGATCGTGTGTACAGGGCCTAACAGGTTTTCTTTTAAGATTGCTCTGTATTTGTCTTCATCCATCTTCCCATTTCCCTTAATTTCTGACCAGTTTCCCTGTCGCCTATTGATAGTAAATAGTACATTGTTTGTCGCCGTTACACATGCTTGAGCAATTTTAAAGCTTGACATGTTTAGTATCTACGCAGCGTTAACGGCATTTTTCTTACATTAAAATTTGAAAAAGTGTATATTTTTCCCCCCAAAAAAATGCATTTGAAAAAATGCTGCGCAAATACCGTGTGACAAAGCAATTGCAAAATCCAGAAACGTATTCTCTAGGGCTTCTGCTTAAAAAAAAATATATCATTTTGGGGGGTTCTAAGTAATTTTCTAGCAAAAAAATTGGCGGAATAGCCCCGGACTGAAAGAAGCTAAAATTGCTCACGCCCGTGTTTTGAGTTTGGAGTTAAAACGGAGGTCTGGTGCTAGAATTATTGATCTCACTCTGACGTTCGCAATGATTACTCACATGTGTGGTGCAATCACCATTTACATATGCTTGTGGGACCAATGTTCATTGCCAACAGGATGGACTGAAGGTGCGTGAGCATGAGGATGATGGGGACACTTTCATTTTTTGATTTTGTTTTTTATTCTAAACAACCAACCGAAACCGGAAGTGACAAACTACTCATCGCTTCCGGTTTCATAGACCATAGAGAAGGCAGCAGAAGGCAGTGGAAGAGGGTGACCACTTTACTCTACTTGTAACCATATTGGGTTGTCCTCCTCCTCCAGTCCCATCGCATGTCCTCCTCATCCAGTCCCATAGCATTTTCTCCTCAGCCAGTCCCATCCCATGTCCTCCTCCTCCAGTCCCATCCCATATCCTCCTCCTCCAGTCCAATTGCATGTTCTCTTCCTCCTCAAGTCCAATCGCATGTTCTCTTCCTCCTCCAGTCCCATCCCATGTTCTCTTCCTCCTCCAGTCCCATCCCACGTTCTCTTTCTCCTCCAGTCCCATCCCATGTGCTTCTCCTCCTCCAATCCCATCCCATGTCCTCCTCCAGTCCCATCCCATGTCCTCCTCCTCCAGTTCTATGTCCTCCTCCTCTAGTCCCATATCCTCCTCCTCCAGTCCCATCGCATTTCATCCTCTTCCAGTCCCATTGCATGTCCTTCTCCTCCAGTCCCATCCCATGTCCTCCTCCTCCAGTCCCATCCCATGTCCTCCTCCTCCAGTCCAATTGCATGTTCTCTTTCTCCTCCAGTCTAATTGCATGTTCTCTTCCTCCTTCATTCCCATCCCATGCTCTCTTCCTCCTCCAGTCCCATCCCACGTTCTCTTTCTCCTCCAGTCCCATCCCATGTCCTTCTCCTCCTCCAGTCCCATCCCATGTCCTCCTCCTCCAGTTCTATGTCCTCCTCCTCTAGTCCCATGTCCTCCTCCTCAAGTTCCATCCCATGTCCTCTTCCTCCATCCCATGTCTTACAGGAGATAACCAGAGACTGCAGATAGATTACAGGATATAATCAGAGACTGCGGATGGACTACAGGAGATAACGAGAGACTGTGGATAGATTAAAGGAGATAACCAGAGACTGTGGATAGATTACAGGAGATAATCAGAGACTACGGATAGACTACAGGAGATAACCAGAGACTGCGGATAGATTACAGGAGATAATCAGAGACTGCGGATGATCTATAGGAGATAACCAGAGACTGCGGATAGATTACAGGAGATAACCATAGACTGCGGATAGATTACAGGGGATAACCAGAGAGGCTGTGGATAGATTACAGGAGATAACCAGAGACTGCGGATAGATTACAGGAGATAACCAGAGACTGCGGATAGACTACAAGAGATAACCAGAGACTGCGGATGTAACAAATTACAGGAGATGATCAAGTAACTATTCTTAAATGTTTACCTTTCAGCAACGACCAGCTATACACGGGGGGGGGGGGTAAACAACAGGGAGCGTTTAACCAATTAGCACAACAATGAGGCAGTGTATATGGGCGGAAACACCTACCTGGCCAGCCGAGCTCACCTCGGCAATCTGGGGGCGGGGCTATCAGTGGCCGGGGCTCTTATCGGCCAGGGGGTGGGACTATTAGCGGTCAGGGGGCGGGGCTCTCAGTGGTCAGGGGCAGGGCTCTCAGTGGCCAGGGGTGGGGCTTCAATCGATCCAGGGGAGCAGCTTCTACTTGGTTTCTCTGCTCCAAGGATATACAGGCTGCATGGGGCAGGCTCAGAGCATCAGTGGAGCTCTCGGCCCCGCCCCTCCCTGCTGACAGAGCCTACCTCAGTCGAGCCCAATACCCTGGGCCAGTGTTCCCCAGGTGGTCGGGCGGTGTAATAGCATGGCAGGCTCAGGCAGGACACAACACAGCTTGTGTGTCAGTGCCGATGGCGGTGCAAAGAGCACTACTAGTTAGAGCAGTGAATACATAGCTTTTACTTCTGAATGGGTATTTGTACAGCCCACTGCTGGAGCCGACCCAGCCTTTGGTGGGGCCCGGGGCCCTTTGGAATTCCAGGGCCCCTTACATGTGTACTGGCTGTACCCCCCCTGATGGCGGCCCTGTATAACACTACTTTTGGGTAGTAAGTATTACTTTCAGTTACTTCTTGTGATATTGAATGTTTGTATGCTCCATATGGTGGGTCAGAGGGGCTGAGGTTCTTGAGAAGGTCCAGGCAAAGAACAGAGAAGATCCTATCCAGCAACTCCTACAGTGGAAATTTATGCAATTTTATCCAGCAACTCCTACGGGGAGAGAAGTACCCCTCTAGGGTTATTACCTTTTGTATCACATTACTTTTTCTTTTAGATTGTAAGCTCTAACGAACAGGGACCACTGATTTTTCTTGTATTTAATCTTATTGTATCTGTATTGTTTACCTTCATTTTGTAAAGCGCTGCACAAATGGTTGGCGCTATATAAATCCTGGGATATAATAAAAATAATAATGATAAAATAGTAATTATGCATTGAAAGAACTTTAGAGTAACTGTTAAGGAATTATGGTGTTACGCATCCTTTTCCATAAACTGTTCATAATAAAAAGTCTTAAAACTCTCATCAATTAAATTGACTTTTCTTCTATTACAGACCATCATCGAAGAGGTGTCTAATGATCAACAATTTATGTGAAGGGAGAATAAAACCCCAAGACAATATCCATCAGCATGTGTTGCTTTACAATTGTTTGAACCTGGTGTTTCCACACAGGTCAGTTACACCATTTTATTAGTGATTTATCAGATATAGATTACACAATCATGAGATCTTGGATGATAATTTTGATGGGTGGGTACTGGGTAGGTCTGGTCTCATCCCTCTAGACTTATAAAAAGGAAACTCCAAATGACCTGCACACACTGCTCTTCTAAATCTAAGATCCTTTGTAGTCCCTCTGTGTGGCAACAGCACCATGGCCTTCAGTGGAAAATATGAGGTTGAGTCTCAGGAGAATTATGATGCCTTCATGAAGCTCATAGGTAAGCATAATTTTAATGGATATTTTCTCATAAAATTACATTTGCTATAAATAGGTGTTAAAACAGCAAAGCCCACCATGGACAGTATACACCTGTCTTTTATACACAATAAAGCTTTCGCAAAGGTAAGTGTACCCTCTGTTCCTTGTTTTTGCAGTGTCTCCCACATTAGTACCCATTAGTAACCTGGCTTTTTCTGACTTCAGTACATTGAGACAATGGTAAGAGAAACTGATGAGCAGCCCTCAAGGAGCTGAATCCAAACAGTATAGTATGGACTAGGGTAGGCAACCCCGGCACTGGTGCTGCAAGTGGCACACAAAGCCCCTTTTGCCATAACTCCACATGTCAGTGAGACACTAATGCATTCCAATTTCAGAAATCCCCATACCGCACCTGCACTGACGGGGGGCACTGTGCCCCCACACATTGTAAAAGATGGGAAACATTGATTGATTCTCTAACTTTGCTGTAGCTGCGAATGTCAGCTTTTGTGATGGAGAAGAGATTGAGTGCAGTTCTGCTAGGGGGGGGGGGGGGGGTTGCTGTCTCCAGGAGAAGGAGGACTGTCATTAGCCACTGCTAAGGCCAATCACAGTCCTGCTAGCCCCGTCCACCATCTGGAGGAAGAAGACTCGCTTGGTTGCCACTACCAATCTCAGAAAGAAGGGATTTCACTGTGATGGAGAAAACCGCAGTCAGGTGACAGTTTGTGAAATTACTGTTAAGCTTCTGGGAATTTTAGTTGAAATTTTTCCTGAACCTTTGCGTCACTTACTACTGGACCCCTCTGCACTATGTGTCACTTTAAGCCACAGACAGTATTCAGTGCAATGAAAATCACACCCAACTTTTGCTGCAGTGCTTTGCGCCACACTTTTCCTCAGCTGTGGGGGCTCAACTTATGATACTGCACACAGTCCCACCACTGCTTTCAAAAAATGCCCATGACCCAAGCTCATCGCTGCGCATCCATTCCAGATGCTTGTATGTGACATCACATACATCCCATACATGCCAAACATCCCGTACATCACATAGAAGCATGTGGGTTGGATGCAAGAGGTGGATCAGCAGGATGAGTGTGCCAGGACAGGTAGATGCAGGGCCGTCTTAATAGCATCACGGGCCCCTGGGCAAAGTAATGCACTGGGGCCCCTACAATGATGACCGTGCAGGTAAACAGACAACAAGTAGGTAGGAGGCAGACTGCCTTCTCTGTGTATCTATCACTCTCAGTGCCATCATGGGGCCCCCAATTTTAGGGCAATGTGGGCTCAAGGACAAGCTCCTTTGGGGAGAGTGCAGGGGCCCCATGCAGCTGGGGCCCCTGGGCAGTGCCCAGGTGTGCCCTCTCATTAAGACAGCCCTTGGTAGATGTGTCTCATCTCTGCTTCCTTTCACCACTCTGCATTTCACGCATATCATAGGTGAGAAGAGGGTACAGTGGTGGGAAAAATGAGCAGGGGGGGTTCAGAGGTGGGACAGAAGATCAGGAGGGTACAGAGGTGGGGCAGATGTGCAGAGAGGTACAGTGGTGGAAGAGAAGAAAAGGGGGTTTAGCAGTGGTACAGATAAGCAGGTGAATTGGGGCTGACCTGACGTATGAAGGTGCAGGGTGTTAATTTCTCACTAGTGAGCATAACAAGCATGCTTTACTGTATATACAGACTGATTTTATCGTTGTGGGTTTAGTAACAGGAGTAACAGGAGCAGTGCTGCTTTGTTGCTAACCCATCACAGAAAGCAGCATTATGTGAATTTTACTGGCGGCATCAGCAGTTATTTTTGTAATATTGCAGGGAGAAAACAAAAAGTGTAGATGCATTTATAATTAAGTGCTGCAGTATGCATTTTTTAATGGAGGCCATAGTTCTACTTTAAATGGTTAGTCCAATATAAATCCTTATGCTCTGTGCCCACCTATCTTTGAGTGTTCTTACCCCTTTCAACTAAACATATAACAAAACCAAACTTCACACAGTGTAAAATGGTCTGGCTGATGGGTGTGAAGAACACAGGGTGGATATCTGGAGTGCATTGCTAACACTTCAAAGTTTACACTTCTTAACTGTGAGATTAGCTACTTGCCTTCATTTACACTTTAGGTTTGGAGATCTCAATACCAGACATAGGTGTGCGCAGCCTAATGCATTAGGGCAGGGGTGGCCAACCAGTGGCCCGGGGGCCACATGTGGCCCGGGGAAGCCCTCTGATGTGGCCCGCGACCTTTTGCTCTGGAATGGTGGTTTGGCAAGCCCAGATCGCCCAGAATCAGTGTTGTGAATGAAGCTGGTGGTAGAGGAAGAAAGTGGCAATGGAGCAGAACCAGTGGGGGTAGAAAATTCCCCAGGGCCGATCATCCGTGAGAATAAACATGGCCCCAGTGCTGGTGGGCAGTAGGAGGAGGAATAGTGCTCCATCATTGCTATAAGTGGAATAAATAGTGCCCCATTGTTGGTGTCATTGGGAGGAATCATGCCTCATATCGTTGGGATAAATACTGCCCCAAGGGCCGGATAAAGGCTAGCAAAGGGCCACATCTGGCACTTGGGCCACAATTTGGAGACCCCTGATCTAGGCGGATGGCCTATAGAGTAGCCGTGACTTGTCATTTGCCCACACCGCTCATTGTGGCCCTTGACTGGTTACCAAGTTGCTTAAGTGGCCCTCACTCTTGAAAAGGTTGGGCACCCCTGCATTAGGGTGTGCACCATTAAGCTCAAACACACATGCATGTGTTTGTTTCTACATATATATGACTCCGACACCTTGATCTCCCTGCTGGTACACTGAAAGAGAAGAGCATAAACACTTCTCTTATGGCAGAACCGGTAAGAGGGAAATCTTTCCCATGTTCCTGTTGCTACACAGAGGGATAACACAAATGCGCATGGGGTGATTAGGGTTTGCCTGGGCACACCCAGCACACCCCATCAGAAATATAAGAAACCTTAAGGTGCTTTAACACTTGTGCCGTCACTTTTCTATGTTTCTACAATCTTCCTTTTCCATTATATTCCCTTAAGTTATATATTTTTTTTCATTATCACAGGTATCCCTGATGAGAAAATTGAAAAAGGGAGGGACTTCAAGTACACTACCGAAGTAGTCCAGAATGGCAATGAGATCACATGGTCACAGCTCTACACCGGGCATACTGCAACCAACAAGTTTGTCATTGGTCAAGAGTCTGAGATTGAAACACTGAATGGAAAGAAGTTCAAGGTATTGGTGTAGTTATCTAAACATTCAGGGTCAGATTCAGGGAGCCATTACGCCGGCGTTACAGGAGATGCGTGGCGTAAGTCTAAATCTGCGCATGCGTATCGATGCGCCGCATCCCCAAAACGATATACGCATGAAATCTATTTTTTTTTCGACCGGCGTAATTTCGATAGACCGGCGCATCCGTGCACGTAAAACTGCGCTAGACACACCATTGATTTGCTAGTCAAAAATGCAAATGAGGGAGTTACGGGGATCCACAAAAGTAAGTTGGTGCAGCGCAGGCTACGCGCTGTGCGCAACAGCTGCACGTCCTGTCTAAAATTAGTCCGTATAAAAGGTGGTATAAAATTAGACAATCCGTCTACATGTCAGCAAAAGCAACACTGTTAGGGATGAGCTGAGCAGTCATACTTGCAGGACAACAAACTGTATGCCAACATGCCAGGGGCATCCATGCTCATAGCTATACTACTGACTTTAGATGAGCAAAGAAGGAGGAGGGCACGGAGGAGGGCACGGGAGAGGATTTTTTTTTTCCAAAAACTTTTTATTTGCTTTTATAAACATTACAAAAAAAATATACATACATATATACATCAATACATAACATACATACAAATTACAAACACAGTCTCACTATCTTTCAATAGCCCTTTAAAACCTTGATGAATATAATAATCTAATCTAAGACAATATTCTTATCTGATACAAGCCCCTCACTCTTCACTCTTCACGGGAGAGGATATATCACACACGCATAGACATCTTTGGCATGAGTGATTCTGAGGTGTCTCGCATCTTCAGATTCACCCCTCATGCCATCCTGGAATTAACCAGAACCCTGCAGGAGGACATCACCAGCCCAACACATGACACCACCCATGACACCCATGACAGCTACATATACAATCCTAGCCCCATCCCCACAGATTTTGAACAGAACATGTATGGGGACAGCTGGCTGGTTGGTGAGTGACATGGGTGGCAGGCATGACTGTCCCCCCCATGATGCTGAAATCACAAGGGGCACATGCACTACTAACATCCTCCTGTCTTATCCCTTCAGGGTGACTCTGCATATGCACTGGGACCCCATCTCATGACTACTATCCGGAACCCCCCATGGTACCCTGTTGTATTCCCCAAACTTAGTATGCCAGATTATCGGTGCATGTTGCATGCTGCACAACTTCGCAGTGAGAAAGGGCCTGGAGATTGACATACGTAATGACCTGACCCCCAAACCAGACAATCCCCCCCTAACCAAGGCTACCCCGTCTTCTGAGGGAAGAGCAGCCAGGAGACAGCTCACATTAGGCATCTTTGCACGTTAAACACACACATTAATCATGGCACAATGAGAATGCATGCATGCACACCACTGTGGTCCCTAGCACAGACACATCACATCCTCATCAAATTGGATTAGCACAAGCCCACCATGCAGGACTTGTGAGCAGCAACGCCACGGCTCCAATTATGTCACTGTACATTCATACACCATTCACACGGACCTGGGGATCACTTCTCCCTGGTCCTGGGGATCACTTCTCCACCACAAATGAGGGTGACATGCCTTTTCCGGCAGGAATGTCACCCCCACATTCCAAAATCATTCACAAACAGAACCAAAAAAAAATGCCCAGCAAAAAATAAAAATGCCCAGCAAAAATATAATTAAAAAAAAACACAACAAAGAAAACACAGAAAAGACAAAAATCACCCTGCAAAACACTATCCAAAACAGTCACCAAATATCTCAAAGACACGTCACAAACAAACAAACGCTAATAAACAACAGAACAAAAGCACCTTGCTGTATAGGAAGGGATACAAAGGGATGTACTTTTGCAAAGGAAGGGCGTTTGTGTCTGTCTATTTAAGCTCTCTGCGTAGCTCACTAAGTTGCCCGGGTCCACTTTCAATTTCACTGATTGCGCCGTTCCCGAGTTGTGAGCATGCGCACAGAGGTGCTGACCATGGTCTGCTTCATGTGCGCATGCGCGATCCGGCCGGCCCTTCATTTGCATGGGGTCACAGCTCATTTCAATGTAACACGCCCACATCCTTCCCAATTTGCATTACTCCGCCATACGCCTCAGGATTTACGTTGCACCGGCGCAAGTTTCTGCGCAAATACTACGAGGATACGGTGATTGCGCCTCTACATTGCGCTGGTCTAACGTAAAGGAGGTGCGCTACTCCGGTCAAAATATGCGCCAATGTACCTGAATCTGGCCCTCAGTCTATTAATAGCCTAGGGATTTAAAGGGAATGTGTAGTGTTTTTTTTACATAATTTCTTTTTAAAATGTAATCAAGACTAAAATGCAGCGGGAGAAGAAGTGGAAGGAGAAGACCAGAGGGAGAAGAAACAGAGATATAAAGGGGGACATTCTTAATTTTTTTTATAAAGGACTTTTTCAAAACCGTCTCTTGTTTTTGTAACCCTACAATTTTTTTTGTTGAATGGGTAGGGGTACAATGTACCCCATACTTATTCACATGGGGGGGCAGGATCTGGGGGCCCCCTTGTAAAAGGGGGCTTCCAGATTCCAATAAGTCCTCTGCCCGCAGACCCCTACTACCACTGGCCAGGGTTGTCGGGAAAAGGCCCTTGTCCCCATCAACATGGGAACAAGGTGCTTTAGGGCGGGGGGCTGGCCGGCGGCTCCCACGCATGAGCAGGAGTGATGTCATTGCGGCTCTGGCCACTCACAGCGCCGAAGCCCGCAAACCCAGAAATAACTCCAGGAGACATGTCGCCTGTCACAGTGGTGTACGGGGACCACTGCAACAGCTTCAATCTAAGGTAAGCATTTCATAATGAGCTAGTGGAATATTACATTTAGATTTTTTTTCTTGCAGACCATTGTTCGCTTGGAAGGAGGAAAGCTTGTAGTGGATTTTCCCAAATACCATCATACCTCTGAGATCGTTGGTGGAAAACTAGTAGAGGTGAGAATCATTAATATGGTACTTTTAGGTCTACACATGCACAATTCCCCGCATCCTGAGAACAAATAGATTTGCAGCATTGAATTAGCAATGTGCACAAAAGTGTGCTACAAATTGTCAGACCTTGTGATACTGAATAATTAGCCCTGGAGTTAAATTTATGCTAATACATATTGATGCTGCTAAATCTGGTCTCTGCATCCAATCTTCTGTAACCTCTTTGAATAAACTAGCTTCAAAGAGGTCTTGTGATCTATTCAGCTTCAAGATAATAATTCAACTCACCGGGACAGGTATTTTGCTTCCCTTTAAACAGGGCAAACAATCTCAATACACCAGCTTAAAGACCACCTGTGTGCGAACTTTGATTACCACTCCCCCCTCCCCCCAGTTTCCATTCTTATCACCACTCCCTCTTTAAAACAAAAAAATCGAAAGCCATTCCAACCTTCCAAAGCAAGATGTTGAGACATTTCAATTTTTTTTCATTACTGCAGTGATTGACTAGATGGAAGTAGGGTATTGTGACTAATCAAAGCACAGCCGGCATGTCAACAGCGCATGCGCGTGCTCATGCCCCCTACCTGGAAGTGCTGGATTACATACTAGATAAGTTATCCAGTGCAGGAGAGCTGCTCTACTGTCATCCCCCTACATGAGGCATTCGGCAGGTGGTTAAAAGGAGCAATCATCACTACTTGTAATCTAAAACATGCCCTTCACAGATAATTCATAGAATGTTATACCATTATGCAAAAAAAAGTGCTTAAACCGTCCCTCCTATATCAGCACCACTTAGCGCTTAGGACTTTTCAATCAAGGTCTTGTATGTACTATAATGTGTCAAAGTGTGATATATAATATCCACTATAAAATCACAAATATAATAATAATATAGCATGTTATACCATTGCACCACTCCACATAGAAGTACCAAACAATGATATTTTACAATTGCTACTGTAAGTTTCAAATGAAAGCGAGCCAATGCTTTTCAAGCACATGTCCTTTCTCGGATGCCTTATGGCAGGGGTGTCCAAACTTTTTTCAAAGAGGGCCAGATTTGATGAAGTAAACATGCGTGAGGGCCGACCATTTTGCCTGACATTCTTTGAACCATTAAAATTCGGTCTAAGTGTGTTTCTCCGAGCAACTAATACACTGCCCAACAAGAATTCTCTTCCCTTTGTGGCTGTGTGTGGTGAATATATGAGCTTGGCGTGTTATTTGGATATAGATATATATATATATATATATATATATATATATATATATATATATATATATCTTTTGTGGCCCCAAAGAATCCCCGAGCATTGCTCAGGACTAAGGATGAGCTTTGGTTTGTTATTTGGATATACCGTATTTATCGGCGTATAACACGCACAGGCTTACCATTCCCATGAATGCAGCCTTACCTTTGCCATAAATGCAGCCTCACATGTGCTATGAATGCAGCCTTACTATTGCAATCAATGCAGCCTCACATGTGCCATGAATGTAGCCTTACCATTGCAATCAATGCAGCCTCACATGTGCCATGAATGTAGCCTCACATGTGCCATGAATGCAGATTGATTGATTCCTATCTGCAGCCTCGGAGAGGATGAGTGCCGACAGATTACAAACAGGAGAATCTCTTGTTTACTCGGTTACCTCTTTTCATACGGTTTTTGGGCTATTGCCGTTTGGCAATCTCAGATGATTGACACATGAATTTCTAAAAAGTTGACTACATTGTGTGCATTAGCTTCGATAATATACCTTGAATATCTCTAATGTGTGTGCATGGCATGAGCTCTAATATGCTTTTATTTTTTATTATTTTCCAGACCTCAGTGAGTGAGGGCATCAGCTTTAAGAGAATAAGTAAGAAGGTGGCATAATATCTCTGTATACTTGCTTTGTTATATCTACCCAATAAACATTGGTTTCTTATTAAGAATTTGTCCACCTTATTTTTCTTTTGCTGAACTGTATCATACGTGGTACATTTTAAGTGACTCTGTCAATTAAAGTGGATGTAAACCCGATTCATGAAATTTGAGCTGGGCACATATATATATATATAAATATATATATATATATATATATATATATATATATATATATATATGCGCAGTATTTTGTTATCTCTCTTCAAAGAGCCAAGTCCTATAGCTCTCTCCTGAACCGTTCTCAGCCTGATAACTCCTGACAAATTATCTGACACGTCAGATAAAAGCAGCCTGAAATTTCTGTCTGGGGAGGTTGCTTAAATAGATTAGTAGGGAGCTGGCCCTGTTACAAAACACCTCTGAGAGTCTCTGCCTATGTGGAGAGGGGGTGTTGCCTTTCCTCCAATCAGCAATGTTAGCTATCTTGGCTGTATGCCCAGACATTATACTCTGGTGTCCGTTTATGAAGCAGTGAAATCTATTCACTGCTTCGTTCTCCGGCATTCACGGTGAAGATTTTTCTCCTCTGTGTGCCTGTTTATGAAGCGGAGAAGATCGCTTCACCCTTGGAGGAGTGAAGTGATCTACCAACGTTTCTAACAGTGGAGAACGGCCCCTGATACTGGAATCTTGCGAGACTTTACAGTACTATAAATTCACAGAAATACAGAGATGTCAGTTTATTGAGCAGTGATAAATTATCACCGCTCATTACACTGACAGACCGTGTGGTTAATGTAATTAAAATAACAAGTCCCCCTACATCAGGGGTGCCCAACCAGTGGCCCGGGGGCCACATGTGGCCCGCGGAGCCCTCTGATGTGGCCCACGACCTCCTGCTTTGGGATGGCAGGTTCGCAAGCCCAGATCGCAGGTTGCCGATCCGTGTGAAAGCAGCCTTAGACCCATTTCACATGATCGGTTCAACCCACACAGACCCTCTATTCATCTCTATGGAGCGGCAAATGTAAACAGACTCCATTTGCACCCACCTACCTCCAATCCAATCCACCAAAAAAAAGAAGAATAGGATCTGTCCCTTTCCATCTGGTTGGATCGGATGGGAGGGCCCACAGAGTAGAGTTGGCTGTGTCCCTGTCCGCTCTGCATAAACAGAGTGGACACGGATTCTGTCTTCCGTCCGCTCCACTTATTGTGGCCCGCGATCAGTTACCAAGTCGCTTATGTGGCCCTCGCTCTTCAAAAGGTTGGGCACCCCTGCCCTACATAATATATATATATATGTATACACACACACATTGTATATACATGTATATACACACACATTATATATATATACATGTACACATTATATATATGTATGTATATATATGTATACACATAAATATGACACGTACAGATATGGAGCAAACACTGTAAATTTTTTTATTTTGTTTTGCCCTAAATGGATGTTTTTTGAATAGCACAATAGAAGAAAAGTATCTACAGAGTGTATCTCACATTAACATATGCAGTGCTGGTGTAATTTGATTTCTGAAGCAGGACTGACTGACTCCTATATAATTCTCTCCCTAAAGACAACAGCAGCAAAATGTCTCCCTAAAATATCTAAAGAGTGACAAATGTTGATTGGCTGCCCTGCAGCACGCCATTACATTACCGAACTCGAACCCGAAGTTACAGTAAATTGTTCCAGGTACCAATAGTCCGGTACGAACCCGAACTTTACAGTTCGGGTTCGTTAAACCCTAATCACAGCCCATAAACAGTTTATGAAATAGATATAATCGGGGGGAGAAGTGTTAGAATTTGTTCTCCCGCCAATTATCTCCACACACAGTGAAGTCTCAGACTGACACAGTAACAGCCAGTTTATGAAGCTGTGATCTGAGAGCTTCACTGGCGATCTGAGTCAGAATTCACACCCCCCGATTCACCAGCTCAGAGGTAGTGAAGCGGGGAGTGAAGAGGGAATCCAGGGGGTTCTGAGGAGGAAGGAGGAAGATTTTTTTTCCTTTTACCTCATTCAGACCCCCCAACACTGTAACCATGTCCCCCTGTCATATTTAAAAGCATTTTTTAAAATAATACCTGGTGAACCTGCCATGAAGATACTGTATATACCTTGTTTGGGTACTTCTTGTTATATGGTGACACTGCTCTGTCCCTGCCTCACAATTGTACGCTTGTGTCATCATAGGCATGCGCAGGGGATGTGCAAGGTGTGCCTGTGCACACCCTATCACTCTGTGTGGTGCTCATTCCCCCTACTGCCTAGGCATCCCCCCATGTTGCCCTCCCCGTAGTGGTGCTGGCTTCCCTTATCTCCTCTTCCCTTGTCTGCTAAGGGGTAGAGGGGGGGTGCAATGTTTCAAGATGGAGAGCAGGGGAAAGGCTTAGTCAATATGTAATTTACTAGCCCCTTTCTTTTCTAAATGAACACACTCATGTACCATGTCCATTCATAACAGAAGCATAAAAACCTTTTTTTTCCCACAAATAGAGCTTTCTTTTGGTGGTATTTGATCGCCTGTGCGGTTTTTATTGTTTGTGCTATAAACAAAAAAAGAGCAACAATTTTGAAAAAAGACACAATATTTTTTGCGTTTTGCTATAATAAATATCCCATATCCAATTTTTTATCTCAGTTTAGGCCGATACGTATTTTTCTACACACAAAAAAAAAATCGCAATAACCATATAGTGACTGGTTTGTGCAAAAGATATATTGCCGACAAAATAGGGGACATAATTAAGATTTTTTTTTTTTTTTTTTTTAGGAATGGCGGCGATCTGTTTTTTTTTTTTTTTTTTGGGACTGGGACATTATAGCAGACACATTGGACACTTTTGACACATTTTTGGGATTTTTTACATTTATACAGTGAACAATGCTATAAATATGCATTGAGAACTGTATAAATGTAACTGACAGAAAGGGGCTAACCACTAGGGGGCTGGGAAGGGGTTAAATGTTTCTCCTAGTTTGTGTTCTAACTGTAGGGGGAGGGGGGTGACTTTGGGAGGTGACCGATTGTGTCCCTATGTACAAGGGACACAGATCGGTCTCCTCTTTCCCTGACAGGGACGTGGAGCTCTGTGTTTACACATAGAGCTCCACGTCCCAGCTCAATTGTCGGCAATCGCGTGTGGCCGGCGGCCACACGCGATGGGTGCGTGCGCGTGTGCCCCTAGCAGCTTTAAATGACAGGACGTCATATAACGTCCTGTCAGGACAGTAGAGTATCCCGCCCGCCAGCGGGAGGGTATCAAGTGGTTAATGTCATGTGACAGTGGCAGTATTTTTTGTTTTTTTTTACTATTTTTTTTTCTATTATTTTTTAGGGGGGGGATGGATTGTCAGTGTGTGTGTTTTTTTTTAATAAAAATATTTATTGCAATTTTTTATTTTTTTTAATCAGCCCTGTTGGGGGTCTTTGGAGAGATATCAGGGGTCTTAACAGACCTCTGACATCTCCCCTTTAAGACAGAGAAAGGGACTAAGGACACAGACTCCCCAGTCCCTTTCTCAGCAGCCTCAGCTGAAATGAATGGAGAGAAGCTTCTCTCCATTCATAAACTTAAGCATCGTAAACACAGGAGGTTACGATGCTCAGTTATATGAATGGACAGAGTTGGTGATCACCGACACTGTTCATTCCGAAAAGGTAGGAGCCGGGCTTAGCAGCTCCTACCTCCGCTCTCCCCCCTGACAGATTGAGGGGGGAGCGTGGCACGGACAGGGGAAGGAGAGAGAACTGCACGGACAGACGGGGGAAGGAGAGAGAACGGCACGGGGGGGAGGAGAGAGAACTGCACGGACGGACATGGGGAGGTGAGAGAGCTGCACGGGGGGGGGGGGAACAGCACGGGGGAAAGACAACAGCACGGTGGGGAAGACAACAGCACGGGGGGGAAGACAACAGCACGGGAGAAGACAGCACTGAGCACGGGGGAGAGAAGACTTGCAACTCCCCTGCCTGCCTAGTTTTTGGGTGAGGCATCAGAGCATTTCCCCCCCGAGTACAAAAGTACTCGGGGAAATGCTCGGTATCGGTACCGGGACATCCCTAATTATTACCATGATAAGCTTCCATTAAGGCACATCTTCTTATCAGTTGTACAAGATAATGCTAGATGTGTTAATAATGTGCAAAAAAAATCACAGCAACTGCAGCCATAGCACAGCCACCCATTCCTTTCCTGGATAAATGACAATCTAGCATGTCACAATTTTTCTATTAAGGTTATCTAAACCCAAGAACTTGTTCATGCTAGTGCTTGGTAGATAGATAGATGGATAAATAGATAGATGCAGGGGCGGACTGACCATTTGAGCACAAGGGCACTGCCCGAGAGCCCCATGCCACTAGGCGGCCCCCTCAGGGTTGCCAGCCTCAGTTAAACCAGGGACAGTATGTAAAAAACATTTTTTTTTACATCTGTCCCTGAAATGTCCCTTACCGTCATCCTTTTGGTCTAAAAACCCCAAGATTATAGCTGCACCACCTCTCCATTACCTTTTCAGTGTGTATGTGTATTCTGTGTGTATGTATACTGTGTGTGTGTATACTGTGTATGCATACTGTATGTGTATGTATACTGTGTGGCCCCATAATCTCCTGTTGCCAGGGGGCCCCATGAGTTGTCAGTCCGCCCCTGGATAGATAGATGGATAGATTATAAAAAGGAAAAAAGATCGCGCTAAAAATATAAATGAAATAAAGTCCATAAGACAATATATTCAGGTAAACGTTGATTGGATAAAGTGTGTGAACAGTGTATTCAGGTAAATGTTAATCACAGAAAAACACAATCCACCAAAAGAAAAATCGTAGGTAATCTCCACCAGGTGCAAAGCAGTTTCACACTAAAGCAGTGCCAGAAAGATGAGAACCTCCACCACAATGGTATATATACTCTTACCAGATAAAAATGATCCCTGGTTAGAGGAGATCATATAGAGTGTGGTAAGAGCCTGGGATCGAGGATAGCCGGGATGGTCAGTGTCCTTTTTAGGTGAATAGCACTCCCAAATGATCGATCCGAGGGTATGTAAAAAAATAAGGGGCTCACATAGTGTAAAATCCTCATTTAATAACAAAAAGCAAAAAAAAAAGATGCACTTACAATCTAGTTGATGTGTAGAGCGTTTCAAAAAAAGCCGGCCGGCTTGGAACATACAGCCCGTATCCGGGTAGAGAAAAGCGCGGTGACGTCAGGACGCCGCCTCCCTACGTTTCGTCACGAGAGGACTTGGTCACGGGATAACAGGCGGCGTCCTGAATCACCGCATAAATACATACAAAGCATTGCATGCAGCCTCGATGTGGTGAAAACATACGACCCGATTTCGGACATCTTTGTTATTGGAAAACCCATTGGCTATAGTAAGTGACCTAGGCCAAGTAAGGGAACCGATGCGAACGGATAGACTGACCGTGTATGCTACAAATAAAATTAAAAATAAGGGAAAAAGAAGAAAAAATGAAGAAGAGGAGGAGTATTCCCTTCTGTAAACATTTTCTCTTTGCTTTCTCACTTGGTGATATTTAAAGAATGTTGACTTTTAAATCAACAAAAAATATAACACCAATGGTATTAATAATGGTGTGGAAATGCGAAACAGCACTACAGCAGTAATGCGTGTCACATGACTATAAATATAAAATGATAATAAAAATTTTGTTTTATAATATTAAAACTGAATATAACGTAACCAATCAATTCTATATGATCTGAATTGATTGATAAAAAATAGATATATATGTGAACCGGAAAGAAAACAAGTATCATTTAATATACCCGTATATACGGCACCAAAATACCCGGGCATCACAGAAAAATAAAAAGTATATAAAACTCATCCTAAATGAATCTGGCAATTTATAAAAATATATATATATAGCTGGCTAGACACCACATCGAGCTCGCATCTTACCAAAAAGGTAACAATCTTAATTAAAAAATAATAAATGAAATTTACATAAAAATTAGCATTTATATAAAAAAAAAACAAAAAAAAAAAACATTTATATAAAAAGGGCTCAAAGAATTAATATTTTAGAGAAATATAGAGAGAGGGTATCGTTAATTTTAGCAATTATGAATTAGCTAAAAAGCAGTTAACGTCCACTTCTATATT
This sequence comes from Rana kukunoris, assembly GCA_029574335.1. NCBI lineage: Eukaryota > Metazoa > Chordata > Amphibia > Anura > Ranidae > Rana > Rana kukunoris. The sequence continues at coordinate 397,233,700 of CM056051.1, forward strand.
TAAGCCATGTGGCGTATAACATTTTAATTTATGGACCCAGGACATCTCCAACTTGGAAATGGTTCGCACCAAATGGCTGCCTCTCCAGTGGGGACTAAATTTATCTATCCCTACAAAAATGGTATTGTCAAGATTTTTATGATGTACAGTCAAATAGTGTTTAGATACAGAATGTTTAGTGTACCCTAAACGAATATTATTGATATGCTCATTCAAGCGGACCTGTAAAGAACGTTTAGTCCGGCCCACATATTGTAGCCCACACGGGCACTGGAGCATATAGACCACCCCTGTTGTGGAACATGTAATGAAGGGTCTAATAGTATAGCTTTTTGAAGTGCACGAAGAACTGAACGTAGTAGTTCTTCTGCATTTAAGGCCATTGAGGGAACAAACCTGACATTTGCCACATTTGTAATACCCTGTAAGGCCAGGTAAAAATTTGGAGTCCATACTGGGTGGATTCAGGATGTTAGGGGCTAATTTATCCTTTAGGGAAGGTGCCCCCCTGAAGACGACCTGTGGCCTATCTGGCAAAATGCCCCCCAGAATCTTGTCACTTTTCAGGATATGCCAATGTTTGCCCACTATATGCTTGATGTTCGCATGTTGGCAAGAGTAATTAGTGATGAAAGGGTTACGAAATTTGTTGTCTTTAGCCTTATTTGTCCCCACAGTCAGTAAGACACTTCTATTAACTTCATGGACAGCAGCTAGAGTGGTAGTCAAAAACTCATCTGAGTAACCTTTTTCCAGAAACCGTTTAGTGAGAAGGTCAGCCTGCTCCACAAATGTAGTATCATCAGTACAGTTACGCTTCAACCGAAGATATTGGCTTTTTGGCACCGATCTGAGCCACGATGCATGGTGGCAGCTATTTTTTGGGATGAATGCATTTCTGTCAGTGGCCTTGAAAAATGTTGATGTAACAAAACCACCGTTGCTGACAGAAATGGTCAGATCTAAGAAATTAATCTTATCCCGGCTCACCTCTCGGCTTAAGTGGATACCTCTGTTGTTGACATTCAGAGCATCCAAAAATTGCATCAAGTCCTCCTCGGCGCCATCCCAAAGGACATCCTCCTCCCATTTGGCCATAAAGAGGTTTGCCAAACTGGGGGCATATTTGGCCCCCATAGCAACACCTCTGTCCTGCCTGTAAAATTGGCCATTAAACCAGAAATAATTATGAGAAGCAGCGTACTCTAACAGTTCCATAATAAACATGACCTGTCGATTGGGAAGGTCTGAATCTCTTTTTAGAAAATGTGAAACTGCTTCTAGGCCCAATTGATGAGGGATCACAGTGTATAGTGAGGTTACATCTGCTGTAACCATCAGCAAGTTGGCAGGAGGTGTAAGGTCCTTCAGTAAATTAATGATGTGTCTCGTATCCTTGACATATGAAGGCATGTTGCGCACTAAAGGTTGTAAATAAAAATCAATGTACTTGCCCACCCGGGAGGTAATGGAATCAATTCCACTAACTATAGGCCGTCCCGGGGGGCAAGTGGGATTTTTATGTACCTTTGGGAGGTAATAGATAATTGGGGTCCGTGGAGACTCAGGGATCAAAAAGGCCTTTTCTTTCTTATTAAGAATATTGAGGGCGAACCCTTTTGTGACAAGTTTAGTCAACCTCTTTTTATATTTGTTAACCGGATCCAGCAGTAAGGGGGTATAGGTGTCCGTATCAGCCAATATGCGGTACATCTCTTGCATGTAATCCTCCTTGTTGAGGACCACAATGCCCCCCCCTTTATCCGCCGGGCGGATAATCAAATTTTTATTGGCACACAATGATTCAATGCCTAATTCAATATTTTGTTTATTCCTCACATTTTTGACCTTAATATCCTCCAAATCTTTCAAAGTGAGGTCTCTGAAGACCTTTAGTGAAGGTGCCAACTGGCCAGGAGGATTATAGGTAGAGGCATTGGATAACCCTGAATGGACATAGTTCTGCAAGAATGTTCTGGAGGGATTGAAAGGGTTAGAGGCCATATGCCGTTGGACACTAAGCTTTCTGATATACTTGTGTATGTCCATATACGTGGTGAATTTATTTAAATTCTTGGGAGGAGCAAATTTCAGTCCCTTATCTAGGACTGTCAGTTCAGGGCCAGTTAAGGAGTGGGTGCTGAGATTGAAAATGCCCTCGCCTACTACATTCTGGCTCTTTTGGGACTGAATACGCCACCCCCCTCTGGGGGGCGATTTCCCAACGAAGGCTACGGGGTACCATTTGTTGTTTTAAATATGTGTCTAAAAAGACAATATCCCACTGAGTATGTAGCTCAGAAACAGTGAGGTTTTTTAGCCTCATAAAGAGACCCCCTAAGTCACCATCCCCCTCTTTAAAGGTCTCAAACACTCCCTCCGTGTTAACAACACGGTTGGCTCTAAATTCAAATATATCCATTGCTCCAACGTGCAAGAAACAAAGGGGCAAGTAACAGTTGAGTGATAAAGGATTAACAACAATGAAGTGATAAAGAGTACAAAAAACAGCAGCAATAATCAGTATATGGACATAAATAGTAGAGAAAAAAATTGCGCTTGTTAGAATTAAACAGTAGAAGCGGCGCCAGTGGGGGACATTACCCCTTTCGAGGACATTCAATTGGAAGGTCATGGACAACCACAGTGGGGTTTTCCCCGTGCAGGACAAGGCATAAAAAGGCTGGGAGAACTAAAAGAGGGACCAGAGGGGGGTGGCGTATTCAGTCCCAAAAGAGCCAGAATGTAGTAGGCGAGGGGATTTTCAATCTCAGCACCCACTCCTTAACTGGCCCTGAACTGACAGTCCTAGATAAGGGACTGAAATTTGCTCCTCCCAAGAATTTAAATAAATTCACCACGTATATGGACATACACAAGTATATCAGAAAGCTTAGTGTCCAACGGCATATGGCCTCTAACCCTTTCAATCCCTCCAGAACATTCTTGCAGAACTATGTCCATTCAGGGTTATCCAATGCCTCTACCTATAATCCTCCTGGCCAGTTGGCACCTTCACTAAAGGTCTTCAGAGACCTCACTTTGAAAGATTTGGAGGATATTAAGGTCAAAAATGTGAGGAATAAACAAAATATTGAATTAGGCATTGAATCATTGTGTGCCAATAAAAATTTGATTATCCGCCCGGCGGATAAAGGGGGGGCATTGTGGTCCTCAACAAGGAGGATTACATGCAAGAGATGTACCGCATATTGGCTGATACGGACACCTATACCCCCTTACTGCTGGATCCGGTTAACAAATATAAAAAGAGGTTGACTAAACTTGTCACAAAAGGGTTCGCCCTCAATATTCTTAATAAGAAAGAAAAGGCCTTTTTGATCCCTGAGTCTCCTCGGACCCCAATTATCTATTACCTCCCAAAGGTACATAAAAATCCCACTTGCCCCCCGGGACGGCCTATAGTTAGTGGAATTGATTCCATTACCTCCCGGGTGGGCAAGTACATTGATTTTTATTTACAATCTTTAGTGCGCAACATGCCTTCATATGTCAAGGATACGAGACACATCATTAATTTACTGAAGGACCTTACACCCCCTGCCAACTTGCTGATGGTTACAGCAGATGTAACCTCACTATACACTGTGATCCCTCATCAATTGGGCCTAGAAGCAGTTTCACATTTTCTAAAAAGAGATTCAGACCTTCCCAATCGACAGGTCATGTTTATTATGGAACTGTTAGAGTACGCTGCTTCTCATAATTATTTCTGGTTTAATGGCCAATTTTACAGGCAGGACAGAGGTGTTGCTATGGGGGCCAAATATGCCCCCAGTTTGGCAAACCTCTTTATGGCCAAATGGGAGGAGGATGTTGTCTGTGTTGAATCTAGACCCCAGATTTTTCTGTGGGCCAGATACATAGACGACATCCTCCTCCTTTGGGATGGCGCCGAGGAGGACTTGATGCAATTTTTGGATGCTCTGAATGTCAACAACAGAGGTATCCACTTAAGCCGAGAGGTGAGCCGGGATAAGATTAATTTCTTAGATCTGACCATTTCTGTCAGCAACGGTGGTTTTGTTATATCAACATTTTTCAAGGCCACTGACAGAAATGCATTCATCCCAAAAAATAGCTGCCACCATGCATCGTGGCTCAGATCGGTGCCAAAAAGCCAATATCTTCGGTTGAAGCGTAACTGTACTGATGATACTACATTTGTGGAGCAGGCTGACCTTCTCACTAAACGGTTTCTGGAAAAAGGTTACTCAGATGAGTTTTTGACTACCACTCTAGCTGCTGTCCATGAAGTTAATAGAAGTGACTTACTGACTGTGGGGACAAATAAGGCTAAAGACAACAAATTTCGTAACCCTTTCATCCAGCATGCGAACATCAAGCATATAGTGGGCAAACATTGGCATATCCTGAAAAGTGACAAGATTCTGGGGGGCATTTTGCCAGATAGGCCACAGGTCGTCTTCAGGGGGGCACCTTCCCTAAAGGATAAATTAGCCCCTAACATCCTGAATCCACCCAGTATGGACTCCAAATTTTTACCTGGCCTTACAGGGTATTACAAATGTGGCAAATGTCAGGTTTGTTCCCTCAATGGCCTTAAATGCAGAAGAACTACTACGTTCAGTTCTTCGTGCACTTCAAAAAGCTATACTATTAGACCCTTCATTACATGTTCCACAACAGGGGTGGTCTATATGCTCCAGTGCCCGTGTGGGCTACAATATGTGGGCCGGACTAAACGTCCTTTACAGGTCCGCTTGAATGAGCATATCAATAATATTCGTTTAGGGTACACTAAACATTCTGTATCTAAACACTATTTGACTGTACATCATAAAAATCCTGACAATACCATTTTTGTAGGGATAGATAAATTTAGTCCCCACTGGAGAGGCAGCCATTTGGTGCGAACCATTTCCAAGTTGGAGATGTCCTGGGTCCATAAATTAAAATGTTATACGCCACATGGCTTAAATATAGAAGTGGACGTTAACTGCTTTTTAGCTAATTCATAATTGCTAAAATTAACGATACCCCCTCTCTATATTTCTCTAAAATATTAATTCTTTGAGCCCTTTTTATATAAATGTTTTTTTTTTTTTATATAAATGCTAATTTTTATGTAAATTTCATTTATTATTTTTTAATTAAGATTGTTACCTTTTTGGTAAGATGCGAGCTCGATGTGGTGTCTAGCCAGCTATATATATATATTTTTATAAATTGCCAGATTCATTTAGGATGAGTTTTATATACTTTTTATTTTTCTGTGATGCCCGGGTATTTTGGTGCCGTATATACGGGTATATTAAACGATACTTGTTTTCTTTCCGGTTCACATATATATCTATTTTTTATCAATCAATTCAGATCATATAGAATTGATTGGTTACGTTATATTCAGTTTTAATATTATAAAACAAAAATGTTATTATCATTTTATATTTATAGTCATGTGACACGCATTACTGCTGTAGTGCTGTTTCGCATTTCCACACCATTATTAATACCATTGGTGTTATATTTTTTGTTGATTTAAAAGTCAACATTCTTTAAATATCACCAAGTGAGAAAGCAAAGAGAAAATGTTTACAGAAGGGAATACTCCTCCTCTTCTTCATTTTTTCTTCTTTTTCCCTTATTTTTAATTTTATTTGTAGCATACACGGTCAGTCTATCCGTTCGCATCGGTCAGTCTATCCTTACTTGGCCTAGGTCACTTACTATAGCCAATGGGTTTTCCAATAACAAAGATGTCCGAAATCGGGTCGTATGTTTTCACCACATCGAGGCTGCATCCGATGCTTTGTATGTATTTATGCGGTGATTCAGGACGCCGCCTGTTATCCCGTGACCAAGTACTCTTGTGACGAAACGTAGGGAGGCGGCGTCCTGACGTCACCGCGCTTTTCTCTACCCGGATACGGGCTGTATCAACTAGATTGTAAGTGCATCTTTTTTTTTGCTTTTTATTATTAAATGAGGATTTTACACTATGTGAGCCCCTTATTTTTTTACATACCCTCGGATCGATCATTTGGGAGTGCTATTCACCTAAAAAGGACACTGACCACCCCGGCTATCCTCGATCCCAGTCTCTTACCACGCTCTATATGATCTCCTCTAACCAGGGATCATTTCTATCTGGTAAGAGTATATATACCATTGTGGTGGAGGTTCTCATCTTTCTGGCACTGCTTTAGTGTGAAACTGCTTTGCACCTGGTGGAGATTACCTACGATTTTTCTTTTTGTGGATTGTGTTTTTCTGTGATTAACATTTACCTGAATACACTGTTCACAGACTTTATCCAATCAACGTTTACCTGAATATATTGTCTTATGGACTTTATTTCATTTATATTTTTAGCGCGATCTTTTTTCCTTTTTATATTCTGTTTGATGTGGTATAACATCTTTTTGATCGCCGCTTCTACTGTTTAATTCTAACAAGCGCAATTTTTTTCTCTACTATAGATGGATAGATAGATGGATAGATTAGATAGATGGATAAATTATATATATGGATAGAATAGATAGAGATCGATAGATAGATCGATAGAACGATAGATAGATAGATAGATAGATAGATAGATAGATAGATAGATAGATAGATAGATAGATAGATAGATAGATAGACAGATAGAATGAATCAGACTTTTGGCCGCCCTCCTCCTCTATGATTCACACTCTCTTTGCTTCTTATGTCTGACATTTATTACAGGCAGTAAAACATCAGACATCAGGGGTTATGCAAGTCAGCCTTCCCCTTTGCTTGATAAGATTTAAAGATTAATAGCACAAGAACTTTGAGCCTGCTGCTGAGTTCAGTACAATGTGTAATGTCCAACCTATAATGTGTCTGCACCCTAGATGCAGGGGATTCCCAGCTTCACAATTTTTTTATAAGCCTTTGTTTTAACTCAAAGGCACACAAAGAAATCAGTGATACTGGTTTGGCGCCTAAGCAAATGGAAACCGTAAATAAATGGTGTGTCTCATTGCTGCTGATCTCCTGCATCCTCTTTGCATTTCAGAAATGGTTATGTGACATTTCTCAGGACAGGTATAGTAAAACCTTGGTTTGCGAGCATAATTAGTTCCAGAAACATGCTTGTTATCCAAAGCCCTTGTATATCAAAGCATTTTTTTATATATAAAAGAGAAGAGAGGCACCAAGTGTAGCAATAAGTTGCTAAATGTTGTACCTTCATTAACCACTTAAGACCCGGACCTTTAGGCAGGTAAAGGACCTGGCCAGTTTTTGTGATTCGGCACTGCGTATTTAACTGACAATTGCGCGGTCGTGCGACGTGGCTCCCAAACAAAATTGATGTCCTTTTTTCCCACAAATAGAGCTTTCTTTTGGTGGTATTTGATCACCTCTGCCGTTTTTATTAATGCAATATTTTTAACTTTTTGCTATAACAAATATCCCCCAAAAATATATCTATATTTTTTTCCCTCAGTTTAAGCCGATACGTATTCTTCTACCTATTTTTGGTAAAAAAAAATCGCAATAAGCTTTTATCGATTGGTTTGCACAAAATTTATAGCGTTTACAAAACAGGGGATAGTTTTATTGCATTTTTATAATTTTTTTTTTTTTACTACTAATGGTGGCGATTAGCGATTTTTTTCGTGACTGCGACATTATGGCGGACACTTTGGACAATTTTGACACATTTTTGGGACCATTGTCATTTTCACAGCAAAAAATGCATTAAAAACTTCTTGACACTTCTCTCCTTCATGTAAAAATCATAGAGATGACTGGACACCAGAAATCTCTATCGTCGTGAGCTGGAGCCGGCCAATTCGTTCTCTGCGCCCCCGATGGCACGGGAGAGCCCGGAGAAGCACCGGATGGCGGCGGAAGGGGGGATGTCCCCCCCCGCAGCCTATAAGAACGATCAAGCAGTGGAACTGCCGCTATGATCTGCAGCTGCAGACATCATTCAGATATCACCGCACAAAGTCGAGGACGTCATATGACATCCACCCGAGGACAAGTGGTTAAAAGAATTGAGAGGAACAGGTGTCATGGCTAAAGGAAGACCTATATAAATAGAAACCCAAAAGGGGGTTCTAACCTTTTCCTCCTTTACAGAAAAAACATAGGCCCAGATTCACAGAGCAATTACGCCTGTCTAACTGGTGTTAGACAGGAGTAATTTCAAATTTTGCACGCCGTATCACTAGTTTGAATCCTCAAACCATGATACGGCGGCTTCGGGCTTCGATCCGAGAGGCATACGTCTTCGTAAGCCTTCGGATCTACGCTGCGATATTTTTGCGGCCGCTGGGAGGAGTTCGCGTCGTTTTGATGCGTCGGGATATGCAAATTAGTTTTTACGGCGATCCACGAAGATACGAGCGGTCTTCGCAATCGCTTACGTCTATTTTTTTTTACGTACTGTTAGACCAGCTTTTTGCTGGTCTAACGGTGCGTAGCCCATGTTAAGTATGGCCGTCGTTCCCGCGTCAAATTTAATTTTTTTTTTTTTTTTACGTAAGTCGTTCGGGAATATAAATGTCCGTAAACGACGCTACACAAACAACGAATGACGTAACGACGTGATTTCGCGCAATGCACGGCGGGAAATTTGCGAACGGAGCATGCGCAGTTCGATCGCCGCGGGAACGCGCCTATTTTAAATCCTTCACGCCCCCTACTCGTCTAGATGGATTGCGACGGGAGAAATACACTACGCCGCCATCGTTTACTGGACAAAATCTACCTGGATTCCACGTAGAGCCAGGTAAAAAACGGCGGCGTAGTGTATTTCTGATACGCTACGATAATCTAATTCTCTCTGAATCTGGCCCATTGTTTTTGTTGTTGTCTCAGTCCCCACTGGAGAGATATCCCATTACTTCCTGTCGATGTGACGTGAAGACAGGAAGTAATAGGAAATTTTCCTAGTAAGGAACATAGCAGTAAATGAACTGACAGATTTTCTAACCCCCCAAAAACCACACTTATTAAGCTATAAAGTGTTTTTGGGCTTTACAAATAATTTAGGCAGATGAGCCTGTTTTTTTTCACTCAACCTACGGGTGAAAAAAACCTGACATGATTCCTCCACCCATACACTCAATGTGGCTGAGATATTGTATTCTGACAGTGGATTTCTGTAATCAGAATACACTGATCAGTTTTTTAGGCTGTAGCCTGCAGTGCTGATCAAGCAAAGAAAATTCAACAGGGTGGTTGTGCAGAGGGTGACCGGTTAATCAACTTCTGTACAACCACAGTAGCCAGATTCGGATGGAAATTCGACCGGTCCCTGCTAACCCGGCCAAATTTCGATCCATGTATGGCCAGCTTAATAAGAGACAGATATGTAGATAATATTTTCTGGGTTTTGAATCAAAAACTTAACAAGTGTCACCTGACATCTAATTATCTTTAACACCAACCTCAAACTTAAATGGGACCTTTTTTTATTTTTTGGTAATCTTATTGTGAAAAGCCTTATTGATGTGTGACAATGGTTTAACGTACACACGCAGGGGAGGGCTGGCAGGGGGGGCAGGGTGGAAATCTCCCCCTGGGCTGGTGACACTATGCACAGCCACCGGGCGCCACTACCAAATGCTATTTTTGCAGAGCAGGATGTAAGGGGGGCCTCTGTGCGGACTCTGATGTAAGGGGGGCCTCTGTGCGGACTCTGATGTAAGGGGGGGCCTCTGTGCGGACTCTGATGTAAGGGGGGCCTCTGTGCGGACTCTGATGTAAGGGGGGGCCTCTGTGCGGACTCTGATGTAAGGGGGGGCCTCTGTGCGGACTCTGATGTAAGGGGGGGCCTCTGTGCGGACTCTTGTGATCATGAAAAATCTTAGACTGTTTTCCTCGATCCATCACTTTTCCACACTCTATGGGCCACTTGACTGGACTTGCCCCCCAGGCATAAGGATGCCAGCCCTCCCCTGTACACACGTGATGTAAGAGGTATAAAGATTGCCAATACCAACCTAATTCTACTAATGTGAGTTGCCTGGAATTTATGCTTTAGTATTTTTTTTGTATCAATGACCCAGAATAGGTATGTAGTTAAGATGAGAAATCATTGTCTGCATACAGAGCCGGATTCCCAACAAGGCCACCGAGGCCAGGCCTCAGGGCGGCAGTGGGTGCAGGGGCAGCGCCAGTTTTAACACACAGCAGGAGACACAGCTGTGTCACGGAGCTCACTGTGAAAAATTTGGGTGCGCAGTGATAAAATTCCCGCCCTCCTCCTAGACCAGCTCGTGTGATAGATGCAGTGTTTATCACACAAGCTGGTCTAGGAGGAGGGCAGGACTTTTATCACAGAGCACCCAAATTTTTCACAGTGAGCTCCGTGACACAGCAGGAGCAGGAGATGTGTGTAATGCACACACTGACTGGTGAAGCTACATTGTTTGGCACAGTAAGGCTGCATTGATGGTGAGGGGGGCTGCAATGATGGTGAGGGGGGCTGTAATGATAGTGATGGGGGCTGCAATGAGGGCACAGTAAGGCAGCAATGATGGTGAGGGAGGCTGCAATGAGGGCACAGTAAGGCGGCAGTGATGGTGAGGCTGCAATGAGGGCATGGTAAGGCTGCAATAATGGTGGGGAGGCTGCAATGAGGGCACAGTAAGGCAGCAATGATGGTGAGGGAGGCTGCAATGAGGGCACAGTAAGGCGGCAGTGATGGTGAGGCTGCAATGAGGGCACGGTAAGGCTGCAATGATGGTGGGGGGGCTGCAATGAGGGCACAGTAAGACAGCAATGATGGTGAGGGAGGCTGCAATGAGGGCACAGTAAGGCGGCAGTGATGGTGAGGCTGCAATGAGGGCACGGTAAGGCTGCAATGATGGTGGGGGGGCTGCAATGAGGGCACAGTAAGACAGCAATGATGGTGAGGGAGGCTGCAATGAGGGCACAGTAAGGCGGCAGTGATGGTGAGGCTGCAATGAGGGCACGGTAAGGCTGCAATGATGGTGAGGTGGCAATGATGGGCACGGTGAGGCGGCAATGATGGGCATGGGTTGGGGGACTTTCATTTTTTTCATGTTTTCCACCACATTTACTGAAAATGTTAATTCTATGTATTTTATGTACTTATATATATCCATGGGATGGACATATTTGTTACATATGTGGGCATATCCTTTCTGTGCAAACATACTAGCCTTTGACAATAAATAGAAACAAATGCCTTACAAAATATAACAAATATCTGACAACTTAAAAGTCAGATGAAGATTCCACGATAATGGTGAAAATTTGACTTGTGACATAAGAACATAAGAAATAAGCCTTCCTGAACCAAGTTCCAAAGTTGTCAATTTTTGTGCATGGGCCTGCTAACAGAATACTTGCTAATGCACTTATTTATGTGATAATAATAAAATTATAAACTGCAACGAGAGAAAAAAAAAAAATTCCACACTTTATTTTATGGCTTTACAGCTTGCTCAACTTGGTTTTACCTGCAGGTCAAAAGCACCAGCTTATCACAAGATGCCAGAGATATGAGCAGATCTTTATGAGATAAACTGCAGGGTGGTGTCACAAAGCGTAGGGTATAAAAATGGAAGCCAGCAGCCTATTTGTACTTCCTTCTGAAACATTTTCTAGGCTCCCTGCTCCCTCCCTACAACAGCAACATCATTATGGCCTTTACTGGAAAATACGAGGTGGAATCCCAGGAGAACTATGACAATTTCATGACACTTATTGGTGCGTATTACAATTTCCTGATTTTTCCTGAAATCCAAATCAACTGCACATCTAGAAACAGAAGTATAGCCTGTGAGGTCAGGGTGTTGACTGGGCAGCAACTGTCACATCTTGATTTTTTCAGTAAGCCTAGTAGTGACTGTTTTTATTTAAAGTATTTTTAAAGGTTATAGAAAGCATTTTGACATTACATTCAAAACATACTTTTGACATATACATTAAAATTGCCCATTTAATCTTTTTCTTCTCTTTCTCTTTTCTTCTCCCCTTCTTTTTCTCCTTACTATCTCTCATTCTAGTTTCCTTTCTCTCTTCTACTTCTTCCTATCTTCTCTTCCTTTCATTTTTTCTGGCCCACTGGCTTAGTCCTGTTGGAATTGGACATATGCTTTTTCGCTCAGTAGGGATAATATTTTCTTTCTTTTTCTTTGACTACCGACAGACATTACCTAATTTTATACAATTTCTGTGTAAAAAAATGTTTTTTTGAACTGTTACTGTCTGGCATTTCATGTTATCATTTGTTATACTCATGGTCCTGCGAGACCATTGGCATGTTAACCTGGCTTAACACAATTTTCTTTTAATGTCTTGTGAATGTTTGTCAATCTCCCGCTGACCACACTCCATCACCCTTGGATCCCCAAGGGTTCCTCCTAACAGTGCCTTGAAATGATCTTTCTGTTTTTGGTGGTTTATCTATTTATTTATTTTTATTTACTTGTACACCTATGTATCCTACTGGGCTGGGTCCACAATTGTTTTGTATTGTATTGTTGATTTATAATTTTTCAATAAAATCTTTTGTACAAGAAAAAAATTGCCCACTTAAATTAAACATTGGAAACATGGAAACTTTTTTCTTAGGAATCTCCAGGTTCCTGTCATGCTCATCCTGTGGTTTGACTCCTCAGGGAGACCTTGACCTAAAACAAGCATGCAGATGAGGCCTTCCTATTTCTATGGCTGTATTCTTATTCCAAGTTAGTCACTTACTAGTAGACATGTGCAGACTGGAATATTTCGTTTCGTTTTTTCGTTTTCGTTTGGAAAATAAATTTATTTAGTTACTCCCGAAAATCAATTTAATTTATTTTGTTTTTCGTTGGGGAATAGCTTTCGTCCGAAAATCCAATAGTACTTGGTTTCTGTCGAATGGTCAAAAGAATATTCGACGAAACGTTGAATCTTTACGTCGAATATTCCGCCTACAAGAATTCTAATGTTGTATGACTAGTAATAATGTCGAATCTATTTTCTCATAAATCAAAATCTAATCTCTGTAATGTCGAATCTATTATTTCTATAGTGTCAAATCTTTTCTCTATAATGTTGAATCTTTTCCCTATAATGTCGAATCTTTTCCCTATACTGTCGAATCTTTTCCCTATACTGTCGAATCTTTTCCCTATACTGTCGAATCTTTTCCCTATAATGTCGAATCTTTTCCCTATAATGTCGAATCTCTCTATATCGAATTTTTACCGCAACAAAAACGAAAATAAAGCATTTTTTATGTTGGATCTTTCGGATTTCGTTTCTTGCGCTTTCGTTATCGTTTGTTAAATGAAAAAAAACAGATTTTCGGACGAAAATGCATTCTAACGAAAACTAATGCACATGTCTACAAAATGGTGAAGCCTTGAGATGAGACTGATAGTCAGTGAATTAAGGGATCATGTAGATGGGAGTTGCTTTCTACGTTTGACAAGCATTTGAAAGGCACATCAAATGCAGGTCAGTAAATATGTTGCTTTACATTGTGTTCCTGTGGATGTGACAAATCCTGTTTTGGTGTATTTGAATTGCAAGCAAAACAGGTCAACCAGACATTTCTTTATGAACTCTAGAAGTGTTGACAATGACAGCTGCCATCATTTCATTGTGACATACACTATATTGTCAAAAGAATTGGGACGCCAGCCATTACACACACATGAACATCCCAATCTTAGTCCGTAGGGTTCATTACTCATTGCAGCTATAACAGCCTCAACTCTTCTGGGAAGGCTGTCCACAATTCTTTCAGAAGCGCATTTATGAGGTCAGGCACTGAAGTGGACGAGAAAGCCTGGCTCGCAGTCTCCACTTTAATTCATCTGAAAGGTGTTCTATCTGGTTGAGGTCAGGACTCTGGGCAGGCCAGCCAAGTTCCTCAACTCCAAACTCGCTCACCCATGTCTTTATGGACCTTTGTGCACTGCTTCTCAGTCATGTTGGAAAAGGAAGGGGCCATTCCTAGACTGTTTACACAAAGTTGGGAACATTAAATTGTCCAAAATGTTGCCTTAAGAGTTCCCTTCACTGGAACTAAGGGGCCAAGCCCAACCCCTGAGGAGCCAAGCCCAACCCCTGAAAAAAAACTCCACACCATAATCCCTCCTCCACCAAATGATTTGGACCAATGCACAAAGGTCCATAAAGACATGAATCTATTTTATAGAAAGCACTATATATATTGCACAGAGAAAGTAAATTACTTAGGGCTGCACACCATTTATGGGGGTGGATTTATTTTTATTTTTTTAATGATAAAGAAAATGTTAGCAGGATTTATATATCAATGATTAGTGAATCAATGAACCAGAACATAGCTTGGACTAAGCAGCCACACCAATCTATTTAGATCTTCTATCAGTTTACTCACTGCGTGCACATTTAGCGGAAGGCAACCATACTTTAATTTTTTTTTTTTTTTTTTTTTTGCAGTCTGGACTTTATTTCCGCTTTACTGAATCTATACTCTAAATTTCATCTCTGAACATTCTGGAAAATTTCTTATTAGCTTGGTAAAAAAAACCAAAAAAAAACTATTGCATAATGAAATTTTCCAATCATCACAGTAAGCATATATGATGAGGACAATCATATGCTCAATTATCAACTTGCATAAAAGCATTAGCGGTTGCTTAATACTATATTCATGCTTTGTAATTTTTATGGATTATTTCCAGTGTTTTTAATGGTTGTCTGGAACAATGTAATAAAACATTAACTTTTTTTTTTTTTTTTTTTTGTCTAGGCATCCCTGCTGAACAAATTGAGAAAGGAAGAAACTTCAAGTACACTACAGAGGTAGCCCAGAATGGTAATGACTTCACTTGGTCACAAATCTATCCGGGATTCACCCTGACTAACAAATTCACTGTTGGCCAAGAAAGTGATATGGAGACCCAGGCTGGCAAGAAGTTTAAGGTGCAGAATCCCATTACTCTTCAATATGCTAATTATTGTTGGAGCACAAAAAATGTTTGCATGGATAACAGATGAACTTAAGCTGAGCTCCAGACACACAAATATATATTAAAATATATTCTTCATAAATGATTTGTGGTCACCAAATGCCTTTGTAAACCCAATAATTCTTGTGATGTAAAATTAGAAGTGACATCATTTCTGAGCTGTATGTAACCTGTGTGGAGAGAAGTGGGAGGAGCCTAGCATGCCCCAACCATTAGACCCCTTTCACACTGGGGCATTTTTCAGGTGCTTTGATGTTAAAAAAAGCGCCCGTAAAGCGCCTGAAAGAAGCCTCATCCCAATGTGAAAGCCTGAGTGCTTTCAGAGCCCAAAAAATGCTGGTAAAGCTCCACTGATGCCGCGTACACACGATTAGTCCATCTGATGAGAATGGTCTTATTAACGGTTAACCGATGAAGCTGACTGATGGTCCGTCCCGCCCACACACCATCGGTTAAAAAAACGATCGTGTCAGAACGCGGTGACGTAAAACACAAGGACGTGCTGAAAAATGAAGTTCAATGCTTTCAAGCATACGTCGACTTGATTCTGAGCATGCGTGGATTTTTAACCAATGGTTCGGTTAGGAATCCATCGGTTAAATTTAAAGCAAGTTGGCTTTTTTTAACCGATGGTTAAATAACCAATGGCGCCCACACACGCTCGGTTTTGACCGATGAAAACAGTCCATCAGACCATTCTCATCGGTTTAACCGATCGTGTGTACGCGGCCTTAGACCCATTTCACACTGGGGCCTTTTTCAGGCACTTTGGCGTTAAAAAAAAACGCCTTAATGGGAAAGGCCGCCTCAGGAGCGGTGTATTCATCGCTCCCAAAGCGCTGCAAAGAAGCAGCTTGCAGGACTTTTTGGACGCCCTGCCAGCGCAGCACCTCAGTGTGAAAGCACTCGGGCTTTCACATTGGGATTACAGATAAGGTTTCTTTCATGCGCTTTTTTTACCGCTAAGACCTCTTTCACACTGGGGCATTTTTCAGGCACTTTAGTGTGAAAGCACTCAGGCTTTCATAATGGGATTGCAGATGAGGCTTCTTTCAGGTGCTTTACAGGCACTTTTTTTTAACGCTAAAGCACCTGAAAAACACCCCAGTGTGAGAGGGGTCTTAGAGGCTGATTGCAGAAAGCTACATGAGGGGGCAGATACAAGACCAGTCACCCGGTACAAGGAAAGAGAGCAGCAGTGACTGGTCTGAAGCTCCTGTAGAGTTGCTAGGTTTCACATTAGATACTTTACATATACAAAGCACACCAAGATTAACATATGCTTACTTGCACTGCTTGTATTTAAACAATATTTGCTTGTTCTGGAGTTCAGCTTTAAAGTATATGTAAACACTAACAATTAACTCCTCTTATTTGCTCTCTTTTGATTTGATAAATATACTATTAAAATGATTTCTAACTTTTTGATAAATAAAAAAAAATAATAATAAATAAAACCTGTTGATCCTGCCAGAATATTAGAGTTGATCTGAGCACTCTGCAGTTTTACCTTCTCCCATATGTTATAGAGGTGAAGGGAGGGTTAGTTCTGTAGTCTTAACCAATTGCATTTCATTTCAGGCAACCGTTCGGCAGGAGGGTGGAAAACTGGTTGTGGATTTTCCTAAATACCATCACACTTCAGAGATTGTTGGAGGAAAATTGGTGGAGGTAAGACAAGACAAGACATTATATTTAGTTTTGTTTGTTCTTTTCATTGCTTCCTATGTAGAACACAGGGGTTGATTTACTAAAGGCAAATAGTCTGTGCACTTTAAAAAGTGCAGTTGCACTCTGCAAGAGCAGTTGCTCCAGAGCTTAGTAAATGAGCAGAAGCTCAGCTAACTTCCATCATCCAATCATGTGCAAGGAAAAATGCTGTTATTTTTCAATTTTCCTTGCATGTGATTGGGTATCTTTTGCAAAGTGAAGCTTTACACATTTACTAAGTCCTGGAGCAACTGCACTTGCAGAGTGCAAGTGCGTAGTCTATTTGCCTTTAGTAAATCAACCACACAGTAAAGTCAAAAAAATGAAAAACAATATCTATGGAGAGGTATTGAAGGTCGGACTATCGAGGCCAAGGAAGTAGTTTAAAAATATAATTTTTAATATAGTCATTGAATAAAACAAATTAAATGCATGGTAACATATACATAAAAATAACAATAATACATATATACAGGTGAACCACTCTATACACAAAATCCCTAAAGTCGCCGACGCACGTTTCGCCGTGGGGCTTCTTCAGGACGGATGTTTAAGGATTTTGTAAGAAGATGTATAAAAATAGTTGTATGGCCGATGACTCTGCAACCAATGCAAACCAGGGCACACACCACAATCGGATATTCGATAGTATGTAAAATACTGGGTTCAGAAAAGTCCTCAGAACTTGTTATAGATCTGTTAATTGACAATAAAGTCACGATAAGGGTATTTCTAAGATTCATACAAAAAATTTCTAAGATTCATACACCCTGGGACACGGACGCCTTTACTAATCAACCCCCTGATTGGCTGGCTCATACTTGGAAGTCTAAAAATCCATGCGCTGATTGGTTGCTTGATACACCTCGAGAACCTTAAGCTCAATATATTTTCTGGCTATGTGTCCCAGTTGGCTCTATGGTCTTATATCACGGAATGGAGGCTGCCAATAGCATCATATTTTTTGTATGAATCTTAGAAATACCCTTATCGTGACTTTATTGTCAATTAACAGATCTATAACAAGTTCTGAGGACTTTTCTGAACCCAGTATTTTACATACTATCGAATATCCGATTGTGGTGTGTGCCCTGGTTTGCATTGGTTGCAGAGTCATCGGCCATACAACTATTTTTATACATCTTCTTACAAAATCCTTAAACATCCGTCCTGAAGAAGCCCCACGGCGAAACGTGCGTCGGCGACTTTAGGGATTTTGTGTATAGAGTGGTTCACCTGTATATATGTATTATTGTTATTTTTATGTATATGTTACCATGCATTTAATTTGTTTTATTCAATGACTATATTAAAAATTATATTTTTAAACTACTTCCTTGGCCTCGATAGTCCGACCTTCAATACCTCTCCATAGATATTGTTTTTCATTTTTTTGACTTCATATACGGATGTGGCCCATGTGAGTGCATTCCCTCTGTTTTTTCTTATCCCTTCTACTTCCCCAGTCCACCCCTCCCTTTCCCTCACCACTCTCTTTGTTACATTTATAACCACACAGTAAAGACTATTTAAAACAGAAGGGGCCAGATTCACCAAGGACTTACGACGGCGCCACGTACGCTGTCGTAAGTCCGAATGTGAGCCATCGTATCTATGCGCCTGATTCTTAGAATCAGTTACGCATAGATTTGGCCAAGATACGAGCGGCGTAAGTCTCCTATGCCGTCGTATCTTGGGTGTATATTTACGCTGGCCGCAAGGGGCGCTTCCGTAGAGTTACACGTCGAATATGTAACTTAGGCTGATACGCCGATTCACAACTTGCGCCCGCTACTCCGTTTACGTTAGGCTTACGTCGGGCATAAAGTCACCCCTGCTATAGCAGGCGCAGGTAATGCAAAGTATGGACGTCGGAACAACTTTTTACGTCGTTTGTGTAAGTCATACGAGAATGGTGCTGTGCGTAGGTTACGTTCACGTCACAGGCATTGAGCCGGCGTAACTTAGGGGAAAAATTTGATGTGATACTGAGCATGCCTTCGCATGCGCCGTACGATCGGCGCTTCATTTACATTGGGTCACGGCTCATTTTCATAAAACACGCCCACCTCTTACACATTTGAATTAGGCGTGCTTACGCCGGCCATTTTATGCTACGCTGCTGCAACTTACGGAGCAACTGATTTGTGAATAATGCACTTGCCTGTCAAAGTTGCGGAGGCGTAGCGTAAATAGGAAAACGCTACGCCCGCACAAAGATACGCGCTCCTACCTGAATCTGGCCCAAGATATCTACATTTTTCAATTCCATAAAATCCCCAAAATAAGAGTTTTATTCCTCATTTTAGGATAGAGGGAAGAGTTGTATAAATTATATATTTTTGAGCCCCTGTGCCAACTGTGCGTCCAGAATAGCTGGTTCACAGCACTGATACAGTTTATATTATAGAGCTATTTATTTATTTATTTTCACAAGAAAATAGAGCTATTTATTTAAAGCTGTATACAGATTTACAAAACACATCAAAGGAGGACAGAGTGTGTAGTGTGTGCAGTTTTTGCAATGGTCCTTATGTGATGGGTGGCTTTTCTGACCAACATTGTGAGGTAAGGGAAACCAAAATGGTCAAGGCATCTGTGGCTAGGGTTTTGCAAGGCTGCCTATTAGGAAAGGGGTTTTCAGAAAAATGGACTTTGTAGGCACATAAAAGTTTATCAAAATATAATAGTTATATAAATACATATACATAAGATGCATCTAAAATCAAATTACAAAGTATTAATAATAGGCCCAATGGTTTCCCAGGGAAAGTACACAGGTCTGCACATTATACTTGATGCGAGGCTGTATCGAAGAACCAAAGGGGTGTAGCCAAAGGGATCCTAGTAAAATTAAAAATAGCTCAAGATGTTTCGCGACTTGAAGATATCGCTTCTAAATTTTGAAAGAATAGACTTCAGTTAGAGTATAGTACAGACCATGAAATGCAAAAAAAAACACAGCATGTACATAAAACATAAAAAATGTAGACTCACCAATAAAGGTGCTACAGAAAGTGTTAATTGTTGCGCATGCTAGAATGGCGCCACGGCTGTACAGAACCCCCTCACATTGAGAGGAAGACCATCAGCACCGCCGACGCCCCAAGAAAACTCACAAGGCTGATACTGGAATATGGGGGTGCACCGGGTAACTAAAAATTTGAAATGTACAAACATATAATGTATTGCTTATTATATGTATTTAAGCAATACATTATATGTTTGTACATTTAAATTTACAATTTACGATTACATTTACAATCCGTTGCACCACTAGTACCAATCAGAATAATTTTAATCAACCAAAAAAAATTAACGATTAATCAAGGAGTTAATCTTTAATTTCCACAGCCCTATTTAGAACCCCTTTAATTCTGAACTGATAACCTATAAAGGCTTTTAAAAGTCACCTGTGGACAATTTTGAGTATCAAAGTGTTTTGCCATTTCACAGGCACATGCAGTTTTAAGGCTTGACATATTTGGTATCTATTTATATATATATACACATGTATATACACATGTATAAATATATATTTGGTATATATTTTTAGTCTTCCTGTTTCATAAACTATACTATATAATGTTTTTGGCCTGAAATGCATGTTTTAACACAATTGCAAAACATTTAAGAAGTGCTCCTTTACAAAGTTGTATTATATGCTCCTTTCTAGTTTGGTACTGGTAAGGTTTATGAAACATTTTCATTTCAAATATCTACGTCAAAGTTTATCTTAAAGAAACTGGGTTTCCAAATAACATTTTATTAAAAATAGTATGCTAGTTTAACCACTTGCTTACTGGGCACATAAACCCCCTTCGTGCCCAGGCGAAATTTCAGCTTCCGACACTGCGTCCTTTAACTGACATTTGCGCGGTCGTGCGACGTGGCTCCCAAACAAAATTGACATCCTTTTTTCCCCACAAATAGAGCTTTATTTTGGTGGTATTTGATCACCTCTGTGGTTTTTATTTTTTGCGCTATAAACAAAAAAGAGCGACAATTTAAAAAATATATATATTTTTTACTTGTTGCTATAATAAATATCCAATAAAAAAAAAAAAAAAAAACTTTTTTTTTTCTCAGTTAAGGCCGAGACGTATTTTTGTAAAAAAAAAAAAAAAATCGCAATAAGCGACTGGTTTGCGCAAAAGTTATAGCGCCTACAAAATGGGGAACAGAATTATGTTTTTTTTTATTATTATTTTTTTTACTAGTAATAGCGGCGATCTGCGATTTTTACTGGGACTGCGATATTGCGGTGGACATATCGGACACTTTTGACACAAATTTGGGACCATTTACATTTATACAGCGATCAGTGCTATAAAAATGCACTAATTACTGTATAAATGTGACTGGCAGGGAAGGGGTTAACACTAGGGGGTGAGGAAGGGGTTAAATGTGTATCCTGGGTGTGTTCTAACTGTGCGGGGGGAGGGGGGTGACTGGGGGAGGTGACCGATGCTGTGTCCCTATGTACAAGAGACACAGATTGGTCTCCTCTCCTCTGACAGCACGTGGAGCTCTGTGTTTACACACAGAGCTCCACGTCCCTGCTGTCATCTGCTCGTGTTCCCGCCGATCGCATGTATCCGACAGACATCGCGGGCGCCAGGTACATGCATCGGATCCTCAGCGATGCGGCGGGACAGTGTTTACCCGCGGCGCGCGTGTAATGCACTTCAAATCACGTCCAAAGACGTCTAGTTGGTGCCTCAGGTCCCCGCTGTTGATGTATTTTGTCAATAGCGCAGGTCTGAAGTGGTTAAATTAAAAGAACAGCAATGTATACTGTATGATGCACCTTTAAATTAGGTGTTAAAAAAATATTAATTATTCATATTCTGAGTTATCCCTTTAGTAAATCTGCCCCATGGCACCCATGGAAAGCACGTATGTACTTGGGATTCCTGTCTTATGCTTCTTCCCTTATATATTGCAGACCTCAGAAGCTGGAGGAATCACATTTGTAAGGACCAGCAAGAAGGTGGCATAAAGCAGAAAGCCAAGGATGGACACCAAAGCAGCTTTTTAGAAACAAATAAACTTGCATTTCCTAATTATCGACTCGTGCTTTTCTTTTGAAAGGAATAATCCATGAGGATCTCTTCACATTTGTGTTTGTTAATGCCATAAATCAAATAATGGTAGTCATAAAGTGGCTAAAGTTGAGTTGCCCTAAAATGTAACTCCAGCCAGCCAAAATAAGTTTTATATTGGAGCTCTTTAGCCCTTATTTACACAGATGTTTATATCCATACACTTGCGCAAAGAGCCACCTTTGCTTGCACAGGATGCATAGGTGTTCCATGCAGGGCCATCTTAATAGCATTGTCAGCCCCTGGGCAAAGAAATACACTGGGGCCCCCACAAGCCTGCACTACCGCTCACTAAACGCAACCCATTTAAATAAAAGGGTCTGCGCTGCAGGTTCCCCACAACTGCAGGCAGTGGCGGTGTGTCCATAAAGGGCGCAGGAGTGACGCCCCCTCTCTCCTGCACCACTCTGTCACCAATAGACAGATTCATGCATTGCATTGGCTGAAGCAACAGGCTCTGTGATTGGACGCCTATCAGGTATCCACTCATAGCAGAGAAGGGCAGAGGACAGGAGAAGACATGGAGGACTCGGATCATGGAGGACAGCGCAGAGTTAGGTATGTGCCAGGCGGGAGGGGGGGGGGGCACACTGACAGCATTTGATGGGGCACAGTAGCGACAATTAATGGGGCACACTGACGGGAATTTATGGGGCACACTGGCGGCAATTTATGGGGCACACTGGCTGCAATTGATGGGGCACACTGGCAGTAATTGATGGGGAACACTGGCTGCAATTGATGGGCACATGGGAAGAAATTGTTTGGCACACTGGCAGCAAATGATGGGGCACACTGGCAGCTATTGATTGGGCGTACTGGCAGCAATTGATAGGTATGGTAGCTGCGTTTGATGGCACAGTGGCTGCAATTTATGGGTACAGTGGCTGCGTTTGATGGGCACAGTGGCTGCCCTTGATGTTTTTATTTTTTCAGTTTTTTTGCTCCCCCCAAAAGATTTGGAGCACCAGCCATCACTGACTGCAAGGCAGTGAACAGAGGTCAGTAAAAGGTAGGATGGCGTAAAAAAGAGGTCAGAAATAGGTAGGGCAGTGTGTAGAGGTCAGTAATAGGTAAGGCGGTGTGTAGAGGTTAGTAAAAGGTAGGGCGGTGTGTAGAGGTCAGCAAGGGAAAGGTGGTGTGTAGAGGTCAGTTATACATAATATGATGTGCAGAGGTCAGTAATAGGTAGGGCGGTGGGTAGAGGTCAGTAATAGGTTAGGTGGTGTGTAGAGGTCAGTAACTGGTAGGGCGGTGTGTAGAGGTCACCACGTATCATCGTGCACACAGTCCTATTGATGTCTATTGGGACAAAGCAGCTGAACTGGCACAGCCACTGGTCCCAGTTTGACAGCTGTGTCCACATACACAGACAGCAGGGACATGCACAGATGTCAAATTGAGAGCAACAGCTGTGTTCATGCTGCCGCTGCATCCTAATAGACATCAATAGGACTGCCTACATGAAGATGCATGGAACACCTGTGCCACCTTGTGTGGGTAAACACGGCCCTCATATGGGACATGCATTGATTCTCCCTGAGTTAATGAGGCATTAAGCCCCCTTCCCTCTTGCAAATAGGGCTGTTAGCGATTACATGCCAATGGAAACCTCATTGGAAGCAATGGGAGGTGGACAGCTCTCATAGCTATTCATGGCTGCTCATTTGTAGTTGCTCATGGAGCGATTACCTGTGAATGACTGGCTCTGGACACAAACAGGTAATTGCTGATGCTGGGTCTCCTGCATGGAAAATCTAACAGCGTCATTCACAAATGTGCACCCGTGATAATGAGTCCTTATTGAAACATTTGTTTAGTGTTTCAGAACAGGTCCTCTTAAAATATCATGGACAAATATAAAGAGTTGCCTGTGCCCGCCCCCCCCCCCCCCCTCCAAAATAAAATTGGCACCAGAGACACTTTGCAGCTATCAGTGTGTAAATAATTCCAAATTGCATAATATGACTCTTGTGGGTAGAATCCATTGCTGTATTACAAATACAAAGAGATGAAAGATGTGATCCTCTGGCTCTTCCTCAACTGGCCTTTACTGGAAAAGGCTTCTTCTCTTCCCAAATATGCACATTACCATCTGCCTGCAGCTTATTAAATGCCACTAAGCTGCCCTTGGAGTGATTGTCCCTCCGCCGCAGGACACTGTAAGATCGATGACCCTATAATATAGTCATTAACATGCCATCTTGTTGGCAAAGGCAGTTACAGCAGTGGAGAGAGAACAGTCTACTGATACAGAATAGGGAATATCTTTGAGGTTAGAGCAAGTACAACGTTACCCCAACGGGTTGTGGAAGTCAACAAGGTTCGCCAAACAGCCATTATTATACAGAGCCTCAATTATAACAAGATGGGCACAGAAAAATACTGTACGGAATACAAAACAGAGAATTTAGTTGCACGGTGATCCTAACCAGCATCTTTGTGTCCTCAATACTAGTCAATAGGCAGGTAGGCTGCTAAAACTTAAACACATGCTTAAAGAAGAATTCTAGGTATTGCATTTTTTTACATAGTTAAATTGGTCAAACTTAGACTAATGTAACTATGCATATATGATACCTGTGGGATCCCTCTAGAATCTGGAAATCACCATAGTAAACACTTCTATTCTATTGATCCTATTGTTGGAGCTGCATGCAGTTGTAGGGTTGGGATCAGCATCTTTGGAGGGGCTGGGTGGCTGATGTCATCTGGAGCCCTGGAGCCCAGGGGAAATGAGATCTCCCATGCTGGTATTTCTGATCTGAAGTCTATGAATTTGGGCAGTACAACCCCCCAAGATTAGTCTGCCCAGTAGAAGCCCCCCGGTCAGTCAGAATAAACTGGGGAATAGATGGATTGAAGGATTATACTGGGCTGGGGGGTTTTCCTGGGCACAGACTAACCTAGGGGATTGCACTGGGGGACAGACTAACAGGGGGTGGAATTTTACTGGTCAACAGACTAATTCCGGGGGAGGATTGTACTGGGGACAGGCATGATAGCGGGCATGGTTCAACAAAAGGCTTCCAGTGGCATAGCGGTGAAGGGCCAATTGTGGCACAGTGGTATAGTGGTAAGTGTTCTTGGTGGCTCAGTGGTATAGAGGTAAAAGAGCTGGGTGACACAATGGTATAGAGGTAACGTTTTGGAGTGCCTGGTGGGAGAGATGCCTCGATCCACCTATTTTTTGTGGATAGAGGAATCTCCTAGTTTATTTCCTATTCTGCCCACTGGCGCACCAATCTAAGCATATTTTAAGAGTACAAGAAGGCTTTTGTTTTATTTAGCCACATCCCTTTGACAGTGATAGGGAAGTGGGTGGAGGGAGGCAAGTAACAAGGGTGTAAAAGGATATGTTCTGGAGTCACGCTTTTAGAGGGGATAGAACTTGTGCTGAAGGGAGGATTGGATTTGAAATCCCCACCACTCCCCCTTCTAGCACATATCCTCTACCCTCTCAAGGGCACCCCCCTCAGTGCATATCTGACCCCTCCAGCACAATTCTGCACCTCCCCCAGTATGTACAAATCTCACTTCCCCAGCACAAGTCCACTCCCTTCCCAAAGTGCCCCCCCAAGCACATATTAGCCCCCCACCCCACATTCTAGCACAAGTCATCTACCCTCCCAAAGCACCACCCAGCACAAGTCTGCTTCTCTCCCAAAGCACTCCCAGTACATATCTGACCCCCCAGCAAAGTCCTCTCCTGTCCTAATGTAACCCCCAGTATATATCTGTCCCCCACTCTACTCCACATTTTAGCACAAGTCATCTACCTCCCAAAGCTCCCCTCCTCCTCCAGCACATGCCTGGAGCTTGGGTTTTGTTTAACCATGCCCTTTAAGTGTCTCCCACTGTGAAGATTGGTCACACCCATTTTTATTTATTTTTTTGCGGTGCGCTTTGCATGCTGCTACCTCCCTCATGTGTCCCTCATTCTCAAGTTTGAAAGTTGGGAGGTATGCCTGTATATCTGTTGTCTTTAGCTTTATATATTCAGTTATAAAGTTCAGATCATGTTAGATTTTCTTCCTGTTCAGCACTGCAGTGAAATCTGGGCATACAGCCAAGACACCTGATTGGAGGAAGGGCACACACCCCCTCGTCACATAGGTAGAGTCTTTCAGAGCTGTTTGTTGAATACTGTAGTTCAGCTTTCTGCTAATCTATTTATAGTATCCCCCAACACAAAACTCTGGCTGCTTTCATCTCAGTTGATGGAGAACTTGTCAGAAGTTATCAGGCTAATAAAATAAGAGCAGAGCAGGAGACAGCCACCAGACATAGTGCTTTGAAGGGAGATAAAAAAACACTGCAGCTATATGTGCCCAGCCCAAATTTCATGAATCGGGTTTACATCCACATTAATGCAGTGCCACTCAAAGAACCAATAGCATGTTGCCCATAGCGGTAAGCTTCATGTTGATATTTTTAGCTTAATAACCAGAAAATTACAAACATTTCTATAGTGTTGGATGAATTATTGCAGTAACCAATAACATTAGAGGCCCTTTAGCAGTTCTTTGATTCCTATATTACCTATTAAGTGTTTTTTAGTGTCACTGTACACAATTGTTTGTGCCTGACTTTGCGCATGTAATTTTTTGTAAAATGCATTTTTTTGAAAGGGGGATCTCCTTGTGGAAAAGTTTCAGGGACAATTTTTAAACATAACGCAAAGGGTATTGATATGAGTTCACTTATGGCAATCAAAAAGAAAATAGCTAGAGAGTCAGGAGTCCATGTGTGAGATCCATATAGGATGGTGTCAGAAAAGTGATATTGGTCAAGCTTTGTGATTGGCTGCTCTGGTCAAAGCATTCGTATTGAAAGGAAGTTACATGCCCCCCTTAGAAAAGCTAGTTATTCCCTGAAGGCTCCAGCAGTAAAACAAAGCTGTGGGAACAACAATCAGTGTCAGAAGTGGGGGACTGATTTTCAATTGAATCTATCACTTTCTCTCTGTTTAACCACTTGCTTACTGGGTACATATTCCCCCCATCCTGCCCAGGCAAAATTTCAGCTTTCAGCACTGCGTCGCTTTAAATTAAAATTGCGCGGTCGTGCGACGTGCCTTACAAACAAAATTGACGTCCTTTTTTTTCCCCACAAATAGAGCTTTCTTTTGGTGGTATTTGATCACCTCTGCGTTTTTTTTCCGCTATAAACAAAAAAGAGCGACAATTTTGAAAAAAAAAACACACAATATTTGTTAATTTTTGCTATAATAAAAATCCAATTTTTAAAAAAAAAATATATTTTTTTTTCTCAGTTTAGGCCGATATGTATTCTACATATTTTTGGTAAAAAAAACAATCGCAATAAGCGTATAGTAATTGGTTTGCGCAAAGGTTATAGTGGCTAGGAAATAAGGGATAGAATTCTGACAACTTCTTTTTTTTTTTTTTTTTTACTAGTAATACGGCGATCTGCGAATTTTGGCAGGACTGCGATATTGCGATGGACACATCGGACACTTTTGACACATTTTTGGGACCATTCACATTTATACAGCGATCAGTGCTATAAAAACGCACTAATTACTGTATAAATGTGACTGGCAGTCAAGGGGTTAACACTAGGGGGTGAGGAAGGGGTTAAATGTGAGTCCTGGGTATGTTCTAACTGTGTGGGGGGAGGGGGTGACTGGGGGAGGTGACCGATGCTGTCTCCCTATGTACAAGAGAAACAGCATCTGTCTCCTCTCACTGACAGGACGTGGAGCTCTGTGTTTACACACAGAGCTTCACGTCCCTGCTCTAAAACTGCCGATCGTGGGAACCTGGCGTACATCGCGAACGCCAGGCACGCGCATCGGCATCGCGCTCCCCCCAGTGGCCGGAGAACACGATGCCGTCAATTGACGGCAGCTTGGATATTCAGATACACTAAGCTGCCGTCAATTGATGATATGCGGGGACTGAAGTGGTTAAAGTGAAACTTTCTATAATGTAAATGTTGTTGTACAGCTACAACAAGTTCAATCCAGCCTCAATTAAAAATATTCCCTATGCAGGAGTATCTATTTAAATTTATTGTAGCTAAGCTGGTAATAGTGTAGGTCGGAGGAAACAATAACCTGAGGTATAAAATGTATTTCCCAGGGCCATCCACTAGGAGGTTTCCTGCCATTGGTGCAGGCTGGCAGAGAATGTTAGTATTCAGAAGTGGCCTTGGGAAGTTAATTTTTTTTCCTTGGTATCATGGGAACACAGCTGTATGTCTGATCATTTTAGGCCTGCTGTCTGAAGAGGGGATCATGGGATTGGACAGAAGGCCCAGAATGCAGAGCAAGGGGGATTAAAGCACCATGGAGGAACTTCAGCCTAATTGGGGTACATTTTTAAGTTAGGAGCTACTGCTTGGACCTTGAAGAAGGGGACATACCCCGAAAGCTTGTCCTGAAAAATTGTATGTTAGTCCAAATAAAAAAAGTATCACGGACAGTACTCAATTTTCTAAGTTAGGAGCTGAATTTACAGATGATAGGTTGGCTTAAAGTGATTCTAAAGGTTGTCATTTTCAAAATAACAAACATGGTATTGTAGCAAGGTCCTAGGTCTCCTTCAGTTCAATGAGAACATCGAGTGTGTTGCAAGACATAGTGGGTGTGATGGAAGGTAGATTCACGTACGCCAGACACTTCTTGATCGCAAAGAGATTTATCTCTGGAACAGAACAGTGGGAGAGAGGATTTAGGGCCGTTACACCCTGAAGTAGTTGCAATGTCAATTAGCAGACTCCAAGACTTCTACAGGTAGACAACCATGCAGAAAAAGGCATCCAGCAAGACACCACATTTGCATGTGTAGGAATGCTGTCTCCTATGACAACAGTCTTAGAACAGTTTCTAACACATTTTTAACAAGCTCCTTTATTTTTATACAGTCACTTCTTGTAGCCCACTGAGCTCCCAGTCTCTCCCACTAGACTTGCTGATTCATTACCACTGAATCCCATGAGCTCTTATAATCTTCTCACTTTAGTATCTTCCTCTAGCATCACCCCGCTTCCCTGCTGGGACCCTGCCTTGGCACTCCAGATACCCCTCAAACATCACCTTGGCATTTGCTAAAGTTTCCCGATTCTTCACTGTCCCCGGTTGGTGAGAATACTGCTCCAGTACTTGCTTCAGCTACTCACTGTGGTCCCTGGTAACAAGGTGGATGGACCCTTCGTGGCGACAGCTTCTCCTCTACCTCCGACCATGACAGGTTCTCCGGCTGGCAGAACCGTCACTTCTGGTTGGACTGCAAGCCGCAATCCCATCCCTACACTGCTCTCATGCTTCTGGATAGGCCCAAACTCTGCCCTAGCAGCACAACACACATTCACCCAGACAGCCGTCCAGGTAGCACAGAACCCCAATCACCTGACTCCAGTATATTGCAGTGCGTTAGTGCGTGTTTAATGCAGTATATTTCAGTGCATTAGTGCACATTTAAAGCAGTATATTGCAGTGCGTTAGTGCACGATTAATGTATAATGCAATGTGTTACTGTAAGTTTAATGCAGTATGCAGATGCTAAAAATGGGAACTGTCTGTTTACACAACCTGGGGCACTATTGGGCACATTAAAAAGAATTGTGTTATGTACTGCAAGCAGTGCAGTGACTAATGTGCCTTATGCATGCAGAAGAGGAGGAACGGACAGCGTCAGCGATGAACCCAGAAAAAGGAGTTAAGGGGGCCGCTGTGGGCAATATCCTTGCCCAGAGCAGGTAAGTATACCCTCTTTTTTATTTTAGAAAACATACACAGAGTCTTTAGTATTACTTTAATCACAATCAATAATTACAAACTGCTGTACTGGTATGGTTGAAATGTTTGTTGCTGCTGTTTTTGGCTTTTCATAACAGCCAGCAGAGCAACAGAATGATTTTGAAAGAATTTAATTCTTCTATTGCATATGCTTTTATGAACACAGTCTATAGACACACAGAAAACTTTGCCTGATCCTACCTTAAAGTAGAACTTCAACAAAATAGTGGGGACATTTACCAACCAGCAACTGCTAAGACCACATACACCTTCAGAAGTACTGTATGCAATATTTATAAAGCAAAGCTTACAGAAAAAAGCATTCTGGACAGTGTAATGTACAGAAATGCTTACAAAGTGAAGCAGTCAGGATTATGTAATGTACAGCATAGATGTAATAATAATGTACACAGTGCAGCAGCAGGAGTATGTAATGAGCAACCCAAATTGCAGAGCAGAGACACCTGGACTGTGCAGAGTGGTCATTGTACGGTCCCTTGGAGGAAATTTCCCCCTTATGGTGATGGTTAGTAGTAAATGCCCCCTTTTCGTGGGTAGTTGTGAGCTCCCCTTTAAGTTGCTGATCTTTGTCGAGTTCTGCCTTACATTGATGGCTGATGCTGAGTTCCTCCTTAAGTTGGAGGTCAGTGATAAGCCTCCCCTTTCCTTGTTGGTCAGTGATGAGCCTCCCCTTTCCTTGGTGGTCAGTGATGAGCCTCCCCTTTCCTTGTTGGTCAGTGATGAGCATCCCCTTTCCTTGTTGGTAAGTGATGAACCTCCCCTTTCCTTGGTGGTCTGTGATGAGCCCCCCCTTCCCTTGTTGGTCAGTGATGAGCCTCCCCTTTCCTTGTTGGTCAGTGATGAGCCTCCCCTTTCCTTGGTGGTCAGTGATGAGCCCCCCCTTTCCTTGTTGGTCTATGGCGAGCGCCCCCTCCCCTTGGTAGTTAATGGTGGTCAGTGGAAAAGGGACTCCTTTTATCGGTGGCCAGTATTGATTAGGGTTGTCCCGATACCACTTTTTTAGGACCAAGTACAAGTACCGATACTTTTTTTCATGTACTCGCCGATACCGAATACCGATACTTTTTTTAAATGTCATGTGACAGTTTTCAAACCACAATACAGACTAAGGATATTTTCTTTAGAATTATGAAGAACTCTAAGGCCTTGTACACACGAGGGAATATATCCGATGGGAACGGTCCGACGGACCATTCCCATCGAATCTGTCCGCCGGATTGCTTTGATCCGATGGCTGTACACACCATCGGATCAAATTCCACGCCGGCGGACAGCGCGGTGACGCGGCTGTGACGTTGACGCCGCCACGTCACCGCACCAGGAAGTAAACACTTCCGCGCGCATGCGTCGGATCCATTCACAGGATACGACGCATTTGCGGGCAGATATGTCCGCTGGTTTGCCATACTAACCAGCGGACATATCTGACGGACAGCTCTCCAGCGGAAAAATTCCAAAGCATGCTTTGGAATTTTTCCGCCGGAGGAATCCGGCCAAAACGGTCCGTTTGCCCCTACACACAAGCGGATTTTTCGGCTGAAATGGTCCGTCGGACCATGTTCAGCGGAAATATTCCCTTGTGTGTACAAGGCCTAACTCAAGACATTATAAAAAGAATAAAAATTAATAAAAATGTTTTATTTGCTTGTCACGCAGTAGTAAAAAACTCATTTCACAGAACATGTTGATAAATACAAAAAAAGTATCGGCAGAAGCATAGGGAGCATTTGTGCGAGTACAGGTACTCCCGCAAATACTCGGTATCGGTCCCGATACCGATACCGAGTATCGGGACAACCCTAGTATTGATTATTATTTTAGGTTGGCCATACACTGGTTGAATTTTGGACAAACCCTGATAAAATGGTTTAAAATTGCTTTATGGGTGACCCTAACACCACCCTCCTTCTCAACTGAAAAATCAAAGACAACAGGTGGAAAGTTGTCAGCTGAACAGTGACTGCATCCAATTAGATAAAGCCACTCTTTGGGTATTCTTTATTTTTCATTATTATTATTAGAATTGCTCTTACATTTTTTAACATCTGACAGAATGAATGCAATCTTTAAGGGGTTGTAAAGGTTCATTTTGAATTTTCTAAATAGGTTCCTTTAAGCTAGTGCATTGTTGGTTCACTTACCTTTTCCATTGATTTTCCTTCTAAATGTTTTTTTTTGTTTGTCTAAACTTCTCACTTCCTGTTTCTCCTCAGTAAGCTGGCCAGTTTTTGCGATTCGGCACTGCGTCACTTTAACTGACAATTGTGCGGTCCTGCAAACAAAATTGGGTTTTTTTTTCTCCACACAAATAGAGCTTTCTTTTGTGGTATTTGATCACCCCTGCGGTTTTTATTTTTGCGCAAAAATAGAGCGACAATTTTGAAAAAAAATCAATATTTTTTACTTTTTGCTACAATAAATATCCCCCCAAAAAACAATTAAAAAAATAAAATTCGTCAGTTTAGGCCGATACGTATTCTTCTACCTATTTTTGGTAAAAAAAATTGCAATAAGCGTTTATCGATTGGTTTTTCGACAGTTTTGACACATTTTTGGGACCATTGTCATTTTCACAGCAAAAAATGCATTAAAAATGCATTGTTTACTGTGAAAATGACAATTGCAGTTTGGGAGTTAACCACAAGGGGGCGCTGAAGTGGTTAAGTGTGACCTCATCTGTGTTTCTAACTGTAGGGGGGTTTGGCTGTAGGTGTGACGTCATTAATTGTGATTCCCTATATAAGGGAACACACAATCAATGACGGCGCCACAGTGAAGAACGGGGAAGCTGTGTTTACACACAGCTCTCCCCGTTCTTCAGCTCCGGAGATCGATCGCGGGGCTCCAGCTGTGATTGGGTCCGCGGGTCCCACGGCCGCGTCACGGAGCTTTGAACCGTCGCGGGAGCGCGCCGCGGGCGAGCGCCAGCGACCCACGGCTAGGCACTTAAAGAGAACGTACCTGTACGTGCTTGTGCCCAGCCGTGCCATTCTGCCGACGTATATGTGTAGGAGGGGGTCTTTAAGTGGTTAAAAATAATGAATGACATAACTTTGTGGAAACATTTTTTTTTTTAATGTCACAATGTAGAGTATAAGACAGGGATCCTCAAACTACGGCCCTCCAGCTGTTGTGAAACTACACATCCCATGAGGCATTGCAAAACTCTGACATTCACAGACACGACTAAGCATGATGGGAATTGTAGTTCCTGAACAGCTGGAGGGCCGTAGTTTGAGGACCCCTGGTATAAGATTTCCTATCATCTGTGCCCAGTCTTGCCACGCAGAGTTAATCCAGTGCTGAGTAATCCTCTCTTAAAGTTCAGTGCAAATTAACAGAATTTTAGATAAAAACCTGCCAAATTAGGTTAAGGTTAAGGTTAAGTCCCTTTCTCTGTTATTGCTTTCAGTAACAGGTTATTTACAAATCTAGCGCGGACATGTTTATCATAACAAGAGGTGTCTTCTGCTAGGCTGGGACACGAGTGAGGGCAATATATAAAAAAATTGGGCTAACTTTACTGTTGTCTTATTTTTTTATTTAAAAAAGTGAATTTTTTCCAAAAAAAGTGTGCTTGTAAGATCGCTGCGCAAATACGGTGTGACAAAAAGTATTGCAATGACCGCCATTTTATTCTCTAGGGTGTTAGAATTTTATATATATATATATATATATATATATATATATATATATATATATATATATATTGTGTGGGGGTTTTAAGTAATTTTCTAGCAAAAAATACTGTTTTAGTCTTGTAAATGCCAAATCTCAAAAACAAGGTCCTTAAGTGGTTAATGGTGATGAAGTCTGCAGTAAAGTGAAAAAATGGTGATGTTGGTGGTCAGTAGAGAAGTGTCCCCATATATTGGTGATTTCTGGCAAGCGCTACCTTCCTTGGTGATCAGTGTCTGTACCTGCTCCCTGTACCATGCCAAATGCAGCCCTTAGCGTAAATGCATTGAAGTGTGTGTGTGTGACAAAAAATAAATAAAACACTTTTCATTGGACACAAGAATTAAACATTAGGTAATTAAATCCAGCCTTTGATTTGGTATTATAGGTCCATAGCTCTGTCATGTTATTAAAAAGACATTCAAATTAGGTGACGCAAATTTTTAAAACAAATGCAGCACTGTAAAATACATGTACAATTCTTGCCTACTTACCATTTCTGACTTCACTGACTTCCAAAGTTGCAGTCCAGCCGTCTGTGGATTTCAAGTTCCCGGACCACTGGAGGGGCTGCGAGAGCCCTGACAGCTCAGGATCACTAGAGGTAAGTACATCAGGAATCAGAGGGAGGGGAGGTGGGGAGGGTGTCCGATATTAGTACACCTTTACATTTTGTGTATAGATGAACTAACACGTTAAGTTCTGGTTGCTGTGTGTTTGCCTGGGGAGGAAATTTACCCAAACTTCCTGTGTGGCCACTGAGACAAGAAGCAAGCGGAATTCTCCACAATAAAAAAAAAATAAAAATTAAATGTTGACATAGGATTCAACAAGCACAGTAAAGCCTTCCTAAAACAGAAAGTGTCAATATGTCTCATTCCACAGCCTTAAAATAAGAGGATTATTCCTCACTTCAAAATAGAGAGCTATGCAAGTCATTGGTTTACCCCCCTATTGGCCAAGGGCTTCAAGGACCGTTGCAAGGCACTAATCACTAAGCTGCCACGCCACCCGTTTATCCAATACAAACATACAGTGCCTTGAAAAAGTATTCATATACCCTTAAAATTTTCCACATTTTGTCATGTTACAAATTGCTTTGAAATCTGTCAGCTGGGAACCCGTCCGCCCGACATGTCTGCTGGTTAGTACGCTAACCAGCAGGCATGTCTTCTCGCACAAGCGCCGAATGGTTTAGACGCATGCGCGGAAGTGTTTTACTTCCTGGTGTGGTGACGTGGCGGCGTCAACGTCACCGCGCCGTCTGTCGGCGGGGATTTTGGTTTGATCGTGTGTACGCGATCAAACCAATATGTCCCCAGCAGACAGATTTGTTCAAATCGGTCTGCCCGACCGATTTGAACAAATGTGTCTGCTCGTGTGTATGGGGCCTATCAGGTTTTCTTGCCCTGTATTTGGCTCCATCCATCTTCCCATCAACTCTGACCAGCTTCCCTATGCCTGTTGATGAAAAGCATCCCCACAACATGATGCTGCCACCACCATGTTTCATGGTGGGGATGGTGTGTATAGGGTAATGTGCAGTGTTATTTTTTCACCACACACAGCGTTTTGCTTTTAGGCCAAAAAGTACAATTTTGGTCTCATCTGACCAGAGCATCTTCTTCCACATATTTGCTGTGTCCCCACATGGCTTCTCGCAAACTGCAAACAGGACTTCGTATTGCTTTCCATAAAGGCCAGATTTGTGGAGTGCACGACTAATAATTGTCCTGTGGATCTCTGTAGCTCCTCCAGAGTTACCATGGCCTTTTGGCTGCTTCTCTGATTAATGCTCTCATTGCCTGGCCTGTCAGTTTAGGTGGACAGCCAAGTCTTGGTAGGTTAGCAATTGTGCCTCTTTCCATTTTTGGATGATGGCTTGAACAGTGCTCCCCGAGAAGTTTATAGCTTGGGATTTTTTTTATAACCTAACCCTGCTTTTAACTTCTCTACAACTTTATCCCATGCCATTTGCTCACTAAGGTTCTCTAACAAACCTCTGAGGGATTCACAGAACAGTTGTATTTACAATATCTCACAAAAGTGAGTACACCACTCACATTTGTGTTAATATTTTATTATATCTTTTCATGTGACAACACTTAAGAAATGTAAAGTAGTGAGTGTACCGCTTGTATAACTATGTAAATGTACAATCCCCTCAAAAGAATTAAACACAGCCATTATTGTTTAAACTGCTGGCAAAAAAAGTACACCCCTAAGTGAACATTTTCAAATTGGACCAACTTAGCCATTTTCCCTCCCTGGTGTCATGTAACTTGTTAGTGTTACAAGGTCTTAGGTGTGAATGGGGAGCAGGTGTCTCTCACTCTCGTCACTGGAGGTTCAACATGGCACCTAATGGCAAAGAACTCTCTGAGGATCTGAAAAAAAGAATTGTTGCTCTACATAAAGATGGCCTAGGCTATAAGAAGATTGCCAAGACCATGAAACTGAGATGCAGAACAGTGACCAAGACCATAAAGCCGTTTAACAGGACAGGTTTCCCTCAGAACATGCCTCGCCATGGTCGACCTAAAGGGGTTGAGTGCACATGCTCAGCGTCATATCTAGAGATTGTCTTTGGGAAATAGACGTATGAGTGCTGCCAGCATTGCTGCAGGCAGAGGTTGAAGGGGTGGCGGGTCAGCCTGTCAGTGCTCAGACCATACGCACACCGCATCAAATTTGTCTGAATGTCGTCCCAGAAGAATGCCTCTTCTAAAGATGATGCACAAGAAAGCCCACAAACAGTTTGCTGAAGACAAACTAAGGACATGGATTACTGAAACCATGTCCTGTGATCTGATGAGACCAAGATAAACTTATTTGGTTTAGATGGTGTCAAGCGTGTGAAACCTGGTGAGGAGTACAAAGACAATTGTGTCTTGCCTACAGTCAAGCATGGTGGTGGGAGTGTCATGGGCTGGGTCTGCATGAGTGCTGCCGGCACTGGGGAACCACAGTTCACTGAGGGGACCATGAATGCCAACATGTACTGTGACATACTGAAGTAGAGTATGATCTCCTCCCTTTCGGAGACTGGGCTGCAGGGCAGTATTCCAACATGATAATGACCACAAACACACCTCCAAGACGAGCACTGCCTTGCTAAAGAAGCTAAAGGGTAAAGGTGGTGGACTGGCCAAGCATGTTTCCAGACCTAAACCCTATTGGGCATTTGTGGGGCATCCTCAAACAGAAGGTGGAGGAGCACAAGGTCTCTAACATCCTCCAAGATGTCCTCATGGAGGAGTGGAAGAGGACTCCAGTAGCAATCTGTGAAGCTCTAGTGAACTCCATGCCCAAGAGGGTTAAGGCAGTGCTGGAAAATAATGGTGACCACACAAAATATTTACACTTTGGGCCAAATTTGGACATTTTCACTTTGGGGTGTACTCACTTTTGTTGCCAGAGGTTTAGACATTAATGGCTGTGTGTTGAGTTATTTTGAGGGGACAGCAAATTGACACTGTTTTACAAGCTGTACACTCACTACTTTACATTGTAGAGAAGTGTAATTTCTTCAGTGTTATCACATGAAAATATATAATAAAATATTTACAAAAATGTGAGGGATCTACTGACGTTTGTGAGATAATGTATACCAAGATGAAATTACACACATGTGGACTCTATTTACTAATGAGGTGACTTCTGAATGAAATTGGTTCCACTAGATTTTAGTTAGGGGTATTAGAGTAAAGGGGCTGAATACAAATGCACGCCACATGTTTCAGATATTTATTTGTAAAAAAAGAATTGAAAACCATTTATAATTTTTCTTCCACTTCACAACTATGTGCCACTTTGTTTTGTTCTATCACATAAAATCCCAATAAAATACATTTACCTTTTTGGTTGTAACATGACAACATGTGGAGAATGGTGTATGAATACTTTTTCAAGGCACTGTATACACAGTATAAGACATTCAAGAGAACAGTAACAAACTATAGCATGACAAATTTAGAGTTGTCATCAGACAAGAGGTGAAGAAAAAAAAACTCCACTAGAGACATCAAGTAACAAAGACATCATCTATGGTAACCACATTACATTACAGTTTATGAAAAGCCCAAACGTGTTATCTTTTTATTTTTGTATATACAGTAAAACCTTGGTTTAAGAGCGTTTAAAAAAAAATTGACTTGATATACAAGCGATGTCTTGATATAAGAGTAGTGTCATGTCACAATGGAGTATAAAATAGAAGACAGGCACAACATTTAATGAAGGTACAGCATTTAGAAACTCACATGGTTAATGATTAAAATAGGCACATCTAAGTATGCAGGCATCTGGGCTAAAGCTGTTCACATAGACCATCCTCTTCACTACCATTGATGCCGTCCCTTCCACGCTGAGCTCCACAAGTGGTTCAAGCCTCGCTTTCAGATCGCTCTACTGCAGGGTAGTCTTCCCGGTCATGATTGCAGACTGGTAGCGGTGAGAGTCGTCGGTGAGGATGACGGTCTATGTGGATCGCTTTACCCCGGATGCCTGCATACTTAGGTGTGCCTCTTTTAACCCTCCTAGCGGTATCCCCGAACGTGACTCGGGGTGTTTTTTTTATGCAAGGATCGGTATCCCCGAGTCACGCTCATGGTAGCTATGCAGAGCCTGCAGCGCGCGCTGTCTTACCTTGTTCCTGGATCCAGCGATGCATCCACGCTGTGTGAGCGAGCGGGTGCTCGCTCGATTCACACAGTGTCCCCGTGTGCTGCCGATCTCCGTTCCATGCGACGTTACGACGCACGGGGGCGGAGATCGGCGCCAAATTCAAAAAAGTAAACAAACACAGTGGTCTGTCCTGTGTCCTGCATGTACTTTTATAAAATAAAAACTGTTCTTTCTGCCTGAAAACTGTAGATTGTTCATAGCAACCAAAAGTGTCCCTTTATGTCAAAAATGGTTTTAGATCAGCTAGAAAACAGCGATAATAAATTATAATCACAATCAAAAAAAAAAGTAATGACAGCGACAATTCTGCAACTGAGCAAATTTCAGTGTTTTTGAGTTGATTACATTATTGAATATTTTTTATTATAATTACATCATTATTTGTTATAATTATTTATAGTTATTTATTATATTAAAATTTATGATTTTGTTTTTCAAACTTTATCATACCCGGGATGTCTTGTTTGGACAGATTTAAGCGAGTTATTCCTAAGAATTGCAGGCCTACAGTATAAAACGCCAAATTTCCATGCAAAAAATTGTACCGCTTTTGGTATGTAATTCCAGACAGAATCATACCGCCAGGGAGGTTTATCATCAACCATGTGAGTTGCTAAATGTTGTACCTTCATTAAATGTAACCATACAACTACACTTAGAGGCGCCTCTCTTCTCCTTTATACTCTGTATCTCCTGCTGGATTTAATTCTAATCCCCTTGGGGAGGCTTGTGGAGGGACATCATATGGTTACATAACTCATCACATTGCTTTAATCTTTTTATATGGACTATAAACTGAAGGACTTATGAATAAATGGTTGTGGAACTAATCATTTTTGTTTACATTATTTCTTATGGGAAAATTGGCTTTGATATACAAGTGCTTTTGATTACAAGCATGCTTCCAAAACATATTATTCTTGCAATCTAAGGTTTTACTGTAGTAGGGAAAGGTTACTATCTCTACCAGGTTGTTTTTTTTTTATACTAGGGAGATCTCCCTTCACTTCCTGTCTAAGAATTACAGAAAGTTGTTAGGGGAGATCCCTCCAAAGTTAGCAGAATTCCAGATTTTCCCGTAACATTTTGCATTTTCCCTTACTTTCTATCTCTGTGACAAGGGCCACCAGGTCAAACAGAGGGTTAAATCATCCCAGCCCGGTTCGAGCACAGTAACAACTTGTCAAAAAGCCAAACTATTATAAAAAAAATCTTTGTAATAAAAAAAAAACAATCATGTAAAATCAAATATCTTTTTTGCGTCATTTTACTGACAATATCTTATTCTTTATGGATACAGTAATATAATTTTTTTTACAATTTAGTAACAAGGCTTCAACTTCAATAGCCTATAAAATATTATACAAAGAACTCTTTACATTGTTGCAAACCCAGTTCCTTTCCCGAAACGTTGAGCACTATTTCCGTAATTAAATCACATACAATAGTTAGATAGAAAGATGCACTTGAAAAAATGAATCGATTTCTTGGCAGGTTCAAAGTTCCATAATATTATTACTTTTTCTTTTTTTTTTTACTTTTTTTTTTTTAATACTTAATTACAAGGCTAAGTCCAAATACTGCTTCAGGAGGCTGTAGAATGATATAACTGCCACAAACCAACTGCGAAATGAAACAAAATATAACAAAATGTACATGAAGAATTATTTTTTTTCCAGTAAATCCAGAGGTAAAACAAATAAAAATAAAATAAAGAAACACTGTGATTAAGATTACAAGAGAGAAAAAAAAATATCAAAAAAATATAAGATTCCTTTTCTTGGCAGTATTTTGAGTTTTGTTAGTGTTGGTAAAATAATGCTGTTCATTGATGCCGTACAGTCCGCGTCAAAGGCTTGTTATTCTGCGCTTGATAGCAGGCTGCCGTTTGCACGTTTAAACATGAGCAAGTGTACGAAGGCACACCGAGGAGAAGGGGTAAGCTGATATTAGAAGATGGTGGTCTCGTACTTGGTGCTGATCCCTCGTTTTGTTTCCTGTCCGGGTTCAACGATCCAAGGCAGATTAGCAAGAGTCTTTTGATCTGGTTGATCTATCTGTTGGAAGGAATGATTATAAAATATGATTGTTATCACAATGCAAAGCTTGCGTAAACACTTGGTCAAATTTAAAACCAAATTCTGGGAACAAATATGGCTCCACCATGGATCTGGTAAACCCATAGGAGTGAACTAAAGTTATAACATCTCACACTTTCTTTGGTTGGAGTCAGTTTCTCTCTTTATTTTTCTCAGGGGAGTTCCTTTTGAGGGCTTGTTAACACCAGGAACATTGATCTGGACACTGAGAGGACAAATTGTTCTCTGTGTGCCCGCTTCACATCATACAAGTGAACTGTGCTTCGCATGGAACTGCATTTGTACGTAATGCAACACACAATTGGGTTGATTTACTAATGGCCAGTTCACACCAGATGCAGTTCCGTGCTCTTTTTTTTCTGCACTAAACATGCATGCAGCGTTTTCCATGTATTCCAATTGCTCTAGTTCACACCATGCAGTCAGTTTTTTGGTCAGTTTCTGGTGTGGAATACATGGAAAACACTGTGCATGCATTTTGTGCAGAAGTTCATCTGGTGTGAACTGGCCCCAAAGGCAAATATACTGTGCACGATGCAAAGTGCAGTTGCACTCTGCAAATGTAGTTGCGCCAAAGCTTAAAGTGGAGGCCCCCCGAAAAAAAAAAAAAAAAATTAAAAGCCAGCAGCTACAAATGGAAATAACAAAGAACGGATGGACGGCCGCACACTGGAAAACTTGAGTTGTCTTTATTGAAAAAGCATAAGCAGGCACCACAGATACGCAGCAAGAATAAAAAAACAGCCGACTTGTCTCACACTTGGTTAGTGCTTGTTCATGGCGTTTTTTGATCCACGAGTGCACTTGGGATTTCCCTGGAGCGGTGAACCCCACTTCGCTTTGTTCTTTGGATTCCAGCAGCTACAAATACTGCAGTTGCTGACTTTTTGCGGCCGCGATGTCGGCAGTAGAAGACAAGGAATTGCTTGTATTTCTGCTGCCCCGTCGCCATCCTCGTGAAGGTATCATGAAATGAAGCCTTGCCGCTCACTGCCCGGTGCAGTACATGCACGTTATGCACACTATTACAATGCACCTCCTGAAGAGAACTGGGCCTTAGAACGGGGAGGCACATGCTTCTAGCTCTGAAAACATGCTGTTACAGACAAGCAAGTGCTGGTCTAAAACAATCATTAAGAACCAATTTGTGTGGTTACCTGTAATGAGATAACCTTGACAGCCAATCATGCTGTGGCAAATTAGTCAGAGTTAGGACTCGTTCACACAGGGATACTACAGCATACATCCGTGTGAGGGTCGAATTTTTCTGTGCATCCCAGTGTAAGCAGTCCCATCATTGTCAATTGGGATGCAGTAGCTGCATGGACACAGCTGCTGCTCCCAATCTGACATTTATGCAGATGCACGGCTCCGAACATACAGGGGGTTATTCACTATAACTGTAGTGCAAAATCTGGTGCCGTTCTACATAGAAACCAATCAGCTTCCAGGTTTTATTGTTAAGCTTAATTGAACAAGCTGTAGTTAGAAGTTGATTGGCTACCATGCACAGCTGCACCAGATTCTGAGTTCTCCCGTTTTAGTAAATCTCCCTCACAGTGTCTGAGTTGTTTCCTAATTGACATTAATGGGACTGCCTGCATGGGGAAGCATGGAGCACCTGTGCAGACAAACACTGCCCTCGAATGGGTGTATACTGTAGTTTACTGCCTTATTTTCAAGTTAACAGACGCATACTGACACTGCAAAATTTTGTCTGGGCATCTAGGCTTTACTGACCTCTGGTTACCTTGATGTTTCAGTTTTTGGTAGATCCTGGATAGACATATAACAATTCCTTCTATCTCTCTCTGAGTTGAGTCCCCGGGTCTGCACAACTTCTGTAGCCATTATGAGGGCCACACTACGTGTTTTTTTATTAGAGGGAATGTAAAAGAGGAACACACAAAGGTTGGCAGGAAAACTCAAAATTCTCAGAAAGACAGAAAAGAAGTTGGGGATTACAGCAAGGAGATCTCACTGTTGGAGTATGCAAGTCATATAAGAAGCCAGAGACAAGCTTGGCTCCACCAATATCTGAAAAATCACATTTAGGTTGACTGATCTTTCAAACCCACAGAAACTAAAATTGCCAACTGAACTCCAAAGATGAAGCTTCCAAAGTTTATTTTGAGAAACATTATGCCACATAGGTCAACATGGCAACATTTCGGGGTTTCGCAGGGTCCACTTCCTTCCTACTTCATGGCAACGCACTCCACTGAGTCACTGCAAGCACCATCTTCTACCACTGGTCCAGCACCATAAAGTATGTGCAGCACTACACACGGCTGGTTTTACTTAATCTTTTAAACCATGTCATTCTGGGTAAAGTTTTGTTACTTACCGTTGCCTTTCGGATACTGACTCGAGGTTTTGGGATAGGTTTGGTTGGCTTGCTGTCAAAGCTCTCTGGAAGTGTTGAGGAATGTCCGCCTTTCCTGGCTTGCAATGCGAGCTGATAAGCTACTTCAAACGCTTGCCCTAAAGTCAGGATGATCTCATAGGCTAAATTCTGCAGTGAAAGAAAACAGTCCATATTATTCCACTATTTTATCATAGGGCACATACTGTACAAAGCTTTCTGCCTGGAGAGTGACCATGCAGCTGCCATCTCTGGACTGTTACCACACTGTTACTGCATAAAATAAAAAAAATATCTTTAACTTTTTACTAAAAAGGTCTTAAAGTGACACTCTGGGGTTAAATAACTAAAACTGGAGTGTGCAAAATCTGGTGCAGCTATGCATGTTAGCCAATCAACTTCTAACTTCAGCTAGTTCAATCTGAGTTTTGACAAAAAAAAAACTGAAAGCTGATTGGTTTTTATGCAGAGCT
Organism: Rana kukunoris; assembly: GCA_029574335.1. Classification (NCBI taxonomy): domain Eukaryota; kingdom Metazoa; phylum Chordata; class Amphibia; order Anura; family Ranidae; genus Rana; species Rana kukunoris. The sequence goes on from CM056051.1 coordinate 397,276,544, forward strand.
GCACACCATTTTGCACTCTTCGACTTTAGTAAATCAACCCCACTCACAGGAAAAGAAAGTGGGCTGCCATTGCTGGTATCTTGAATAGAGGTATGGCTGCTTAAATTTGTATTATTTAATGTGTATCTATACCCAAGAACAAAAATGTAACATACTGCAGCTTATTAGTCCTTAGATGTTAAAGCGGAGTTCCATCCAAAAATGGAACTTCCACTTTTCGGAACCCCCCCCCTCCGGTGTCAGGAGAGAGCGGGGACCAGTGAGGACGGGCCACGCCCCTCGCGCATGTGTAGTAGGGAACCGGGCAGTGAAGCTGCACCGCTTCACTTCCTGATTCCTTCACCGAGGATGGCGGCCGTGGCAGCTGAGAGACGAGCGATTGCTCGGCCTCGGCTGCCGACATCGCGGGCGCGCTGGACAGGTAAGTGTCCATTTTTTTTAAGTCAGCAGCTGCAGTATTTGTAGCTGCTGGACTGTAAAAATATTTGGGTGGACCTCCGCTTTAAGTCTGAATTAAAGTGTTACTAAACCCACAACCGTAAAATCAGTCTGTTTTGCAGTAAAGCATGCTTGTTATACTCACTGTGGAACCTAAGGGGTTAATCCTCCACATTGTGTAAAAAAGGATGCCTTATCTTGTATGCACAGATTTTCCCTTTCCCCCTGGACAAGTTTGGATAAAACAGAGATTTTGGAGTCACTCTGCACATGCTCAGTTTGGTGTGTATTGCTGGAGAGGTTATTTTTCTTGGGAGAGTGCATGTGATCGTTACAGGGCCAATCAGCACTGTCCAGATATGTCCAGACAGAGGGTCATAGAACAGCTTAGTGCAGTATTAAAATTCCTCCTACAAGCTTCACCAAGAACTGATAGAAATCACAGGACTGCTGTATACTGCTGATGAGAAAGGGTATTTAGCAATTTATATTTACTAAAATAATTCAATTTCCATGTTCTGTGTCCTGGGTTCTAGTAAGTTTCCTTTTTTCAGCCGTTTTACCTTAATTTCCCCCTGCAGACTTTGTCAGTAACATTTCCTGTCCTAGGTTGACAAAGCTCACTCACTGAACTGTATCTACAGAGGCGCAGCATTGTCACCTTGGGGCAGGAAGTGCATTAGGACTACAGAGCACCTCTTCAACTTAAAATAGGGGGCATATTCTGCAGTTCATAAAAGAGAACTGGGAACGCTGGATTTCTGGCAGGAACAATAGGTACGTTTCTGTACTTGCAGAAAATGTTCTAAGCCTAAAAAATACAAAACAAATGCAGCCACCGTATCTAAGGACTAATAATCTGCAATATATTACATTTATATTCTTTGCAGATCCATAAAAAACATAAGCTAGCAACTCGATAGCTTCTTCATTAGAGAACTTTATTGTTGCACTACAGCAATGGCAAAATCCACAAGATACTAACGCGTTTTGGCTGAAGCCTTCCTGATAGTTTACCATATAGCATTGGTATACTAGGAAGAAGGCTTTGGCCGAAACGAAGAACTGACCCTTTCTGTGAAAATACTTTCTATCCCAGTCTCTCAGTCTAGTGTTCGTCAGGTGAAATCTGCACAGTAATTAGATCTGAAATGGACACAAGCAGGCAGAGAGAGAAAGAGCAATCCCACAATTGTGATGCATAAATGGCAAGGTATGGATTGAATGCTGTGTGACCTGCAAACTTCATGTCCATTTAGCTAATAGGGACAAGCTAGGTGAATGAATACATGGAGGGGAATGAATCAGCCATGGCACTAAAAACTGCAGCCATGACATGTGAGCCCATCAGTACAAGGAAAGGCAAACAAACAACACAGGGAATAAAACTAAACTAAACCTAGCTAAAATAACGAAAACATTTTATAGTGTACAATGCCTTTAACCCCTTCCCGATTGTAAAATGATGACTGGGTGGGAGCACCAATTATCCTGGAAGGACATCATATGATGTCATCCCAGGATCGTGCATCACAAGCGCCCCACAGGCACAACCAATAAAAAATGGTATACACGGTATACACCGCTCCTACAGCACCCCTGCCCAAGCCAGTATTCCAACATGATAACGACCCCACCTCCAAGATGACCACTGCCTTGTTAAAGAAGCTGAGGGTAAAGGTGATGGACTGGCCAAGCATGCCTTCAGGCCTAAACCCTATTGAGCATCTGTGGGGCATCTTTGAAAGGAAGGTGGAGGAGCGCAAGGTCTCTAACATCCACCAGCTCTGTCATGGAGGAGTGGAAAAGGACTCCAGTGGCATCCTTTGATGCTCTGGTGAACTCCATGCCCAAGAGAGTTAAGGCAGTGCTGGAGAAAATGACAAACACAAAATATTGACACTTTGTGCCCAATTCTGACATTTTCCCTGGGATGTACTCACTTTTATATATATATATATATATACATACAGTATATTGTATATACATTTTTAAATCCAATTCTTTTGAACTTACCACATCAAACGCCGTGAACACATGACAATAATGGAGATTAGATTTCAAGTCTTTTGTGATATATGCAAACGTAGAGAGGTCTTCTGGATCTTGTGCAGCACATGATATATTGCGGATTTCGTGTTCGGCAATAATTGCCTGTATGAAGAAGAAAATTAGGAGGAATCAAATTGAATGGAATCAAATTGAGGAAAAGGTAGTGTGAATAAAATATTTCTACATAAAATGCCTGTTATACTGCAGTGCATAATATTATAAACACAAAAAAAATTCCAAAAGGAAAACACTGCGCTCGATATGAGTATGAATAATATACACCAATAATGAGTGTATATACAATAAATGAATAGCTGGCAGTACCAAAAATGTGTGATACAAAAATGTATAAAACATGTGTGGAAATACGGTACAGCGCACAAAAGGATTGAAAATTTTCAGACGACGTCCGTGGTGATGAAACGTGTAGGGGCAGCTTGCAGACCCAATGTCATCACGCCATTCCAGACGAGGAAGCACGGAGCATACACAGGCAGGAGAAGGAGGTGAAGCCGCCTCACCTTCATTACAGCCAGATCTGTTTACATCGCTATTTATTCCCATGGTCTTGTAAGTGCATAGATTTTTAGCCCATTAAAACTTACACGTTGGTATTATGCTATGGTCTTCTTCCCTCTTTTCTGATCATTTGATATAAACGAACATCGCCCCAGGCTTACCACAGAAGGTCAGGAGGGAGACCTAAAATCCCCACGCTTGCTGAAACCACTGTAATAGTGGTCACACTAATAGGGTAAGGAGACTGCAACACTACTCCTGGGTGCCTTTTTCTGGTTTATGAAGTTTGCTCTATCCTTCTACCTATTTTTTTGGATGAACATTTAAATAACTTCATAAGGACATCTTTATATAATGAGGATTGTTTTTTCACTTATCTAATGCAGTGGGACTTTTCTTCCTTATTTCCTTTACCTTTTTTGCACTCTTATTCAGTTGTGTCACATTATTGTTTTTTTTTCACTTTAATTTGTTATTATGTCTCATTACACAAGTCTCATTATTCACTTTGCTATTATAGCCATATATAAGATCCATTGACAGTCATAATATTATAAATCATATTTGCTATGTGTTTAAGTCTTTATGCACATATTCTCAAATTTTAGGCCTTTTTTCCCTTATCCTGAATACTCTTTTGCCGTGTACACACGATCGGATTTTCCATTGGAAAAACCTTGTTATTTATTATAATATAATTTATGATTTTGTGTTTCAAACTTTATCATACCCGGGATGTCTACTAGACTCTTGTTTGGACAGATTTAAGTGAGTTATTCCTAAGAATTGCAGGCCTAAAATATAAATTTCCATGCAAAATTATTGTACCGCTTTCAGCACCTAAAACCATAAGGAATCATACCACCAGGGAGGTTAAAGGGCCTACACCTATAGCAAGGGTATTTCTAACTTTGGTCAAAGCTGCACAGTTTTTTTTTTTACCTGCAATTGCTTCTTATATGCATAGTCAGTTTTTTGGTAAAGGTGAATTAACCCTTAAATTCAATGCATATTTACACATGACATAACGTGCACCACGTAAATGTAAATGGGCCCTAAGTGAGCTTATTCAGCAAATGTTCAAGTTGGTGGATTAATACACTACAACCAGAGCTTTTTTTCTCAGAAAATAGGTGCAGGAACTCAACCACGACCCGTTCAGATTTCACAAACAGTAGAAGGGTCTTAAAGGGGCATTAAATACCAGAATTGCATTACATACAGTGTGCAGAGTTCAGGGGGTTACAAAGCAGTCACTTGTAAACACAGAAACCAGACTTCTGTGTTCACAAGTGATTGTGGTGAGCGGGCACCACAGGGTCTGAGCCAAAGGTGGTGGAACTGAGTTCCACCAAGTTCCCCCAGAAAAAAAGCCCTGACTACAACAATGTCTGAATAAGAAACAGACGCTCTGAGTGAGCAGGCCCTATTCTTTGTATGGATTTTCAGATCTGACTGTAGTGCGCCCTCAATGTTTGGATCATTTAGTACCAAACTGGAGAGCATGGTGGAACAATGCGTTTTTTATGCTTTTATACAATAATTGAGTTAAGTTTGTTCAAGTAGTGTTCTTTTCTCTATACTGCCTCAGCATTGTTCACAAACAGCTTAAGCACACTTATGCCATCATTGATGGAAAGTTTAAAGCTAAACTCTAGGCAGCTTTTAACCTCCCTGGCGGTATGATTCTTTTTGGTTTTAGGTGCTGAAAGCAGTACAATTATTTGCAAGGAAATTTGGCGTTTTATACTGTAGGCCTGTAATTCTTAGGAATAACTCACTTAACTATTTCAATGCAGGGCTTTTATACACACCTCCATACCGGGCCTATTCTGGCACTTCTCTCCTACATGTACAAATCATATTTTTTTTGCTAGAAAATTACGTAGTACCCCCAAACATTATATATGTTTTTTTAGCAGACACCCTAGGGAATAAAACGACAGTCATTGCAACGTTTTATCTCGCTCGGTATTTGCGCAATAATTTTTCAAACGTCCTTTTTGGGGAAACCGCAGCTATGATCATTCTTATGTTGTGCAGAATCACCGGCGCAAGAGATGGATATCTGAATGATGCCTCTCGCTGCAGGCATCATTCAGATATCCCCCAGCAAAGTCTGGATGGGAGAGCCACTTTGTGGACATCATATGAAGGTGGCTGGTATTGAAGGGGTTAAATCTGACCAAACAAGAGTCAAGTAGGCATCCCTGGTATAATTTTTTTTTTAAAACAAAATTATAAATTATAATATAATAAATAATTATAACAAATAATAATATATGTACATATAATTATAATAACAATTATTCAATAATGTAATCAACTCAAAATCACTGAAATGTACTCAGTTGCAGAATTGTCGCTGTCATTACTTTTTTTTATGACGAATTTCCCCACAAATCGCTATCGCTCAATTCTGCAAGTGATTATAATTTATTATCGCTGTTTTCTAGCTGCTCTAAAACCATTTTTGACATTAAGGGACACTTTTGGTTGCTATGGACAATCTAAAGTTTTCAGGCAGAAAGAACAGTTTTTATTATACAAAAGAACATGTAGGACACTGGGCAGACCACTAGGGACAAGGGGTGTGTGTATTTTTTACATACAGTACTGTAATCTATAAGATTACAGTATACTGTATGTACTGTGTTTGTTTACTTTTTTGAATTTGGCGCCGATCTCCGCCCCGTGCGTTGTAACGTCGCAGGGAACGGAGATCGGCGGCACACAGTCACTGTGTGAATCGAGCGAGGACGCCGCTCGCTCACACAGCGGGGATGCATCGCTGGATCCAGGGACAAGGTAAGTATACCCTGCCTGTGGATGCTGCGAAGGAAAGCAGATATGTATTTGTGAACCGATTCTAAACCACAAGATGAAAATCAAGGTTTACAGGTATGATGCCCTGTTTTGAGAAGAAGTCAATTTACCATCTACTGTATAACTAGGAGTGTACAGCTGTGCATGTTCTTAGTTTAAAGACTGTACTTCCACCACTAAACATACAAAGCAAAGCAAAAGGTTAAAGTGGTTGTAGACCCTTACATATACCCAACAAAGTTTCTAGCCTCAGGTGATACACAGAAATTAAGCAAGTCTTCCTACATACGTTGTACCTGCTTATCTGTGGCGCTCTTGCCTCTACAGGCTCCTAAAACATACTTTTGTAGCGGTGTGTTGCTATGAGTTACTAACATCCACGCATATTTACTCTGCTGTCAGACATCCAACTTGCAAATCCTGCGCCCTCAGGCTGCGTCGATTTGACACAAACACCACAGTCTCTCCTCTGGCTCTGCATCCAGCTCCTGTTCCAGGACACCTTTCCATGAAAAGTCTCCCTCCCAGCTCACCCTGGCATGCCTCTTCCAGATCTCCACTGTGCCTCACTCACTGACTCCTGCCCTAAATCCTTCCTGAAGGATTTACCCAGACCATGCGGACCAACTGCTTTCCAGCTCCTGTTCCAGGACACCTCTCCATTAGCCTGTAAGGAGAGGCTCCCTACCAGCTCCTGGGCTCCTCCACCGGATCTACCCCCCCCCCCCAGATGGGGGTGTCTCTCCAGCACGCAGTCTAGCACTCCATCCTTCAGTTCACTTGGCCGACATCTCCTCCCCAGCAGGCTGACTGAGGGAATATATAGGAGGCCCGCCCCCTGCCAATGCTAGTTGGGGATTGGTCAGAGCTCCTACATGCACCCCATGCCACTCCAACTCTCAGCCCTGCCCCCCTTTCCAGAACATTCTCCCTGGAAACAGGGGAGGTACCTAAAAGCTAAAGTACATGTCAGTCACACCCACTGCTACACTAAACCACTCCCTGCCACCAGATTAAAAACAAACAGGCCCAGCTCACAGCATAGACCTGCTTAAATTTACCTGCACTGGCAGCTAACACCAAAAACCTCACATCTAGCACCTACCTATGGTAGAGGGTGCTACACCTTTTACACAGCATTTCTCAGCTCTAGAAAGCTGGGGACGAGGATAAGACATCACACACTTCACAGCATAGAGCAGCCAGGAAGGTCACGTGATCGGTCTAAATATATATTGGAAAAGGGGGATACAAGGGGTATCTTATGCTATATGGTTATAGTGCTGGGGGGGATATCTGGGATGTAGAGGGGTCAGAGCGCTGGGGGGATATCTGGGGTGTAGAGGGGTCAGAGTGCTGGGGGGATATCTAGAGTGTAGAGGGGTCAGAGTGCTGGGGGGATATCTGGGGTGTAGTGGGGTCAGAGTGCTGGGGGGATATCTGGGGTGTAGAGGGATCAGAGTTCTGGGGGGATATGTGTAGTGTAGAGGGATCAGAGTGCTGGGGGAGATATCTGGGGTGTAGAGGGATCAGAGTGCTGGGGGAATATCTAGGGCGTAGAGGGGTCAGAGTACTGGGGGGTATCTGGGGTGTAGAGGGGCCAGAGTGCTGGGGGGATATCTAGGGTGTAGAGGGGTCAGAGTGCTGGGGGGGTAGAGGGGTCAGAGTGCTGGGGGAGATGTAGAGCGTAGAGGGGCCAAAGCATCACTTTGTCCAGGGGTCCATGATGCTATTTAGACGGCCCTGTTTGTGAACCCTAACAATCCCTTTGATCAAAAAGCCTTTTGACCTTTTCTGAAATTCAGAGCTGTCACTTTTCTTGTGTTATCGCAAGGAGTCTTATGAGCCCTTCCAGTTCCTATTTTGGACTAAAGAACACTTCTCTCGTATGTTAAAGCATGAGCAATAATTCTAGCAGTAGACCTCCTGTGTAACTTTAAACTGGTAACCTGTAAAGGCTTTTAAAGCATCACCTATGGATAATTTAATGTGCCATCGTTTGTATCGTTCCACGAGCATGCGCAAAGCGTGACATGTTTGGTATCTATTTACTCGGTGTAACATCATCCTTTATATTTTACCAAACAATCGGGTATTATATTGTGTTTTTGTTCATTAAAATCAATTAAAGTGTATTTTTTCCAAACAAATTTGAGTTTGAAAAGCCGCTGCGCAAATACCGTGTTACATAAAAAATTGTAACTCCCACCATTTTAGGGTAGGGCCTCTGCTTAAAATATATATATATATATATATATATATATATATATATATATATATATAATGTTTGAGGGTAATTTTCTAACAAAAAACATCTGTAGATTTTTACATGTATGAGAGAAATGTCATAATTGGCTTGGGGTTTTAAAAGCAAAAATGATGGTGAATGTACATGTATTGCAGAGATGTACTGCATATGTTTTTTTTTTTTTTATATTCAGTCATTGCCCAAAAACAGGTATTTGTGTCGGGAGTTCCGACTTCACTCGTATGATCAAAAACAAGTCAGCAATGACAGCTGGAATCCGATTGGTGGCTGTAAACACTTTTCATACACAAGCCTTACTGGACTAAGGCAAAACATGCTTTAAGTAGTAACATTCATTTTGGTACTGCTGCAATTTCCGTTCTAACAATGATGAATGGCATTTGGAAGGCTGAATAATCTGGTGAATTGAAGCAGTGAATCTGTGTCTCTGGAGGCAGCAGGGCTCTGACTCACCCGCCTGCTTCCAGCACAAGGCAGGTTTCCTACTCTCCGTCGCACAAAAGGCATTTGTATTCTGCCTGTAATCGTCTCGCTGTGACGTTCCCTCACCTTGAGTGGTTTAGCGGAGCATTTACGCAATGACAAATTATTTCATATTCCCTTTATGCAACATGCCCCACTGCAGTGTTTTGATGTTTAATGAAGCAAACTGAAGATCGGGATTTTATGGTAATGCTTTTATCTCATTGTGAATGATAATATAGCGGTGCAAGACAGGGGCCTGCATTGTGCGCCATCTAATGTGCTTGCTACCCGGTCTGTTAAATTTCAATCCAAAGCAAGTATAAAATAAAATTAGTTTTTCTTGGAGTAATGTATATGTTAGAGAATCATTAAATCGAAACTTCAGGCAAACAGAAAAATACACAGATAACGTGAGTGATAGTGTGCACATTCCCATACTATACAGATGTGAAGAGGGAGTTAATTTCTACATCACCCTGCTCCAGTGGCCACTGGTGCCCAATATTTTTTTTTTGGGGGGGGGGGGGGTCAAACCAGTGCCAACCCCCCCATGGGAAATGGACGGGAATGCAGCGATCCACCCCTCCCCCCGGGAGGCAGACAGGAATGCGGTGGCAATCAGAGGCCTCCTTACCTTAGGAAGGAGGCAGATTAGGCACACATGGATCCGGACTGCTGCTCCTTGCTCCAGGGCCATAGCTTCTCCTCCAGGCCAAATAGGAAGTGGGTCATGACTTAGAATCGATTGGCTGATGCCCCCCGTACACATGACCGGGTTTTCCGTCGGGAAAACTGCGAGGAGAGCTTTTGCCTGGGAATCCCGGGCGTGTGTATGCTTCCTCGCAGTTTTTCCGAAGGGAAAACTGCTAAACCCGCCGGACAAAAAAAAGAGAACTAGCTCTATTTTTTTCCCACCGGGATTCCCAACTGACTTTTTCCAATAAAGGAAAACCCGGCCGTGTGTAGCAGAAAATGTACATTTTTGTCCGTTTTCCTGTGGGGAAAAACTCAGATGGAACATAAACATAGTCGGGATTCCTGAGGAAATGCTCTCATTGAAGTTTTCCTGACAGGAAAAACGATCGTCTGTATGGGAGAAAAATAGAGAGCAGGTTCTCGGTTTTCCCCTCGGGATTTCCGATGGACCTTTTCCCGTCTGGAATCCCGGTCATGTGTACTAGGCATGAAAGTCCTAAAATTGGGTAATTGGCTAATTGGGTGTCAGGAACTGCTTCCTGATTGGCTGGGGGGGGAATCAGAAATACAATAGTGAATATTAATGTGCTATTGATACACAAGTGGGTGGGCTTGGGCCGCAGTGCTCTGCGCCCCGAGCCCACCCTTTTTTGAAGCCAAATAGAGCCTTACATGCTTAAAAAAAAAAATTGAAATCCATGCATTCAGCACTCTGCATGTAGATTAGGGGGCTGGATGCATGAATGGGGGGCAGCGCCCGTGTGCCACCTATAGACGACTCACCACTTCTCTGCTCTTTCCTTCTATCAGTATGTCTGCTGTTAGCACATGAGCACTTCGGCACAGATGACTGACTCCTTGTTCTGCTTCCTCATCCCCTAATCTGAGGCAGATGCCAACTCAGCCTCAGGTACTTGCACTGCTTGCATTAAAAAATATATTTGTTATGTATTTTTTGAATACTTATATTTATTTGCCTGGAGATCAGCTTTAAATCTTCTTCCATCTTTGTACTATGACTAGGTCTTTAGCAATTTTTCCCAAAAGTTTACTGTCCTGGGTTCAAATCTCACCTGGGGCACTAACTGCTTAATGGTTGCAAGTTCTTTCTGCTTAGCTGTCAGGTTCTCATGCAATCCCAAAACATGCTGGTAGCGGAATTGGCTTCCTCCTAAAACTGATTCCAGTATTGACGTAAATAGACTGTGCAGGTCTGAAACATCTGAAAGTGCAGTTGCTCCAGAGCTCAGTGAATGAGGTAAACCTTCACTTTGCAAAGAATACCCAATCACAAGCAAGGAAAAAAAATAAAAATGTATTTTGCTTGCACCTAATTGGATGATGGAAGTCAGCAGAGCTTCTGCTCATTTACTAAGCTCTAATACAACTGCACTTGCAGAATGCAACTGGACTTTGCAAAGTGCACATTCTATTTGCCTTTAGTAAATCCACCTCAAAGTGTCAATAAACCCAGTAAATCAATAAATGATGTATTACATGCTGTCCATTCTCAGTCAGTCACTAGGAAATATGTTTCCTGTATTCTGCAAGTCCTGGTAGATCTTGTTGTTCTCTATCTCCCCTTTTGATCATGTCCCCAATGCAGTTGGGGATTTTGCAAAGCATTGTTGGCAGCTTTGTTTTGTACATGCTCAAATTTTTGTGAGTTTCTATGCTGAGCATCCCCCCCCGCAATCACATCTGAGCAGCCCATGTGACTATAGAGTCTCACATGTGGGTGTATACACAGTGGTAAATGACAGCCCACTACCTCCTTCCTCCTCCATGTTCACTAACCAGCTAAACACAATGGGGGTGGGATATTACATCTTGACTGATGGAGGCTTCTCCTCCCTGTTGTTCTAAGACACAGGCTGGAGGCACGTGACACAACCTGTGACTGACAGAATTCCACCCACACACTGTTATTGTTAAAAAACAATAACGATTTTATTTCAAACATACTGTATATTTGTATGGTATTTGTATGGTTTAAAACAGTTTATTGATATTAAATATTTATTTTTACTCTGTATCTTAAAGGCTGTTTCAATTTATTTTGAACTTGTGACCAGAAGCAGAGGACTAGAAGCTCATCCTGCTTATGTTTCCCTGCAGACAGGCTATGAAAGAGCTGGGTCATGTGACAGCTGTATATCGATTAGGAAAAAGGTAATTACTGGTAGGCATTCTTTTTTTAATAAAATAATTACAACACCATCATCCACATACAGAAAGAGAAGAAATCATGTAAATTAAACAGTGTGTGTTTAGTTTTGCCACGTACACACGATCGAATATATCTGCTGAAACTGGTCCGCAGACCAGTTTCAGCGGACAGATTTGATCGTCTGTACGGGCTAGCAGACAGTTTCCAGCAGACAAAAGTTTTAAAGCATGCTTTAAAACTTGTCTGCTGGAAAGCCGTCTGTCGGATATGTCGGCTGGTTAGTACGCCTAACCAGCGGACCGAAATCTCCTGCATGCGTCGAATCCATTCGACGCATGCGTGGAAGTATTTTACTTCCTGGTTCGGTGACATGTCCCAGGAGACATGTCCGATGAAAACGGTCCGTCGGACCGCTTTCATCGGATATATCTCCTCGTGTGTACGCGGCCTATCACTTTAAATTGTGAATTGTGAGATGACAGGGACTCGTAGCAATGATTATTCTTGGCATTAAATGTCAGCACTATATAAATACAGAAAAGAAGCAGTATTAAAAAAAACTATTTTTGAGACAATCACCAAAAGAGCCCAAATCAGACTAAAAGTCAGAGGCTCTGCACCAATCAGGATTTACTGCACTTTACGGTGCTGTTAATCTAATATATTTTCAGGTACCGGGAGGTGGTGGAGATGATATTTAGGCAGTGAATATATGGTGTTTTTGTATTTATTTTCTTTCTTGTTTAGGACTGGAAAATATAATGTCTGTAATGGGAGCAAGTGCTAAATAGTAACATAAAGATTTTAAAATATATTGAAAAAAATATATAAACTAGTTCAAATAAAAAAAGATAGGGTTAGGACTTTAGATGAGGCATGTGGTGCACAACTGACTAATGAATCAATGGTAGAAATAATTGGTATTTATTATCTTAAATTAATGCATTATTAACACGTATTGCAAAAGTACATAAAGTTATTGGAGAACATATAATAACATGTTACAAACCATAATAACAAGTAAATATCAACAAAACATATTGCATTACAAATACATTTTATATATATATATGTATATATATATATATATATATATATATATATATATATATTTTTTTTAATGCAATATGTCATGTTGATATTTACTTATGTTAGTATGGTTTGTAACATGTTATTGTATGTTCTCCAATAACTTTATGTAGTTTTGCAATGCACCATGCCATGCATTATTTTAAGATAATAAATACCAATTATTTCTACCATTGAGCCTAGGTTCACACTAGCAATGCGGGAACCAGTGCGATTAGAGCGCCGGTTCCTACATCTCTCCCACAGGTAGTTTATACTGCCTTCTGTGAACAGCTGCGAGTGTCAGTACAATTTTAATGACACCCCCAGATCGGTTCACAGATCGCAGTGCAAACTGTGAACTGCATTACACTGGTCAGAAGACAGCTCCTTATATTAGTGGTCACTGAGAAGAATGCTCATTATATTGTTGGTCAGTGGGAACAATGCTCCTTACAGTATTGGTCAGTGGGAAGAGTGCCTCCCCCCCCCCCATGCAGAGAGCTGAAAAGAAAATTGGTATCAGTGGTTCCTTAGAGGCGTAAATTGCTCATTGCCCAAGGAACCCCTAGAAGGAACCCTAGCTGAGAAATTCTGGTCTAAGAATTTTTTTTTCATTTGCATGCAGTGCTAGTCAATCGAAATAAGTTCAAACACCAAATTCAGTAAAAGGCTGTGTTTGACCTGCTTTGCTTGCTATGCAAACCCATTTAAAAAAGCCAGCCATTTCCAAACAACACAAAGCAAAGCCTGTTAAACGCAGATTTAGTCAACACTGATATCCTTACTGCAACAATAAAGTAAATCAGAATCTTGTGCCTTTTTACAGACACTGAAAATAGAATGATTTCAATGTTGCCCACAGCCACGTGGACAAATTATGGCAGAATTCTCAAGCCAGTCTATCTAATTTAGTAAAGCAGGAACAAAAGATTGTCTCTGGACAGCTGCACTCTGAACAAATTGTAGCCTTTATTTAAAAAAAAAAAGGACAGCACTACAAGTAAATCCCGACCGCTGACGCGTTTCGCACTGAAACTAGTGCTTAGTCATAGCTCAAGCAGAGTGCGGCTGTCCAGAGGTAATCTTTTGTTCCTGCTTTGCTAAGTGCATTGCTTGCACCCGAGTTGTCTGCAGCGGAGGATATTCATATGGGTTCCCACCTGGATCGGCTATTCCCTTTCCCCTATCTAATTTAGTAGTTGGAGGCAATTTTTAGAATTGAAGGAACATGCGCATCCACTGACAACAAAAGAAAAGGCCCAAATGTGTTTTGTATCACCTGTAATTCTTAGGGTACCTGATCCAAAGATCGATAGTGTGCCAAAGAACATAGTAGTGACATTGCTGCAGGTGATTGTCAAAATAAAAAGCTTGACTGCGCCCAGCATAACTCTTTCCACTCTAGGATTGACTCAGTTTTGTCAACAAGCAAGCAATAGAAACCAGAAGGGAGAGACCTGTGTCCTGTGATGTATCCCAAGAATGGGAAAAGTCAAAAATCCCATTTTCTTTCTCATACATTTGACCATTGGGATATCCAAAAGCAATCCCCTAAATGGTTGGCAATAGCAAACAACACCTAATAGGCCCAACAGGAGCAATCCTTAACATAACAGGAAGGTGAATAACTGAGAAGGTCGTACTGTAGGACTGCGCAACCAAGGCTATGTACACTCAGGGGCTGATTTACCAAGCCGGTGCGCCATGACTCACGGCGCACAAGCAGGAGTAAATGTGTTTTTGACATTTACAAAAGAGACACGCTGCAAGTGCAGTGTGTTTTCTCATTTACTAAACTGCCTAATGCGCCCAGGAGAGGGCGCCCGGCACGCCAGTACAGAGCTGGCGTACGGCATTTAGTAATGAAAATATCTGGGATTTGGGCGGGAGTTTATGAGGGGAGGGAGGGGGGTGATGCAGGGGAAGTGTAGTGACATGTGTTTGAACGTGTGTGACGGGCCGAATTGAAAGTGAAACTTTTGAGAACCGATCCCCGTGCGCTTGCAAAGTACTCCTGAACCTCGGGAGGTTCATTTGCATACTGGGCATGCGCAGAGGGAAAAATCGGGGCTTCCCATGCGCCTCTTCAGTACGCCGAGAAATTCTTGGTAAATAGCAGTGTTTGCGCTGCGTGAAGCAGCGCACGGCAATCTCCGAGCTGTTCTCGGGCTGCGCTGACACTGAAGGGGAACTCCGCGCCAAATTTCAAATTTGAAACCGGTGCGGGTTCCCCCCAGGGGTACAATAGGCTCTTCGGCTTGGTCCGGAACGTGAAGGGTTAACCCAAGCCAAAAACGGTGTGGGGTTCCCCCCCAGATCCGTACCAAGCCTCATCCCAGGCATGCAGTCTGGCCGGACAGAAATGGGGGCGGGGACGAGCGAGCGCCCCCCCTCCTGAGCCATACCAGACCGCATGCCCTCGACATGGGGGAGTGTGCGCTTTGGGGGAGGGGGGGCACTGCCCCCCCACCCCAAAGCACTCTTGTCCCCATGTCGATAGGGACAAGAGCCTCTTCACAACAACCCTGGCCATTGGTTGTCGGGGTATGCGGGCGGGAGCAAATCAGAATCTGGGAGCCCCTTTAATATGGCGGCCCCCAGATTCCGGCCCCCCACCCTATGTAAATGAGTATGGGGTACATCGTGCTTGTGGGGGAGGGCAGCAGGCTTCGACGTCTTCTGCCTGGCCCCTCCACTGGGGCCAGGGCTTCTCTCCGCTGTTCTTCCATTGGATGTTGACACGACGAGGTCCGGCGCTGAAATGCCGACAGAGCGATTGATTATCCCGGTCCCCATCATGCCCCCTTTATCCCGGTCCTGTCAGGGGGGGAATGCCTGCTCGTCTGTCCATACAATGTATGAACAGCGATCTGTCATTTCCCCTAGTCAGTCCCACCCCCTTTACAGTTAGAACACACCCAGGTAACATAATCAACCCCTTCCTCGCCCCTAGTGTTAACCCCTTCCCTGCCAGTGACATTTTTATAGTAAGCAATGCCTTTGTATACCATTGGTCGCTAGAAAAATGCCAAAGCTCCCAAAAATGTGTCCGCCATAATGTCGCAGTAGCCATAAAAATCACTGATCGCCACCATTACTAGTAAAACAAAAATATATTCCTAAAAAACCCATAAAACGAACCCCTATTTCTAACTTTTGCCCAAACCAATCAAACGCTTATTGCGATTTTTTTAGAACCAAAAATATGTTGAATATTACGTATCAGCCTAAACTGAGGGCAAAAAAGTTTATTTATATATATTTTTGGGGAGCTTTATTAAAGCAAACAGTAAAAAAGTTGTCTTTTTATTTACAAAATTGTCGCTATATTTTTGGTTCGAGCAAAAATAAGAAAAAAAAATCAAATACCACCAAACAAAAAAAAAAAACATTTTGTGGGGGAAAAAAGAGGACGCCAATTTTGTTTGGGAGCCACGTCGCACAACCGCGCAATTGTCAGTTAAAATGACGCAGTGCCGACACGCAATAACTGGCCCGGTCAGTGACCAGTAATATGGTCTGGGGCTCAAGTGGTTAAAAATTAAGAACACACTAAAGTTAGCCCAATTTATGGCCATAATGTGAAAGATGATGTTACACCAAGTAAATAGATACCCAACATGTCACGCTTTAATATTGCGCACACTCATGGAATGGCGCCAAACTTCAGTACTTGAAAATACCCATAGGCAACACTTTTTTTTTTTCAGGTTACCAGTTTAGAGTTACAGATAGGCATGTGCAAAAGTGAAAAATTCGTTTCGTTTCGTTTCAATTCGTCATTTAATAAATTTCGTTAAGTTAGGTTCGTTACATGTGTTGAATTCGTTTTCGGAATTAGTTCGTTTTCGACCGAATTTCGAAAAATACGGTCGAAATCGAAAATATTTCGACCTTTTTTCGAATTCGTTCGTTTTCGACCGAATTTCGAAAAAAACGGTCGAAATCGAAAATATTTCAACCAGATTAGAAAACAAATAGTCTCTTTTCGAATAGAATTTTTTTCGATTTAAATTCGAAAATATTTTTTATTTTTTATTTTTTTATTTTTTTTCGAATTCCGATCGAATTTAGTCCGCGGGTATTCGATTCGGAATTCGAAAAAAAAAAATTTTGATTTCGACCCTTTTTTTTTCGAAATTCGGTCGAAAATGAACGAATTCCGAAAACGGTCGAAATTTTTCGCTAATATAGCAATTCGGAAATTCGTATGCATCCGAATGTCCGAATAATGGAAAATTCGTCCGAATTTCGATTCGGAACGAAACGAAATGCACATGCCTAGTTACAGAGGAGGTCTAGTGCTAAAAGTATTTCTCTCGCTCTAACGTACACTGTGATACCTCACATGTGGGGTTTGAACGGTGTTTACATATGTGGGCGGGACTTACACATTTAAGGCCCGCCCACATATGTAAACATCGTTCAAACCACACATGTGAGGTATCATAGCATGCGTAAGAGCGAGAGAAATACTTTTAGCACTAGACCTCATCTGTAAATCTAAACTGGTAACCTGAAAAAAAATGGTGCGTGTTCGCTTCTGACTGCGAGCTACTAGGAAAAGGGGCGTTTTAATTATTATTATTTATGTTTGTTACGTAAAAATTCAATAAGACCTCCCCTTCAGGTTGTAAAGCATCAGTTCAGGGGGAAAAAACATAAAAAAACAGCTCTCATGCTTTCATCCGCCATTGCAGATTGGATTTTGGTAATGCATCTCGAGTGAACTGGGCATGCTCGAACACTTAGAAAATTAAGCTGGGTTTTTGTGCCTGAAAATGACATGCATCTTTCTGAGCATGCTCAGAAAGCTTGTTTTTTGGCTTAGTAATTTAAGGACATCCTTAACAGGTGTAAGCAGTTACAAGTGCACACAAACTAGAGGCTGACATTTCTTCATGTGTTTCCAATTGGTTCATTAGCACACATGTTATAAAAAGCGTGGATAGAGCACGTCAGCTGCCCAGACTTGCTGGCTGGAAGGAATGGCGGGGCGAAACAGAGATGTTTTGGAGCAAGTTTTTTTTTTGGGGGGGGGGGGGGGGGCCAATTGTTTGATATAATGATGTTCACTTTGATGTTTTGTCTGCTGCATAATTTTGCAAAATGTTTCTCAAGACGTTAATGAGTAATGTTTTAATCCTGTGGGTCTATCCTGTTATTTCAAAAGCATGAACCATATTCAAATTACTGTGTGAACTAAACCTAGGTCTATTTTTTGTTTTTATGTTTTTTTTGGTTTGTGTGTTTTTTTTTTTTAAATATTTTGTCTTGCTTTCCTTGTTTTGTGGACCAAAAAAATTACTTTCAAATTTTGAAGTTTGTTTTGTGATATTTTTTTCATGCTACGGATTTTAACAGCTGCAGCTGAAAGAGTTTGGGCCTAAACCATCAAGTGTGATTTGTCTCTAAGCTCTTTCCTGGTGTGTATGCATGAAATGTTTGATGCCATGTTTAGTCACCAGAAAACATCCTAGAATTGATGTCCAGACTGACTTTTTAAAGCACATGTGCAAGGTGAATGAAAACCTGCAAACAAGGCCTGTTTTGGGGGGGGGGGGGGGGGGTGTATTGGTGGACAGCCTTGAAGTGCTGATTTACAGCGCTGTGCTTGAAACTAGCACAAGACAATCCTATTCTAATTGTGGGTTGTTTGAGGGAAGCCAAGTGAGTGTTAGAACCCCTGCTAGTGTTTTTAGGTTGGGCTTTGTGTCCCTTTTCTTAAAATTGGCTTCACTTCCTGTCACACAGCTGAACAGGAAGTGAGGTTAAAACCCTACCAATGGTCTTTTCTTCGGGACACCGGTCAATCTAACAAGTGTCCCCATTAAGCAAATTGCACTGCTGTGTACACCCCAAATGATTAGTTACTTTGGGCTTTAGTAAAGTCAAAGCCGCTCTGCAGTAGAAGCGTAGTCAATGAAAATCAGAAGGGAAGCACTGATGGTTTTAACATCCAATCCCGCCAAGTTTTTATTTTTCTTCCTTGCTTGTCCACTTGTAGTGCAAAGTGGATTTGCCTTTAGTAAATGGACCCCAAAGTCCAAGATCCCTACTAATTTGGGGTGTACACAGCAAAATGCAATTTCCAAAATGGGAAACTATTTAGATTGATCTGTGTGTCCCCAACAAGACATTACTCAGGTTTTTCCCCTCACTTCCTGTTTGGCTATGTGGCAGGAAGGGAAGGAATTAAGTAGAAAGTGACAACATTTGTGAGGTGTCTTTACCCTATCAAGGGTGCAGGCATCCCCAAAACAAACAAAAAAATTGTTTAGTTAACATTGGTTGGTGTTTGTGGGGGTTCCTAACACACATTCATACATATTAGCAACGCTGGATCCTGGCCTATTGGCATGGTTATATTTTCTTAAGCCTCTCAATAAAATTATCTGAAATTTGGGGTTAAACTGGAACTATAATCAACACTTCTTTTTTTTTTGTTTTCTTTCATTTTGGATAGAGTTGGGGGGGGGGGGGGAGGCTTATAAGCCCTGTCGGTTTATTTTGTATTATCCCTGTCTGTTTGGGGAGATTGGCCCTCACTTACTGCCTCATAGCCAAACAGGAAGTGATAGAAAAACTAGGCAAATTAAGGGACTCCTGTGCCCCCCCCCCCCCACAGAACTTGTGTGTGTCCCCTGAAAATTCCTGGGCGGGTCATAAAAAAACAGGGTGTGGCCTTGACAGGAAGGGTGGGTCATTTTTCTATTAGGGGGTGCCGAAATTTGGTCAGGTCTAGGGCAGCACAAAACCTAAATATCCTACTGCATATTAGGGCTTATTTAGACAGGATCCAATTTACAGCATGTTTTTAGATTGTGTGACCCCGCCTCTCTCCATAAAGAGGACCTGTCACACACTAGTCCTATTACAAGCAGTGGCGTATCCAAGCTATGGCAGGCATGGCGCGTGCCATAGGCGCCATGGGAGGGGGGGCGACAAAAAAAAACACTCAGAAAAAAAAATTCCCACCCGTTCTGCGGCTGCATTCTGAACTATATCCCCTGTATTGGCCGCGGCACGGCAATTCCTTCAAAAATACTGTGTTATGCTGGCTGGCAACAGTAGGAGAATGGCAGGCGCGCGCCGCGGGCTCCCCCGTGCTTTTCTTTACATGGTTTCAGATAGAGCGTCATTCTGCTAACTTGCAGAATGACCTGCTCCACCTTAAGCTCCGCCTACCCTCCTCTGCACAGCATCAATCATTTCCCCGAGCGGCAGTGCCAACGTGTTGGTGACGTCACCGTCGTCACTTGTGAGTTGAGGACCGTGAGGTGGAGAAGAAGAACTGTCTACTAGTCTGAGTCTGCCAGTGGAGACTCGAGTGTGGAGGAGACTCAGTTCCTCAGGAGACTCTAGTGGAAACCACAGCCAGGCAGGACTGCAGCAGACAGCAGTTACGGTATTCCAAACAGTGACAGTCACACTCACTCACATCACACATGCTGCTTCATCATAGTGTACAGTATAGATGTGTACCAACCAAATATAGTGCTTAATATATGGAATTAATTAAATATAATTCTGCATAGCCAAAGATATCCTAAATAAAGTGATTTCTGCAAGTAGTACCTGCACAAATCACTTTATTTATATCTATGGCTATGCAGCATTATAATTTATTTAATCCATATTAAGCACTATATTGGATTGGCTGCATGCTTCTGTTTGAGACTGTGCCCAGCACATGATGACTTTTTTCATGATGATAGCAAATTATAATTCTGCATAGCCATAGATATAAATAAAGTGATTTGTGCAGGTACTACTTGCAGAAATCACTTTATTTAGGATATTTATGGCTATGCACTGGGGCGTTGCGACATTGGCGGTAAAGCGCCGCTATTTTAGCAGCGCTTTACTGACGTTTTTGCAGCGCTATTCAGCCACTAGCAGGGTGCCTCAAAGATGTGGCTGGCAGGACTTTGAGTGTCCTGCCAGCACAAACACTAGCGGCCCAAAAAAGGGTTAAAACCGCCCGCAAAGCGCAGCTGCAGCGGTGCATTGCTGGCGGTTCAGCGACGCTGCCCATTGGTTTTAATGAGCAGGGGCACGTTTGAATCAGTGTGTACACTGTTCTTACAGCGCCTTAAAGATGCGGCTCGCAGGACTTTTTTTAATGTCCTGCCAACCGCTCCAGTGTTAAAGTCCTCGGCCTTTCACATTGGAGTGCTCTATTTTGTAGTGCTGTAGCACCTGTAAAGCGCCCTGAAAGAGCGGCTCCATTCACTCCTGTGTGAAGAAAGCCAGAGGGCTTTCACACTGGAGCAGTGCGTTGGCAAGACATTAAAAAATGTCCTGCAAGCAGCATCTTTGAGGCGCTGTAGAAGTGGCTCTTAAAGCGCCCCTGCCCATTAAAATCAAAGGCAGGCATTTTTTAACCCTTTCTCGGCCGCTAGCGGGGGTTAAAAGCACCCCGCTAGCGGCTCAACAGCGCTGCAAAAAAGATGGTAAAGCGCCGTTAAAAATAGCAGCACTTTACCACCGACGACCCCACCCCCCCAGTGTGAAAGAGGCCTTAAAGTCATCATCATGTGCGATTGTGCGTGTGTGCTAAGCAGACAGGGCCGCTGGTGAGTGTGACCTGTCTGATGCGGCCCAATGGAGACCACTCTCTCCCTCCTGCTAAGTGCCCATACACCGCACGATTCCTCTTTATTTATGGGTGCTGATGTTACTGTTTATATGGGTGCGGGTGTTACTGTATATATGGGTTCTGGTAAGGCCACATTTATTGGTGCTGATATTACTGCATTTATGGGTTCTGGTAAGGCCGCATTTATGGGTGCTGATGTTACTGCATTTATGGGTGCTGATGTTACTGCATTTATGGGTGCTGGTAAGGCCGCATTTATGGGTGTTGATGTTACTGCATTTATGGGTGCTGTTGTTACTGCATTTATGGGTGCTGGTGTTACTGTATTTATGGGTTCTGGTAAGGCCGCATTTATGGGTGCTGATGTTACTGCATTTATGGGTGCTGATGTTACTGCATTTATGGGTGCTGATGTTACTACATTTATGGGTGCTGATGTTACTGCATTTATGGGTGCTGGTGTTACTGTATTTATGAGTGCTGATGTTACTGCATTTATGGGTGCTAATGTTACTGTATTTTTGAGTTCTGGAACGGCCACATTTATGGATGCTGGTGAGGCCGCATTTATGGGTGCTGATGTTACCGCAATTATGGGTGCTTATGTTACTGCATTTATTGATGCTGGTAAAGCCGCATTTATAGGTGCTGATGTTAATGCATTTATTGGTGCTGGTAAAGCCGCATTTATGGGTGCTGATGTTACTGCATTTATGGGTGCTGATGTTACTGTATTTTTGAGTTCTGGAACGGCCACATTTATGAATGCTGGTGAGGCCGCATTTATGGGTGCTGATGTTACTGCATTTATTGGTGCTGGTAAAGCTGCATTTATCGGTGCTGATGTTACTGCATTTATGGGTGCTGACGTTACTGCATTTATGGGTGCTGATGTTAATGTATATATGGGTGCAGGTGTTACTGTATATATGGGTTCTGGTAAGGCCGCATTTATTGGTGCTGATGTTACTGCATTTATGGGTTCTGGTATTTTTGAGTTCTAGAACGGCAGGGGCGCAGTTTCAGTGCTTGCCATAGGCGCCATTTTCACTAGATACGCCTCTGATTACAAGGGATGTTTACATTCCTTGTGATAGGAAGAAAAGTGAAAAATAATACAAAAAAAGGGACAAACAAGTGCAAAAGGAATAATATTAAGTTAAAAAAACAAAAACAAAAAAAAAATCTAAATTTAAATGCCCCTGTCCCTAGTAGCTCGAACTCAGAAGCGAACACGCATGCAAGTCCCACCCACATATGTAAACACCCTTCAAACCCCACATGTGAGGTATCATAGCGTGCGTTAGAGTGAGAGCAATAATTTTTAGCACTAGACCTCCTCTGTAACTCAAAACGTGTAACCTGAAAAAATAGTCAAGCGTCGCCTATGGAGATTTTTAATAACGAAGTTTAGCGCCATTCCATGAGTGTGCGCAATATGAAAGCGTGACAAGTTAGGTATCTATTTACTCGGTGTAACATCATCTTTCACATTATCCCTAAAAATTGGGCTAGCTTTACTCTTATTTTGTCATTCATGAAACAGCTTTTTTTTTTAAGCCAAAAAAAAAAAAGGCGTTAGAAAAATTTTGGCGCAAATACCGTTGGAAATTTGTAAGAAAAAATGCCCGCCACTTTATTCCCTAGGGTGTTTGTTAATAAAATATATCTAATGTTTGGGGGTCCTGAGTAATTTTCAAGGAAAAAAATCTAATGGTTACATGAAGGAGAGAAGTGCCAGAATAGGCGCGGTATGGTATTTCGTACCATGGGGGGGTGTAATCAGGGCCGCCATCAGGAATTATGGGGCCCCTTACACAGCTTCAGCCATGGGCCCCCTGGAGCAGAGAACCGGGGTGGGGGTGCTGCCGAAAAATAAATATTAAAAAAAGGTTGGTAGCCATTCGGGGGCCCTGGGGACCTCTGGGCCCTTTAATAAAAATAAACCTAATAAACCTCTGGGCCCTTTAACCACATGCCGACCAGCCGCCGTCGTTCTACGGCGGCAGGTCGGCTCTCCTGGGCGAGAGCCCGTCATGCTACGTCACACTTTCGACGACCACTAGGCGGCGCGCGCGCCAGCGGCGACCCACGCGCGTGCCCGGCGGGTACGATCTACGCTGGCCACCCGCGATTGCTCGTTACAGAGCGGAGAACTGGAGCTATGTGTGGAGCTGTGGTGGCTCAACGTGATTGGCACTGCGCTGACAAGCCGTTCACCTCTGCAGCCAAGGGTTCGGATCCCGGTCTCGGCTACATGTGAATTGAGTTTGGTGGTCTCAGCCCGGCTCCCGGTGGGTGTGCTATGCAAGGTACGCCTGTGCTTAGTATGCCCACCCCCCCCCCAAAAAAAAACACCACACTTGCACGCGCACAAAATTGGTTTAACACACACGCACTTTGGCCATTAGGTCTCCTAAAATAAAGAGAGGCAAAGGACCTACGGGGCTGGCTGGGTGGGCTAGACCCCCTCACTCCCTCATAGGGGGAGTCGTTGGGCCCCAGTCGGGCTCCCAAGTGGAGCAGGTAGGGCAGGGTGAGTGGGAGGCCCCCCCTCACACCCGCCATTGCCACCGGGGACATGGAGAAGGATGGCGATTGCCGGGAGGGTCTGCCTACTCCCAACTCCTGCAGTCCGGCTCCTCTCTCTCGAGTTCACGCACAAAATACAGTTTAAAATAAAATAATAATAATAAAAAAAAAATAATAACCTGGGGACCTCTGAGCCTTTTAATAAAAATATATCTATATCTAAAAAAAATTTAAGAAAATAGAAAACGTTTAAAACATTTTTATAATTTAATAATATTAACATTATAATAATAATTTAATAATATATATATATGTAAAAAAAAATTTTTTTAAAATAGAAAAATATATCTTTTTTTTTTTTTTTTTTAAAGGGGGGTTGTCATCTGGAGCCCTGGGGATCTCTGGGCCACTGGGGACCTCCATACCCCTAAAAAAAAAACATTGGCCCTTTAATAAAAAATAAATAAATAAAATATTAAAAAATATCTTTAAAAAAAAAAAATGAAAAAATGGGGAGTTGCCACCTGGGGGCCTCTGGGCCCCTGGGGACCTCCGGACTGCTAAAAAAAAAAAATACAAAAAATTGGCCCTAAAAAAATTAAATATTAAAAAATATATATATAAAAAAAAAAAGAGGGGGGTTACCATCTGGGGCCCTGGGGGGCAAGCCGTTCACCTCTGCAGCCAAGGGTTCGAATCCCGGTCTCGGCTACATGTGAATTGAGTTTGGTGGTCTCAGCCCGGCTCCCGGTGGGTGTGCTATGCAAGGTACGCCTGTGCTTAGTATGCCCACCCCCCCCCCCCAAAAAAAACACCACACTTGCACGCACACAAAATTGGTTTAACACACACGCACTTTGGCCATTAGGTCTCCTAAAATAAAGAGAGGCGAAGGACCTACGGGGCTGGCTGGGTGGGCTAGACCCCCTCACTCCCTCATAGGGGGAGTCCCTCTGCCCCGTTGGGGTCCCATTGGGCCCCAGTCGGGCTCCCAAGTGGAGCAGGTAGGGCGGGGTGAGTGGGAGGCCCCCCCTCACACCCGCCATTGCCACCGGGGGCATGGAGAAGGATGGCGATTGCCTCCGTGGGGAGGGTCTGCCTACTCCCAACTCCTGCAGTCCGGCTCCTCTCTCTTGAGTTCACGCACAAAATACAGTTTAAAAAAAAAAAAAATAATAACCTGGGGACCTCTGAGCCTTTTAATAAAAATATATCTATATCTAAAAAAAAGAAAATAGAAAACGTTTAAAACATTTTTATAATTTAATAATATTAATATTATAATAATAATAATTTAATATTATATATATATATGTAAAAAAAAAAATTTAAAAATAGAAAAATATATCATTTTTTTTTTTTAAAGGGGGGTTGTCATCTGGAGCCCTGGGGATCTCTGGGCCACTGGGGACCTCCAGACCCCTAAAAAAAAACATTGGCCCTTTAATAAAAAAAATAAAAATAAAATATAAAAAAATATCTTTAAAAAAAAAAAAATGGGGAGTTGCCACCTGGGGGCCTCTGGGCCCCTGGGGACCTCCGGACTGCTAAAAAAAAAATACAAAAAATTGGCCCTTTAATAAAAAATAAAATATTAAAAAATATATATATATATATAAAAAAAGAGGGGGGTTACCATCTGGGGCCCTGGGGGCCTCCAGGCATCTGGGCACCTCCGGACCCCCGGGCCCCTTACAGGTGTATTGCCTGTACCCCCCTGATGGCGGCCCTGGGTGTAATGTCAGCATGTGAAAAGTGACATTCTGAAGGAAAAAAGCCGTTTAAAACTGACTTGGTGAAATGGTAGAGGTACAATGTACCCCATTACCATTTCACACGGGGGGGGGGGGCGGGATCTGGGGGGGCCCTTTGTTAAAGGGGTCTTCCAGATTTCGATAAGCCCCCTGCCCGCAGACCCCCACAACCACCGGGCAAGTGTTGTGGGAAGAGACCCTTGTCCTCATCAACATGGGGACAAGGTGTTTTGGGGGGCACCCCAAAGCACCCTCCCAATGTTGAGGGCATGTGGCCTGGTGCGGTTCAGGGAGGGGCCGGCCAGGTCAACGTGCTCGGATAAGGGGTCTGGTGTGGATTTAGGGGGTACTCCACGCCATTTTTTTTTAAATTTGGGGTGGAGTTCCCCTTAAATTCCACACCAGACCTGAAGGGCCTGGTATGGATATTTGGGTGGAACCCCACGTCATTTTTTTTTTAAATTGACGGCGGGGTTCCCCTTAATATCCATACCAGACCTAAAGGGTCTGGTTATTGAATTTGGGGGGGACCCCCACGCTTTTTTTTTTTTGGTGTTTTTTATGAATGATTTCTCCTGCAATTGCCGGGAGCCGACAATTCATTATTGCCGCGAGTCAGTTTTAAACTGCTTTTTTTTTTGGAGGATGTCATTTTGTGCAGAGACATTTCTAACCACGGGAAAGGTGCGCTTTTTCACATGCTGACTTTACAGCCCCCCATAGTACGAAATTTAAAGGAATATTACACTTTTATTGTTGCACTTTTAGCATTATTAAAATCACTGCTCCCAAAAAAACAGCCGTTTTAAAAAATAAAAAAAGCATTGATACATGTCCCCTGGGGCAGGACTGAGGTCCCCAAACACTTTTTAGGACAAAACTTGCAGATTAGCCTTTAAAATGAACACTTAAGATTTCCCCCATAGACTTATACAGGGAGTTCGGCGGCGGCTTTACTTATCAATTGCATTGCGCTGCTGTGCTCCGTTCATGCGCCTAATTAAGGCTTCATCCAGCGCACTAATTAAGGCATGTACCGGCGCAGCGCAGTGGCAATAGTAAATCAGCCCCTCAGGGTCAAACATCCACCGGGAAATTAATGACTAGGTGGCCTTCTAATAGACCTGGGAAATCAAGGCTGTGTTTTGAAAAGCCCACAATGCTTCAACACCTCTGGTGAACTGTATCTTCACAGGTGGGAGAGGGACCCTACCTTTCAGGTCATAAGCCTGAGTGATAATTTGTGGAATCCACCTAGCAATTATGGATCTAGGGGTAGCCTGTCCCTTCCAGGTAGCCTTCCTGCAACACAAAGAAAGCATCAGATTGATGAATTAAAGCGATGGCTAAAAGGTATTTTTGGTGTTTTTTATGAATGATTCGGGAGCCGACAATTCATTATTGCCGCGAGTCAGTTTTAAACTGCTTTTTTTTTTGGAGGATGTCATTTTGTGCAGAGACATTTCTAACCACGGGAAAGGTGCGCTTTTTCACATGCTGACTTTACAGCCCCCCATAGTACGAAATTTAAAGGAATATTACACTTTTATTGTTGCACTTTTAGCATTATTAAAATCACTGCTCCCAAAAAAACAGCCGTTTTAAAAAATAAAAAAAGCATTGATACATGTCCCCTGGGGCAGGACTGAGGTCCCCAAACACTTTTTAGGACAAAACTTGCAGATTAGCCTTTAAAATGATTTAAATAAAATGCAGAGACCACCTTAGGCAGGAAAACACTGTCTTTGAGAAGTACAATATTAGGTTCCTTGTAGGGCAAAGCCGTAATCTCAGACACTCCCCTAATTGAAGCCATGAAAAAGGTATAGACGAGAGAGAGAGAGATACTCGATTTGATTGAAACTGTGGCCTCTTAAAGAATGACAACACCAGATTAAGGTCCTACAGAGTTAGCATGGAGTGCACTGGTAGTACAATGTTAGCCATCCCTTGTGCAAAGGCTCTGACCAAAGAGTGGGAGGCTAGAAGAATCTGAAGAGGCTGGTGTACGTCTGAGGCCTACTGCTTGCAGCTGTGCAGCATATGTATTACTTGAATGGTGCTTTGATGTACAAAGGCCAAATTCCAAAATGGCACCTGTGCATGGGCAGTGTGTCCATTCAGTCAGGTGGGTCATACATACGTAGTGTCACAGCAGAGCCACGCACAAGCCAGCTGGATGCATGTGAGCATATGGCACCACAGGGGGGGGGAACGGCATCCTATGACCTAATCTGGGTGGCACACAAACAGCAGCAACATGCAGACTGAAAAGTACCTTTCAGCATCACCCATCAAACTAATCATTACGCTGCAGGTTACAAGCACAGCAGAGAAACCACTGACCTCAATCCCCTAAATGCACAGAGGCAGGAAAAAGCACAAGGGATATCCCACAAAGCAGACCCAACAAACCATTTAAGACCTCATGCACTTGTTCAGGCATACCCTGCAGGGACTTCAGGGACTGGGTACTGCCTCAGCAAACATTGGCCCTGGACTTGAACAGCACCCCACAAACTAACATACTCAATGCAACTGCCTACCAAGGTGAGCGCCCTATATGGAATCCAGCGCCAATGCAGCTTATCGGACTTTATAGGACCCCATTCTTCCTCTCAGGGTTTGGGACAGTATTTCTGGGATAAAACCATCTGTAGGGACCGAATCTGAAAAATCCACTGCTAGAGTAACAAGGCTCAGCAGACAAATGCAGTTGTAGCAAAATTATTTTGAGGAGAAAGACTATCTCAGGAGACGGAGACAGGTCCAACACCTACAGACAACCAAAAAACTGAGGCAATGCTGGGAGTGGGAGGGGTTATGCTAGGCAGTGTCAAGTGTGGCTTTTTGTCAATGTGCAATCACCTTGAGCTGTTGAGATGAAGCAAATTTCAATAGTCAATACTTGTGTCCTGTGACTCACAATTAAGAAATCATAGCACTCAGTGGGAGAAAAAAATATTCACTGCCCACTAGAAAGATAAAGTCCTCACCTTATTTGCTGCATCCATGAATTTCACTCCTTTGTAAGAAACCGTTAGGATAATTGTGGGGACTTTCTTCATTTGCTCTGTTGATTTCTGCAAAATATAAATTACACTAATACACGTTGGGTTCTTTTTCATTCAGGGATTTTTGCATACCAAAAATAAAGACTACATCAACTGTAGGCAAGCAGTAGATTATCAGGGGTCAGTTCACCTAAAAATGTTTTGTAATTGTAGACTAGAGTCATGTAGCTTTTAAGGTATTGTTTCCATTCTAGAATTAAAGAGTATGTTTGGCCAAATAGTTCTGGATAAAGTAGGGAAGGGTTTTTTTTCCCCTCTCGATGTACCATTGGGGAACTTTTTCTTCACTTCCTATCCCAGAGACACAACAGAAAATTTGAGGAAATCACCCAAAATTGGAGCAATTCCCCTCTTGGACAGTTGTCTCTGGGATAGGTATCCCTTACCTCCTGTTCTGGAAACAACTCTATCATTTTGGATTTACCCTCACTTTCTTTCTTGGTGACAATGGTAGCCAGTGCAAATACGAAATTAATGACCCAAATGTGTACACAGACAACAATAGAAAAACTTTTCAAAATAAAATAAATGAATAAAAACCTAACCCTTCATTACCCTGTCCAAAAAAAAAAGTTTTGCCTAGAGATACATTTTAAGTTCCATGAGGTCAATAACACAGCTGTAACAGTAGAAAATACAATGTGCATTCAGTTGAACGTTAGCTTTAAAATGTCAAATTGCATGTCACACAGGACAAGTAGCATATCCATTAAATAAGTAAGTACTGTGTTTAACACAAAATATAAAGAAAACTCTGGGGAACAAGACCAAGGAGAGAAAAAAAAACAAGAAGAGAGGGCAAGATGCCAATAAAGAGATAATAAGTACCTCACCGCTGCCAAATCAGCAAGCCCAGGGCTCAAAGCCATTGAGGCTTTGACATTTCTCCTTAGGACTCAGCTGATCACAAATCAGTGTAAAGGGGCAATCACAGCGGTCCTTTACCACATGATCAGCTGTGTCCAATCACAGCTGATCACGATGTGAACACAAGCCAGTTATCGACATTCCTTTCCTCAAGCTGACAGCATGAGGAGAGGAGAGGCGATAACCAACATGTGTGAAAGGGACATCTACACTGTCAATTAGTGCCTATCAGTGCCCATTAGTGCCACCTACCAGTCCCTATCAGCGCCCATCAGTACCACCTATCAGTGCCACCTTTCAGTGCTCTTCAGTGCAGCCTAACAGTGTCAATTAGTGCTGCCTCATCAGTGCCCATCAGTGCAGCCTATCATGGCCCATCAGTTCAGCCTAATCAGCGAACATTAGTGAAGGAGAAAAATTACCTGTCTGCAAAATTTAAAAAGAAAATATGATTTTTTATTTATTTTTAATATTTGGTCTTGTTTTGTTTATTTAACAACAACAACAACAAAACAGTGGTGATTAAATACCACCAAAAGAAAGCTCAATTTGTGTAAAAAAAATTACAAAAACGTCATATGGGTACCGTGTAGCATGACCGCGCAATTGTCATTCAAAGTATGACAGAGCTGAAAGCTGAAAATTGGCCTAGGCAGGAAGGGGGTAAAAGTCCTACAGTGGTGAATTTCCCTGGGAGATTTGGCTGATCCCTGTTTATTTGTGATGCGTTCGGGTGGATCTACCCTGTAAAGCAAATTTCAGGCTGCCTTTAACAGTCACTCTGGACCGCTAATGCGATAATGCAGCATGGACTAAGAAGCTGACTATAACCATTTTGTCTTGAACTTGCTGTGAAAGAATACGTACATCCTTTCCCTGACCTCTGCCCCTGGGGAGAAAAAGAAATCCTCTTTGGTTATATATATTACTATTTTTTTTTTATTTTTTTTTTATATATATATATACACCACTACTCACTCAATGTAAGTAGAACTTTCAAGTATTATAAATATATTTGGCTGACTGAGCAAAACATGTTTCAAGATTTATTTATTAATTTCTGTTTTTAATTGTTCATATTTATTATTATTATTATTATTTTTTGTATTATTCTTTTTAGATCTGTGTTTAAAAGCTCCAGAAGAAGCGTCAAAAACGCGAAACATTGTTGGGCTAACCATCGTGCGACACCCCACCTATAGAAACTGTATCGGTTCCCAAAATTTTACATACCTATAATAGATGTGAAACATCTACGTTTTGGTTACCTTGTGTATATATATGTACAAATACTTTCTTGTGGTCTGTCTCACTCTGACATATGCTAATCAACTGCCACTTTTTGTGACAGCTCATGTTTTAATTAATATATACTTTGTTTTCCCTTTTTTGTATGTAATAAATAATTCATTTTTAACTGTACTACGCCTAGAAAGTCTGTATTTTACTATACACTCGTGTATGGTTACATGGTGTATATCCAACTATCTAAAAGTGCCCAGTAGCCAGTATTCAAAGAAGGATAATCTCCCTTCACAGAGATTCATAGTATGCTGACCACACAGACCAAACCAATAAGTATGGCCTCTTAAACTTTATAATTCCATAAGGTTTTTATTGAATTGTTCAATTGATCAGAATACAGATTCAACATGGTGACACATCGCACGTTATATGTATATTAATGTTACAGAACATAGGAATATAACAAACTGGATTATGATGAGCATTTCAAAACATTGCATTCATTTACTGACATGGTACGCAAAATTGGTAGTGAAAATGTCGCAGTAATGCAAATCAAGAACAGTGTAGGTTGTTTGTATGCAAAAATTTGGTAGTATTACCAGAACATAGAAAGGTGCGTCATAAAAAAAATGCAAATATAAACCCATCATTGCAATCAAGCCAATGGTTGGATTCTTAAAAAAAAGTGTACAAACGAATACCACTCGGCTAATTAGTAGAGAAAAAGTGGGAGATGGTAGTCCCCTCGTTGTAAGATAGTCCTACATATCTCAGAGGGGAAGTGCCAGCTAAATGGCTGGTCGTGTCACCCTGACAGAACTTTGTAGGAAAAGGCGAAAAAGAAAGAAGGGAAGAGTAAAGAAGGACGAACAGTCAAAAGAGAAGAAAGTATGAAGTGAGGGGGAGAAGGGGAGACAAACAAAAATAAATAATTAAGGGAGAGACAGAGATGAGGGGGTAGCATGGGAGCTGGGGGAAAAGAGGGGCGGGAAAATGTGGTCAAACGGGATATATCCAGTTCATTATACAGTATAGCGGAGAGATTCGACTTCCCATTACAAGCGGATAGCAGATTTCGACCCCTTCCCACGATGTGGAAATCTAGTGGTGTCTCCTTATTATTATACAGGAATTCTATAGTGCCAGCAGTTTAAGCAGCACTTTACAATAAAAAGGGGGAAAGTACAATTACAATACAGTTCAATACAGAAGAAATAGAAGGGCCCTGCTCATGGAGCTTTCAATATAATCCCCTATTGTCCTTTGGGTACAGATAGACACGACACAAGCTCCACTAAAGACAAACTGAGCACCCTTGGGGGTCAAAGTATCAGTATTCCCCAGACTTTGGCTATTGGAACTAGCCAGCCCAGGTTTTAGTGTATGCTAATAAATTATCCTGTTAGATGGGAACAAGCTCCTCCATTTCTACCATCTTGTTTAAGCGTAAAAACAAGTCTTTTAGAGAAGGGTTAGGAAATCTCCAAAAGCATTACAATGCACATGCAAGCCATGTTAATAATATGTGTAGCCAGTGATTTGAGGTAGGAACAATGCATAACAGTGGAATGTCAGAGCAAATATTGGAGTGGGGAGAAGTCTAAGGTATATGTAGTAATTTTCATGACAAGACTGTGGACGTTTTGCCAGAAAGGGTGTAGAATCAGGCAATACCACCATATTTGAAGCATTGAGCATTGAGCCATTGTCTTGTCCACACTGCCAACGCTTGTTTGGAACTTGTGGAAAGATTTTTCAGAGACCCGAGGGAGTTCTGTACCAATGGGAGAATACTTTAAAATTATGTTCCTGGATAGAAAGATTCTGTGACCCTATATGAATAGGTATACAAACTTTCTAATTCAGACTAAAAAGTACCCTGCTCTTTGTCCCATTTGGTGGTGATCTTGGAAAAAAAATCTGAGGCAGATAATAAGGAATACATTTTGTAAAGGAGATGTCCTTGCAGAGAGAGGGAGAGGAATATGTTAAGCTTTTCTAAAAGGAATAATAGTCTACCATGTAGTGCCCTTACCTTAGAGTCATTAAGGAAATTACAGATCTGGAAAAAGACTCACAGAGGAAGTAGTTGTTGGGTTAAAGGGGTTGTAAAGGTTTGTTTTTCATTTTCTAAATAGGTTCCTATAACCACTTCCTTACTGGGCATGTATACCCCCTTCCTGACCAGGTGAAATTTCAGCTTGCGGCACTGCGTCGCTTTAACTGACAATTGCGCGGTCGTGCGATATGGCTCCCAAACAAAATTGGCGTCATTTTTTCCCCACAAATAGAGCTTTCTTTTGGTGGTATTTGGTCACCTCTGCGGTTTTTACTTTTTGCGCTATAAACAAAAAAGGACGACAATTTTGAAAAAAATACAATATTTTTTACTTGTTGCTATAAAAAATAGCCCAGTTAAAAAAAAAAAATTCAGTCTAGGCCGATACGTATTCTTCTACATATTTTTGTTAAAAAAAAAAAAAATCGCAATAAGCGACTGGTTTGCGCAAAAGTTATAGCACCTACAAAATAAGGTACAGAATTATTATTTTTTATTATTTTTTTTTTTACTAGTAATGGTGGCGATCTGCGATTTTTATTGCGACTGCGACATCATGGCGGACACATCGGACACTTTTGACACATTTTTGGCACCATTCACATTTATACTGCAATCAGTGCTATAAATATGCACTAATTACTGTATAAATGTGACTGGCAGGGAAGGGGTTAACACTAGGGGGTGAGGAAGGGGTTAATGTGTATCCTGCATTGTGTTCTAACTGTGGGGGGAGGGGGGGTGACCGATCTGTGTCCCTATGTACAAGGGACACAGATCGGTCTGCTCTCTCCCTGACAGGACGCTGTCATTGTGAGAGCCGGCAATGAGAAATGATCTCATATGTTTACATATGAGATCATCTCTCATTCGCCGCACAGATCGTATCGCAAACGGCCACTCTGATTGGCCGTTCGCGGCGATCTGTGATTGGCTGTGTCCAAGGGACACGGCCAGTACACAAGTTCCCCGCTGCGCGCTCTGCAGCGCTCACTGGGAACAAAGAAAGGGGCTGCCGTGAAAACACGGCAGCCCGGAGATTTAGAACCACCCTGCGGCCGCATATAGTCGTACGGCCGTAGGGAAGTGGTTAAGCTAGTGCATTGTTGGTTCACTTACGTTTTCCTTCGATTTCCCTTCTAAATGTTTTTTTTCTTTGTCTGAATTTCTCACTTCCTGTTTCTCCTCAGTAAGCTTGCCCCCATCATCTGAGCTGTTCTGGCTGGGGGTTAGTCAGCCAGAACGGCTTACTGAGGAGGAAATACAGACAAAGAAAACAAAGAAAAAAAATATTTAGGAGAGAAATTGAAGGAAAAGGTTAGTGAACCAACAATGCACTAGCTTAAAGGAACCTATTTAGAAAAAAAAAATGAACCTTTACAACCCCTTTTAATGTTGGAGGTCAGCTCAGGGGTAAATGGTATCCTGACCAAAAAAATTACTAGCCCTAAGTGAGGGTGGGGATTTTTAAAATTGTACCACAAATAAAAGCCTTGTAGGCCCAGGGGGAACTCTGAGTTTTTTAGGAAAGGGGCCATGGGACCCGGGGCTGTGGAGATACAGGCTGAGCTTTGTAGTTCACAAATACAAAGCAAAGTTGGTCCAATCAAGGGATGAGACTCCAGGTGGCTAAAGAACTCAGACAAGGTAAGCCAGGGTATGAAGGGCAAGGTATTTAGTCATAGGCTGCTCAAAAGAAATCCATTCTTTTGTTTAGGCACGTAAGCACCAGCACATTAATCTGGTTAGAGACATGCTTTATGAAATCGTTTAAGGTCAGGACCCCAAGGCCACCTTTGTGCCTAAAGTTGAAGAGATGTGTCAAACAGAATTTCAGGATCCAGCCTTTACAGATAAAGGTACTGAATACATTTTGTAGTGTTATAAAAAAAAAGTTGTGGATAATCAAATAGAAACAGCTTGCCATACATAAAAAAAAAAACCTTGGCAAAATATTACATTTTTAAAGTAAAGGCTCTGCAGAACCAGCAGAGAATGGCTTTATCCCATTGCCTCAGGCAAGGCGAGTTAGAAAGTTTCACATGTATTGTTCTGTAAGGGTGGTAGGAAACTAGAACCCAAAAAAGGTAACAGCCCCCAAGTTTTGAACAAATGGAAACTCAGCCTGGCATGACCAAAGTGTGTGACAAGTTCACGTTCAATGCGAAAGATTTTGTGAGATTTATTTTAAAGTGGTAAAGAGAAACAAACAGCTTCAGTTCTTTGAGAATATTGGGCAATGTGGTCAGGGGGTTGGAAAGAAACAAAAGAATGTCTTTATTGAAAGCTGAAAGCGTATATACCCTATCACCAATGTAGACACCTCCTATTTCCCTATGAGCCTGGACCCAGCGAAGAAAAGGTTCTAAAGTTAGAACAATAATGATCGGGGATATCGGACACCCATCTAGTTTTCATTTCGGAGGGGGAAGACGTCCAACAGGTGGCCGTTAACTTTCACCCTGGCCTGGGGACAAAAGTAAAGGCTGTGGATGCTTGTACGCATAAAGTCTCCCAAGCAAAGAGAGGCGAGAACTGCCTACAAATAATCCCAGGCCATACTGCCGAATGCCTTTTCTGCATCCATGGAGAGAAAAAAGCCTTCGGTGTTGGAGTGGGTCAACCAATGAAGGATATTGATAAATATGATAGTGTTGTCATGGGGTTCTTTCCCAGAATAAATCCGACCGATCTAGTAAGATCAGTGATGGCAATAAGGGAAGCAAGCAGTTTAGGAGCACTTTTACATATAATTTGATATCCACATTTAAGACGGATATACTGTAGGATAGTAGTTTTGAACTAGAGTAGTGTCCTTTCCTTTCTTGTGTAGGACAGTGATATGGGCTTCAAGCATTTGTAGGAGAGGGGTTGGGTTTTGGTCTAAGAATTTGAAAGGATGTAAGTAGTGAGGAATAATGATGTCAGAGAAGCTTTTATAATATTGAAAGGGAAACCCATCCGTGCTTGGGCTTTTTCCTGGTTTCATTTGTTTTAAAGCTTGAAATAATTCACTTGTAGAAATGGGCTCTTCCAGTTCTTTGGCATGAAGATATTGAAGGCATACTGTGAGACATCAGATATTTAGAGATTAAACAGTGCCAGTCTAAAGGACAAGAGTCCCATGATTTCTCAGAGTGTAAATGATATAATCATTCGTGGTACTTAGTAAACTGAATAGCTGTATCCTCCGTTTTATGAGCGCTCTTACCAGTCTGGTCATGTTTGTTGTAACAGTCATGTTAGCTCTTCTGCCTTGTGATAGTCTAGCTAGGAGTTTTCCACTTTTGTTAGTCTGTTTGTAAAATAATTTGTAAACCAGGGCAAATATACATTTGGTTTGTTCGCTTAATTCCTCTAGAAGGTGATTTCTTGCCTGAACCAGGAACTTTACCCCTAAAAAGTTGTCAAAGTTTTTCTCAACAAATGAAAACTTCCACTGTTTCAACTATTTGTACTTTATTTGAATAATGCAGACTCCGGGCTGCCAAAAAATAGGATGAATTCAAGAAAAAAAAACGTATAAAAAGAAAATTTAAATGAAGAAAAAAGCACTTAGCAGTGAACAAAGACAATGGCAGTTCTGAATGGAGCTACATCTTTAATGCACAAGGACTAATCAAGATCATTGTCAGAATTAATCTTTGAAAAGAAAAACAGAACCCTCCAGAGGTTTATATTATGGGATGAGATAGAGTCACCTGCAATACCTCTTGTTGGCTGACAACGAATCTTGTTCCTATTCAATCTTTTCCTTTAATAAACCCACCAGATGCTTTCCCTCAAAGGAGTGAAAAATGAAAGTTGAGTGTACAGTGGTAAAATGAAAATCAATGCATTTATAGTCCTTTGAAAGAGACAGGGAAGGAAAGGACCTATGCTTCAACCCCGCTCGGGAATTGTCTTAAGGTTCATTGATTTTTTTTTCTCGATGCAGTGGATCATTGTCCCATTTCTCAAAGTCACCAGCACGGTGTGCTTTATCTACATTTCAGTCTATCCATAATGCTGTCAAGAGCTAGTGTACTCAATAAGGCACTCAGGGTCCGATTTATAACTCATGCCCTTCTAGACCAACGGTCTTATGCAATCCCCAGTCTACTGGCTACCCTTAGTATTAACATTAACATTTTTTACATGTCTATTATTTATATTTTTGATACATGCTTTTAGCATTAATAAAATTATTGCAGTTAACTCGTTGCTTATTTGTCTGTTTTAATTTAATTTTTTTTCCATTTGTGGCCCTACCCTTAGTATTAAACAAGATCAAATGTCATAGCCACACAATGCACGCTGAGGCTCAAGGTACAGAAGCTGAAAGAGAAATTATTTTGTAACCTCTGCTTTATTATCCTGCTCTGATAGCAGTCAGGGTATGCAGACCTTAAGTGGGTGCACTATAACAGTACACTGTATTACCAACAAAAATGCACAAACAATGGAGGGTGCATCAGAATCTGTATAGTTCTAAAACTGATCTCACTTGGCAGAGCCAGAGCTGGTAGGACAGGAAAAGCAGCCTATCCTCTCAAAAACATAACCCCTGACAGCAGTGCCAAGTGCATTTCGTGCACTGACGTCTACCACTGCAACATGCCTACTGCCACTGACATCAGAGCTCCAACATTCCCACTCCCACATCGTATGCTACATGCTGCTGATCCTGCATCCTACACCCCATGTTGTATGTTACATACTCTTGACCACCACACTCTATACAATATGTTGTATGTTATTTATTCCTAACTTCTGCACTCTTTAAGCTTTGCTGTACATTACATACGTTGGGCCCCCCAAACTAAGGTAAATTTCCTCAGTGCTCACTAGACAATGTATACATTGCCTAAGAAAATGTGGCCAGCAAAGTGACTAAGTGGTTAAAACTTTTGCCATCAGGAATTCCGGGCTCAGATCCCACCAGGATCTGAATGTTGTCTTGTCTTGGATTCCCTTTATAAGTTTACATTTCTTTACAGACCCCAAAAGATATCCTGGCTTTCACTTAAATTGGAAAGTAATTAGTCAAATAGTACCTATAACCACTTAAGACCCGGACCAATACGCTGGTAAATGACCCAAGGTGTTTTTGCGATTCGGCACTGCGTCGCTTTAACAGACAATTGCGCGGTCGTGCGACGTGGCTCCCAAACAAAATTTGTGTCCTTTTCTTCCCACAAATAGAGCTTTCTTTTGGTGGTATTTGATCACCTCTGCGATTTTTATTTTTTGCGCTATATACAAAAATAGAGCGACATTTTTGAAAAAAAAAACACAATTTTTTACTTTTTGTTAAAAAAAAATCAAATAAACTAAATTTTAGTCAAACATTTAGGCCAAAATTTATTTAGCCACATGTCTTTAGTAAAAAAAAAAAATCGCAATAAAAAAAAATAGCTACCTAGCGGGAACAGCGACACTAATACAGCGATCAGAAAAATGATCGCTTAGTGACGCTGGCAATAGGGAGTGAAAGGGTTAACTAGGGCGGTGATCAGGGGGTTAAAACTTTATTAGGGGGGGTGGGGGGGCTATCCTGAACCTAACACTAACTGTTTTTTACAGTGCCTGTCACACTGACACTAAATGCAGTGATTAAATCACTGCATTCAGTAACACTGTGACAGGGGGGTGGGGGGGGCGATCACAAGGGGTTAATATGCCTATGTGAGTGTGTGTCAGTGTTGTGTTGGTGCACACTTACTTGGCATGTCTTCTCTCATCAGCAGCGCTGGGAAACAGCGCTGCGATGAGAGAATACATCATTTCCTCCTTCCTGTGTAAACACAGGAGGAGGAAGTGACAGGCTGGGAGCGCGCTCCCATTGGCTGGGAGCGATCGCGGGGGGGGCGGAAAACACGGACATCCGCCCGCAGATCCTGGATCGCTCCCAGAGGTAGGGAGACCCCTGCACGCCGCGGAGGGGGTCCCGATGGGACCCCCGAACCGCACTCAGGCGGGGACGTAAATTTACGCCCTTGTGCCTGTACGAGCCATGTTGTGGCCGTATATGTGCGTGCGGGGGTCCTTAAGTGGTTAATAAATAGGTACACACTGCATATAACTATGTATATAGTAGATAGCAACTATTGACGGTGGCCCCATTCATTCCCAAAGAAGGGACATACAGTGGAACCTTGGATTATGAGCATAATCCGTTCCAGGAGAATGCTTGTAATCCAAAGCACTCGCATATCAAAGCAAATTTCCCCATAGAAGTCAATGGAAATTAAGATAACTTGTTCCGCATTGACTTCTATGGCATGCAATACCGCATGTGGCCAGAGGTGGGGGGTGCCGGAGAGCCTCGGAAATACTCAGGAGCAGCTCGGCTGACCTCGAAAACCCAAGGAAAGGCTCAAAAACACTCAGGAACTGAGTATTCCCGAGTGTTTCTGAGTGATTCCGAGCATTTCCGAATGGCTCCGAACAATTCCGAGTGTCCCAGGCACCCCTGCACCTCTGGCCAAATGCGGTACTGCACATCTTATTCGCGTGAATTCTGCTTGTTTTGCAAAACAACAACCAAGTCAGGATTTTTTTTTAAAGTTGCTCGTCTTTTAACCACGTGTTAACCACGTTACTTGTAAACCAAGGTTCCACTGTACTCCACTAGACTGTTGAAGGCCACCATGAAAATTATTTACCTTTGGGATGAATGGGTCAGCTTCACACATGTGCACTATGAAGAGGATCAAGTGCAGACATTTTCAGAGGAAAGGCTGTATGGCACCAGGTAAGGCCATACAGAGAAATTGCTGGAATAGGGAGATAGGTAAGTATGTAACATTACAGGTTGGACTCAACTGTACTAAAAGTACAGTTGTCCTTTAAAGCTTAAAGAGGAATTTCACCCAAATGTGAAAGTACTCTTTGTTTCCCTCCTCTTTTTTTTTGGGGGGGGGGGGGCGTGTACCTGTTTTTTCAGGTACAAGCTCCCAATTTCTAAGGGTTTGCGATGGAGATTCAGGCCACCACCTCTTTCCCCAGCAGCCTTCTGGGAGACTGCGGGACCATTCACAAAGTGCAGCTCACACATGCGCGGTGGGAAGATGGCTGTGAAGCCACAAGGCTTCACTGCCAGTTCCCCTTAGTTAGGGTGCCGATGCCTGGACCTGAAGCCCATTGAAGAATTGACTCAGATGAGGACAGCGCTGGATCACTGGACAGGAAAGTGTCTTTATATTAAAAGCCAGCAGCTACAGTATTTGTATTTTTTTATTGGAGGGGGGGGGACTAGAGCTCCTCTTTAACCACTTAACACCAGCCCGCCGTCAAATGACGGCGGGCGGAATGCTCTATTGTTCTGACAGCCGCTAGGGGGCATGCGTGTGCCTGGCAGCCGCGATTGCCCAGTAACTAAGCAGGGACGTGGAGCTCTGTGTGTAAACACAGAGCTCCACGTCCTGTCGGGGAGAGAGGAGACTGATCTGTGTCCCTTGTACATAGGGACACAATCGGTCCCCTGCCCCAGTCACCCCCCTTCCCCTACAGTTAGAACACTACTTAGGACACACATTTAACCCATTCCCCGCCCCCTAGTGGTTAACCCCTTCCCTGCCAGTCACATTTATACAGTAATTAATGCATATTTATAGCATTGTTCACTGTATATATGTGAATGGTCCCAAAAATGTGTCAAAAGTGTCCGATGTGTCCGCTATAATGTCGCAATCCCCAAAAAAATCTTTTGTGCAAACCAGTCACTATACGGTTATTGCGATTTTATTTTTTTTAACCAAAAATATGTAGAAGAATACGTATCGACCTAAACTGAGATAATTTTTTTTTTTAATGGGATATTTATTATAGCAAAAAATATTGTGTTTTTTTTTTTTAATGTACGCTCTTGTTTTGTTTATAGCCCAAAAAATAAAAACCGCACGGGCGATCAAATACCACCAAAAGAAAGCTCTATTTGTGGGGGAAAAAGGACGTCAATTTTTTTTGGGAGCCGTGTCGCACGACCGCGCAATTGTCTGTTAAAGCAACGCAGTGCCGGAAGCTAAAATCTTGTCTGTAATGACAAGGAAAATGCTAATATAAAGAGAAAGCAGAGTGAGCGCAGGGATGATCTCAGAAGTCTGCTGCTGCTCTTTTACTGGTATAGTCACCACCCTGGGGGTGGAGAGAGAAAATGACTATATTCCTTTCTGTAAGTGATTCATCCAGCGGAGCTGTGTAAATCTTAGGACTGGATATTTCATCTGTGTACCTAACTGTCTGTCTAGAATTCAGCTTTAACATTCCTTCTTAACAGAGACTGTTGTGATTGGACTAGGTACACTTTGAAGTACAGCAAAAAATGGCAGTGCTTTATAAATAAATAAAATAAATGTGACCAGCATAATTTTGATTACTCTCAAACTATGGCACATTGGTACGGTTCAATGACTGGCATAGTGGCATGTCTTACAGAACAAACGTCCTGTACCATGGCTGAATAACATTTCTGAGATCGACTTGTACCACATTATTTGGTACACTAGTTTTCAGTTTCTGAAAAATGACTTGGCTATTTTAGTCAAAGGGTTTTTCAGTCAACAATTTCAGAACAGGTATTTTCTTCATAAATAACTTATTCTGTATGAATTTTAGACACCTAAAGAAATAATTTATTCAATTGAAAAGTTATTTAACCACTTTAGCCCCTGGCCTGTTTTTCAGATTCGGTGTTTACGAGACTAAAACATTTTTTTTTGCTATAAAATTACTTAAAACCCCCAAACATTATATATTTTTTTTTTCTAACACTCTAGAGAATAAAATGGCAGTCATTGCAATACTTTTTGTTACACCGTATTTGCGCAGCGGTCTTACAAGCGCACTTTTTTTGGAAAAAAATCACTTTTTTAAATAAAAAAATAAGACAACAATAAATTTGGCCCAATTTTTTTACATATTGTGAAAGATAATGTTACGCCGAGTAAAATGATACCCAACATGTCAAGCTTAAAAATTGCGCCCGCTCGTGGCATGGCGTCAAACTTTTACCCTTAAAAATCTCGATAGGCGATGTTTAAAAAATTCTACAGGTTGCATTTTTTGGGATACAGAGGAGGTCTAGGGCTAGAATTATTGCTCTCGCTCTAACGATCGCGGCGATACCTCACTTGTGTGGTTTGAACACAGTTTTCATATGCTGGCGCTACTCGCGTATGCGTTCGCTTCTGCGCGCGAGCTCGTCGGGACGGGGCGATTTAAAAATTTATTTTTTTTGTTTTCGTATTTATTTCTATTAATTTTACCAATTTTTAACACTAAAATAAAAAAAAAAAAAAAAATGATCACTTTTATTCCTATTACAAGAAATGTAAACATCCCTTGTAATAGAAAAAAGCATGACAGGTCCTCTTAAATATGAGATCTGGGGTCAAAAAGACCTCAGATCTCATATTTAGGCTAAAATGCAAAAAAAAAAAAAAATATTTTAAATGTCATTTTTCAAATGACATTTAAAAAAAAATGTCTCTTTAAGACGCTGTTTGGAACTGACGTTTGACGTCACTTCCGCCCAGCAGAGCTACGGGGATGGACGAGGGAAATTTTTTCCCTCACTCGCATCCCCGCTGACCAGACGAGCGCACCCGATCGCCTCCGCCGCTACCGACGGCTCCGGTAAGCGGCGGAGAGCGCGGGAGGGGGGGGGACGCTCGTCCGCTACCGATAACGGCGATCTCACGGCGATTCCGCCGCGGAGACCGCCATTATCGTTTACCCGACCGCCCACAGAAGAGATGGATATCTCGGTTGTGGCAGCAGCTGCTGCCGTTACCGAGATATCCATCCTCAAAGTGCCGACGTATACCTGCGGTGGGCGGTCGGGAAGTGGTTAACCCAAAAGCGAAGCCAAAGAGTGTAAAGCCCAAATTCCCTTTAACCCTTACCCGTAAGTCTAACCTTCAACCTGTTAACCCTTAAAGAACTACTGGAGATTGGGTACCTGCTATCGGGTACGTTCTGTAAATTAAAAGGCAATAGCACAATAAATGGGATTCTAAAGAGTTAATCAAAGAGATGCAATTTTGACAGCTACACATAATGCCTGGGTGATCTAACATACGTGTGCGATGCTTAGTTGGCAGTTTATCTAAAGCTGCCGTGAAAAAAAAATGACAGAACAAGAGAAGTGAGGATGTAATCGTTGCCATGATTCTTGCTGGTTCTTCATTAATTATGTATTCTGTTTAGGAAATAATGTATGCCCCTTGGAACTTTGCTGTGCTGGTGCTTTTCGAGAGCCTGACTGAGGTGGCATATTGATGCAGCAATAAAAGTATATGGTGTAAAACAGGGATCTCCAAACTGCGGCCCTGGGGCCGGATGTGGCCCTTTGCTTGCCTTAATGCGGCCCTCGGGGCATTATTCCATCCAATTTAAATGGGGCATAATTCTTGTTGCTGACACCCATGGGGCACTAATTCTCCAACTGACACCATCAATTCTTTCCATTAACACCAGCAATGGGGCACTAGTCCTTCCACTGTCACCAAAGATATGGTATTATTTACTCCCACTGGACATTTTTTACTCCCAATGACCCTAGTCTGGCCCCTCTAACGTGTGAAGGATCGTAAACTGGCCCTTTGTTTAGAAAGTTTGGAGACCCTTGGTGTAAAAGATGCAGACAGTGGGCATAGGGTGTGGACAGGACCACACACAGCATTTTAAGAGTTAAAGTCCCTCTTCATGCCTTTATCACCCATTCCCTCTAATTGTTGCAGTTGATTGAAACAAATTCTGAAAGCTCCAAATACTTCCTACAACATAGTGAGTCCTTTTTTGCTTGTCAACATGACTGCGTGCTAACTTCACATAGACTGTTCAGTGGCTGGGTCATTCAGGCTCCCAAAACTCCATAATATGTAATCATGTTTTCATGTCCTTGCTCCTATGTATTGTGACAGTGCTATGCCCTGCCATTGGGTTGAAATGGGCAAAGGTAACAGGGATCTTAAAGACACAGATTGAGGGGCTCCAGAATATCCCCTCTGGAAAAACTGCTCTTTGGGGTTTCTCTTGGTTTTGTAACTCCCATATTGGTGCCTGGAGTCCAGGGTCTTTGAAGAGCTTTGGGAAGGAAGAAA
This sequence comes from Rana kukunoris, assembly GCA_029574335.1. Lineage (NCBI taxonomy): Eukaryota > Metazoa > Chordata > Amphibia > Anura > Ranidae > Rana > Rana kukunoris. Next base: position 397,320,273 of record CM056051.1, read on the forward strand.
CTTCTAACCCGGTGTCCGGATTTTACTGGGGAAAAAAGAATGCATTTGTCGTTGTGCACAGCCTTAAGGCTTCATTTCCACTGGCGTTTTTACAGCCACTTTTCTGAGCATTTTTTACAGCTTAAAAACGCCTGTCCATGTTTATTTTAGAAAAAAAAAAAAAATTTTTTTTTTTTGGAGCTGGAGCTTTAAAAACGCTGCGGCCACGTTTTTGAGCATTTTTTTAATGTCTGGCATTTTTACAGCTCTATTGCTGGAGCTTCAGAATGCACTGGTCCCGCGTTTTTTTTGCAGCTTAAAAACGTCTCAGCCATCTACAGCTCAAAAACGTCATAGTGGGCATGAGGCCATAGACTAACATGGACAGGCGTTTTTAAGCTGCAAAAAACGCTCAGAAAAGTGGCTGTAAAAACGCCAGTGGAAATGAAGCCTTAAGGGCTGTGCACAACGACAAATGCATTCTTTTTTCCCCAGTAAAATCCGGACACCGGGTTAGAAGTTTCTTCCTTCCCAAAGCTCTTCAAAGACTCTTATAATCAAGTGTCTGGCAATAGTTCAGGGCTTCACCCAGGTAGCTGAGATAGCTGCCAATAATGCAGGAAAGAGGTGCGCAGATTGCATGCAAAAGCAGTGCTACTCTAAACTGGTCTGAGGACCAGCCTACAGATCTGAATTTTAGGGCTCTTTCACATGTCCATTCAGTTATTTAAATCAGATTTTTCCCCCTTCAGTTGATCCGTTTTTTCATCCGTTTTTCGTCCGTTTTCCGTCCGTTTACATCCGTTTCCGTTTTCCGTCCGTTTTTCATCAGTTTTTTTCATCCGTTTTTTTTTTTTTTTTTTTTTAGAACTTTTTTTTTCATATTTTGATGAAAAACTGACGTTAGCGGATTGGATGGTAAACGGATCATCCGCTAACGTCCGTTTTTCCTCCGTTCCGTTTTTTTGACGGAAGAAAAATAGGGTTTTCTTCCGTCCAAAAAAACGGAGCTTACCACAGATGGATGTTAACGGACGTTAGCGGATGCTCATCCGCTAACGGACGCTAACCCATAGGGAAGCATTGAGGTCCGTTAACGGACGTCCAAAAAACGGACGAACTGAACGGACGTGTGAAAGAGCCCTTAGGCTTGAGCAGTGGTGCTGTGGAAGTGAGCAAGGAGACTAAAGGAAACACCTGTGTGTTATACAGCAGTGGTCATCAACCCTGTCCTGCAGGGCCCACTAACAGGCCAGGTTTGCAAGATAACTGAAATGCATCACAGGTGATGTCATTTGCTGCTCAGTGATTCCAGTATTCTAGTCTGCATCTCCCCAAGGTAATACATAAAACCTGTTAGTGGGCCCTGCAGGACAGGGTTGATGACCACTGTTATACAGCATTGAAGGAGGAATGCTGAACACCTGTGTGGGTAACCTTTACATAATGTTTGGAAGTGGTTTTGGAAACCCCTGCAAGGTCAACCGTTTATTTTGTGGAGCTTTTAATTTTTGTTTAAAAAAAAGGGGGGCTATCAAGCCCTGAAACAAAGTTCCTGTCTGGCATGAACTCACTGGAAAGCGCTACTACAATTGAGTGAATTCCCCAAACATCACAGTATAATTTGTGATTTTATACAGTATGCACAGTACTTCCCATTACATATAGAGACTCTACATATCGAGGCTCTGCTTCATGCTTTTACTCTTCCCTCTCAGTGCAAATTTTTCTTGAAAAAAATGCTTTCCTTGTCTTACACACTTATAACAGTTGTTAATTGGAAAACATACTAATGCACTGAGACAATAATAACTCCTTCTAGTGGTTAATCCCTTTATTGAGGGTTACATCGATATCGCTTTTTACCGGCGAGTACTGATACTTTCTGTCAAGTACTCGCCGATACCAAGAACGGATACTTGCGGTGCAATTTGCAAAAAAAAAAAATTGGTGCAAATCACGCTGCAAAGAATTGCATGCGATTTAAACAGGAATGCTGTGGGATTCCTGTTCGAATTGCATGCAATTTCCTCACTGCTCCTCTGTGTGTATATAGAAAGGGTTTAAAGCGCCATCTAGTGGGCAGTTTAAAAAATGTTAGAACTCACAGTACATATCTGGCCACATGCAAAATAATCTGCATATGTCCCCCACTCCGCCGATGGTAGCAAATCAGGGCCGCTAGTGGTGCTCACAGGGCTGGAGGAGAAGTTCTGAGACCTCGTGGGTATAGGGTGGAAGCGATATCAGCTTGGGGGTAGACCGCCTATACATCTCCTCCAGCCCTGTGAGCACCCCCTACCATCAGTGGACCGGGACACCTATGTAGATTATTTTGCATGTGACTAGATATAGTTAGGTCCATATAAATTTGGACACTTGCACAATTTTCGTTTTTTCAGGTATTTACCAAAACATATTCAAGCTATAGTTATATAATAAATATGGGCTAAGAGTGCACACTCTCAGGTTTAATTCGAGGGTATGCACATCCAAATCGGAGGAAGGGTTTAGGAATTACAGCTTTTAAGAATAGCCACCCCCCTTTTTCAAGGGACCAAAAGTAATTGGACAATTGAATCAAAAGCTGTTTCATGGCCAGGTGTGGGCTACTCCTTCGGTATTTCTTCATCAATTAAGCAGGGAAAAGGTCTGGAGTTGATTCTAAGTTTGGTATTTGCATTTGGAATCTATTGCTGTGAACCTACATCAGGTATTTAACCACTTGCTTACTGGGCACATAAACCCCCTTCGTTCCCAGGCAAAATTTCAGCTTCCGGCACTGCGTCGCTTTAACTGACATTTGCGCGGTCGTGCGGCGTGGCTACCAAACAAAATTGACGTCCTTTTTTCCCCACAAATAGAGCTTTATTTTGGTGGTATTTGATCACCTCTGCGGTTTTTATTTTTTGCGCTATAAACAAAAAAAGAGCGACAATTTAAAAAATATATATATTTTTTTATTATTATTTTTTTTACTAATAATGGCGGCGATCTGCGATTTTTATTGCGACTGCGATATTGCGGCGGACATATCAGACACTTTTGACACAAATTTGGAACCATTCACATTTATACAGCGATCAGTGCTATAAAAATGCACTAATTACTGTATAAATGTGACTGGCAGGGAAGGGGTTAACACTAGGGGGTGAGGAAGGGGTTAAATGTGTATCCTGGGTGTGTTCTAACTGTGTGGGGGGAGGGAGGTGACTGGGGGAGGTGACCGATGCTGTGTCCCTATGTACAAGAGACACAGATTGGTCTCCTCTCCTCTGACAGCACGTGGAGCTCTGTGTTTACACACAGAGATCCACGGCCCTGCTGTCATCTGCTTGTTTTACCGCCGATCGCATGTACCCGACGGACATCGCGGCCGTCAGGTACATGCATCGGCTCTTCAGCGTTTACCTGTGGCGCGCCACCCAGTGGCGTGCGCGGGTAATGCACTAGAAATCTCGTCCAAAGACGTCCACTTGGCGCCTCCACGCTGTTGACGTATTTTGTCAATAGCGCGGGTCTGAAGTGGTTAAAGGAGCTGCAAGTGAAACAAGTGAAACAGGCCAGTGTAAGGCCAGCTACTGTGGTCAGTGGGAATTTGTTTAAAACCACTGTTCTAATAACTACTGTAAATATACATTATATTCTCCATCTATCAAAAACCGAAATATATGTTTTAGTTTGAATAATCCTTAAGTTCTGCAAATCTATGGCATCTTAAAACATCACAAATTTACATTCCAACTGAAGAGCACACATTTCCAGGTGCCTGCAAGCATCTTCATTCTATTTCCGGAGTGCCTACAAACTTCAGACCAGACATCAGGCACAGCACCTATTTCTGCCCACTGGTCACTAAAAGTGATTGATGGCCTCATCAGCCAATAGAGTGGCATACGAAATGATGGGTCTGGTCAGAATGCAATCTGAGTTTGAAAACTCTGCAGGAACATTTTAAGGCAGGCCATATAAAGAAATGCTATTAACACTAAAATTGACTTCACATCCAGGAATTTAGCAAACAGAAGTTACAACTTCATGGGATATATACAGTATATACGGTGTATATCAAATTTTTGGTAAATTAACACAGATTTTTAAGCAAACTTTTTTCCCTTTAAATTATTATATTTTATTTTGTTCTAAAACATGAATAATACAAATATAGATATCAGTGGGAGCATGCAGTGGCAGACCAGGAGACAAAGTTCTACCAAATGTCAGGTTGTTTTGTAAATGCTCTACTGGTGAGATAATAACAAACTGTAACTTTGTGACACATGTCAACTTTTGCCTTCCTACTAATAATAAAATGACAGCATCTAATGTGATATATATATATATATATATATATATATATATATATATATATATATATATATATATATATATATATACTGTATATATATATATATATATATATATATATATATATATATATTGCAGTCTTATTCTGTCATCAAAGCTTACCCTCATTTTCGAACAGGCATCTTGTGTTGACTCCGTCCCCCTCAATTCCTTTATCAGCATTGATCCTAAATACTAAAATAAAAATGTATTCAGATTTGTGTTGAAAACACAGACAGCACACACAATGGGACAAAAATGTCACCACAATTACATTAGTTTCTAGATGTGTTGTATGATGTCAAAAATAATGACAACCAAAGAACGGAACTGAAGAAAATTCACTATTTGACAACAATAGCACTATAAATAACATTAGGAAATAACAATATATCACAGCATAGTGGCTTTAAAAATGTTAATCGACCCTGCCATAAAGCAAGTCAACTACAGCTCATTTCAAGCTAATGAGAGTTTCCTTGCTCGATAGAAAACAATTATGCAGGGAAAAGTTTTTAGAACAGTTTATTGTGTGTTTGCATTAAAAGTTTAAAGAACCAGTCAATAAAGTTATATATCAACTGACAATAATTAATATGGCAAAAAAGCCAAATACGTCAGAGACAAAACCATAGACTAATGACAACAGTTCTAGTAATTTGCCACGATCATCATGTGTTTACCCCATTTGCGTAACATATAAAAGTAAACTACAGCTACGTGATCTTCTATCCTGTGATCCTGCTTTCAAGGTATATAAAAATATTCTTTTTAAATAATAGCTAGTTTTAAGTGACCACATCACACAAATAGTTATGATCACCATGTAACTCAAAATATATACTTTTTTTTTAAAGTGTCATAATTCCTGGCATTGCAAATATGATAACAAAATATATAATTTCAATTATAGATTTGCAAATTTTAAAATACACATTTCAAAACACTTAAAACCCACCTACACTGAATTTTCTGCCCCAAGATTCTGGATAAAAGATCTCAAACTTGTAGTTTCAAAGATGTGAAATTTTAGTTTATATGGTACAGCGATGGGGGTTGACATCATTCCACTTTCCTGTTTGGCCATTTTGAAAGTTAACAGGAAGAGGAAGTCTTACAGATGATTTGTAACCAAACCTTGGCACGTATAACAATTTTTGAGATGTATAACAATGTCCATTGTATATGAAATGGACATTGTACTGATGGTCATATACAAAAAATAAAATAAAGGACAACTCCTGATTTGTGTTGTTTTTCCTAACACGCAACAAAGTGAAGTAAATATAAGTGCACTGTATACCTTTATCATCTCAGACCAGGAACACTGGGGGTGAGGTACGGGTTTTAAAATGGGTCCATATTTTCCCCCAAATGGCATGCTCTAAACAAAGAAAAACATACTAGACATTTTCTGAAACTGGACACACAAAGGAATCCTTTTTTTGATGGATCAAGCAAAATTTGTGTAGAAAATCAACAGTCACCCTAGAGGATATAAATAGACTTAAAGCACCATGCCCCTTTCCATAATCGACATGCATTGCTAATGGGATGCAATCTCAGATTCATGCTGTTACATGGCTATTCTATTAGGTGGCAAATAAATCTATAAAATGGCCATAGTTTTGCTTTGACATGTTTCCTTTTATGTTAATATTAAATAATGAAGTGATAAGTGAATGAATGTTGGTTAGCAAGTCTCAGTTTACAACAAGGCTGGAATTGGTTTGGCCATGTATTTTCTCTTAAATAGCACATAGCGAAATGTTCATATTAATGAATGAATATCCTTTAGCACATTAAGAATAGATGCAGTTCTTGTCTTACATTTATTTTTGGAATGTTAGTAAATCTCGTAATGCATTTTAGTGCCTGGTATCTTGGGACAGCAGAAATGAAAAAGGGGTGGTGCTTTAAAGAACACCATTTTTAATTTAAGTGCAAAACAATGACAAAGAAAAGTACTTATTTCTCTGGATTCTTGATAGATTTTTTTTACCACAACCAGCAATCATTAGCAATTTGAATTTTAAATGGGATTTAGGCTCAATTTTCAAATCTTCCAGAGAAATAACACAGTTAATTTGTTCTTTCACTGCTTAGAGACAGAGCAGTGGAAGGTTGAGATAGCAAGAACTGCACCCTGTGTTTGTCTTGCTCAAATTTAGTTGTTCTTATCCCAAATGGGTCTTGAATTTTAATGTGAAAATGGCGTTTTTTTTTTTTTTTGTTTTGTTCGTATTCAATGAGGAATAGATGCTCATAAAAATTGATGTCACATTACTTTTTTTCTAAGACAGTGGACACTGGACAGAATAATTTCACATAGCAAATATTAAATAAGTAGTCCACAGTGAATTATGACTTTCAAATAAAGCTATGGATTACTATATAAACATATTACATAACTGCTATAAGGGGAATTAAATACAGTTAATATTTTTATAAACAAAGAAAAAGGTAATCTGTTAGGATTACATCTTCTTTTACGTTTAAGGTGGACCATACACATCAGTAACAAGGTCCACTTATTCAAGGTTCCCCCGCCACCTAAAATGTAGAAAGTGCATAAAAAACCCTGTTTGGGCAAAAACACATGAAAAATATATTAACCCTTCTCCATATTTTCCTCCCATGACATATTGGCAAGGGTGACATTATCCTGATTCAGACTAGATCCTGGAGAATGTTAAGTAGCTCAAACTGCAAAAAAAAACATTTTTCACAGGATGTCACCGATGGTGTCACCGGCTTGATGTCACCTGGTGCAGAAAAACATGGTGTCACCCTCCATGGGGTCTCCCCTGTCTAGCCCCCATCAGGCTCTCTCCTGCCCAGCACCAAACACCCCCAGTTGGGCTCTCTTCTGTCTAGCAAACCCCCCTTATCTGGCTCTCTCTGAGTTTTGAGCCAGAACAGATGGGGTGACACCATCTTAGTCGGACACTTGACGGGTGTCACCCGTGTGCGATCCACGCCCTCTATAGCAATGCCACTGGCTGTCACCCTATGCACTTTGAAAATCGTGTGCATATCATGCTTGTGCATATTGTCAATATTTCCCTCCACAGATTGTTTTTTTAATTTTTATGCAAGGTTTAGGGAAGGGGGAGGGGTGCTACATTAAATAGGTGGACCTTGCGGAAGTGCTTTAAAGTAACAATCTAAAGTGTCAATTTGTGCACGTCTGATACTTCAGATTTGGCTATGACTCAAATTACCACTTGGCTTAATATACAATTTGGGTGCTCATATATTTTTTCCAAGATCACTACACCTTAGTTCCTTGGTCTCCCTAGATGTTACAGGCATTACATGGTATAGCCCTGCTAATTCCTTATGTAGCTTTCACTCCTCCTTCAGCCTAAGGAGGTATAAAGACCACCATGCACATCACAGAGTTTTCCGATGTGTAGGCACGTATGGAGCACCTTAAGGGATCTAAATCTGCTGACGTAAGGATCAAATTGTGTGAACATTTGTCTTTTTGTAAAGAGATGGGTTGCACTGTGGACACCTTTGGTGTTGACTTGCCAGAGTAGAACATCAACGATGGCCAAAGTCTCCCAAAACTGGAGCTTCTTGTCTTCACAAGCCTCAGACCACAGACTGCATGATGGAGTTGTTAAAACCAAAGTGGTGGTCTCAGGTTTAAGCTGTAAACAAAGCTGGTGAAACAGCCCCAAGTGGCCAGTATCAGTCTTAGGTGGACTGTCCATTTAAAGTGATGTGATCATCAATTAGTATGATTTGGCATACTGTGGGAAATGTAAAAACTGGTTCACTAGAAAAAAAAAATGTTAATGCAATCCACGGAATATTCTGTTATTTTGTAGGGTTGATTTTGAAAGTGAAAATGAATATCTGATTGTTTTCTGATAATCATAGTTGATTTTCTGTGAGCCAGTTCTTTAAAATGACCCAGAGTGTTTATGGTTACCCAACAGCCTTTGCTTCATTCTGGGCATGTAAGTAATGTATACTAATATCAGTTAATGCAGAGATGTGCTGGCGCCACAAACGCCTTCCCAGAATGAACGCAATGAGTATGACCTCTATGAGTGAAGATCTGAAGGCGCTAATACAGCATAACAAGGGAAAGGATAAACAATTCTTCAAGAAGGATGGGGAACTCAAAGGGCACAAGGGGAGGAGGGAATAGGAGGGGTTGAGTGCATGCCAGAGTCCTGGGTAGGAGAAGACTAAAGATAGAGTGCCAACATCATAAACATATAATGTATAGGCATGGGGTACGCACCCCTGTGCCACGTTGTGAGAGTCACAGTTCCACAGTGTCTGGACGACTGCAAGTTCTTTAAACCTGGTATAGGAATTTAGATAACCTGATTGGACAGTCCACTAAACAAATTCAGGATGTACAAAGATTTAAAAAAACAAGTGTATGTCTGTTTATAGGACAACGCTGTGTAGTTACAGTAAATGTAGCAGTCCACATATCTAACTGTACTCTTTTAAACTGCAGCGGGATCCTTGTTCTAGTGTTATTTTAAGTGCTTGGTCTGCTGCAATTAGATAGGAGTCAGTATTGTGCAGTCCTGTGAGATCTGACATTGCCCAGACAACTTACCGACCTTATGCTAACAGCAGAAGCTGTCTTCTCTCCCCTAAGTGTGCATAACAGTACCTAACAACTAAGCCCCATACAAAAGAGTATGGGCAGTGTCAATTGAGACTGTTATGAATCTGGGAGACAGCATCAGCCATCGGACTGAATAAAAACAGATGAATCCCAATTGACTTCTCAACTCTGTTGCTTAGCTCCTTAGTCATCCTCAGACAAAGTAAATACAACAAAAAAATGTAAGTCTTTCATAACTAACCCCATACAATTGTAATTTTAAATTGAATACTGAAATTCAGACGTAAATCAAATCACGGCTGCTTCTTTTTTAATGCAATGATTCTCATAAAGAACTATTGGATGTCGTGGGTCTTGCCATGCTATTTGATTTCATCAGCAAGTGGTACTGCTGGTGAAAAGGTTATTGTAGCTGTGACCAAGCCCCGGTGAAACATGTCAGAGGACATGGCTGGAGTGGCACTGGCTGACGCCACACTCATTCACATATTCATGCACTGGGCCGGTAAGCGGTGTTCCTTCCTTTCTTCCAGTGATGCTTCTACACCCCTGAATGGTGCATACCTGCCTGCTCCCTTCACTGCAACCAGCTGGTTTACAACCACTTTAATTTGTATTGGAAATTCCTCCTAAGAGGTCAGTTCACCAAAACTAGCATTTCATTTCTGGTTAGATGATGGTTAGTTTAATCATTTGCATTTAGTATTTTTCTGCCTGATATCCTGATGATAACATTTAAATCCCCCACTTGATGTGACTATTACAAGAAAACCCTGCCCTCTTTTTTGTTTTGTTATATATTATGTAGAACATACAGCAAAGAGAGTAATGCCCGTACACACAATTGGAAATTCCGCCAGCAAAAGTCCGATGTGAGCTTTTGAATGGAAATTCCGACCGTGTGTATGCTCCATCAGACTTTTGCTGTCGGAATTTCCGCCAACAAAAGATTGAGAGCTGGTTCTCAAATTTTCCAATGAAAAAAATTCCTTAAGCCCTGTACACACGGCCGGGATTCCCGGCCAAATGCTCTCCTGGCAGTTTTCCTGCCAGGAAAAACGGTCTTGTGTACAAGGCTTCAGTCTGGTAGTATGCTATTGCAAACATTGTGTTATAGTATGTGTTAATACTGCCAGAAATACAGTGAGCTGATAAATTGTTGTGCTCTTTGACTCTGCTATTACCAATTCGAATGGTTTAAAAAAAAAAAAATTGGATTACCTCCTATCCATGTTGAGATGGGAAGGTGTTCTGTAGGGTAATGAGGATAGGTGGAGGTGTTCTGTAGTCCTGTCATCCTATGGTTACAACACAGCTCAGATACAGTACAGTGAGTTTGTGTTATCACCCTATAACAGGAAGTGTGATATTGGCAGGACCGCCAGATGAAAATAAAGAAAAGAGCCTAAAAAAATTGAAAAATGATGCAGCCAACACGTCTAAGCTGCAATATATTACACGTCTTCTTGTTTTTAGACACTATCTAATGCATTAAAAATGCCCTCTTAAGGGGTATTTTGCACAACTTAAGCAGTATTGCAGCTTGATGAATACGGCTAAGACCAATTTGCTCATTAGGTTATTAAACAAGCTTCAGCTGACTGATTAAGATGGTACTGGCAGAAGGATATTATGACTAAAAATACAGAATATATACTGTACAAGAAAAAAGTCAACTCTTGCAGATAAACCTGGCTTAATTTATAGAATTTTCTCTTTGTTCATAAAGAGGGGCTGCCACTGCTGGCTTCTCTTTCTGCAAATGGATGGCCATCATGCTGGTCTCTGGCTTCAAAACTTTGGCTCACCAACCTAGAACAGGTACGCAGATAAAACATATATTTATATAATATTACTAATCAATCTCCTTGTTCTGGGTATTCAGTATTTATGAGTCAGAATAAAAGCAAGTGACCTAGCATGTTTAGAAGGTGGTAAGCAATGGCAGCCTCCATATATCTCTTCACTTTAATAATAATATGTTCCTTTATATGAGCCCATTTATTGCACCCAACGATTGTTAAAGCAAAAGCAGTAAATAAATTACACTCAATAACCCAAGCCATTAAAAAAAAAAAAAAAAAAACTTTTTGTATTTGCTTGCGATAAGCTCATGAAAGATGAAATCTGATTGGGTGAGGGCAACAGACATTAAATCATATCTATAACCTTAAATATAAAACAAAGTAACCGTCTCATTGCATAGCACACAGGCTCCGGTGTTATGTCCTATCTATCATCCGAATTAACCATGCAGTCCTATCCTATGCAAATATTATGCTTTGACAAAATCAGTACAGATTCTCCTCGTTTAATGACTTACCTGTTTAACAACAAATCGGACTTACAACCAGCTCTCCCCACCAGAACGACACGATATACATCATTGTATTGTACAGTACAGTACAGAATTTTAGTTTGTCTTCTGTACTTATGCAAATTAAAATAACGTTATTGAGCTGGAATTGTGTGTTTAGACCTTTTTTTCACAATACAGTACAGTACAATAGTTAAGAATGTTTCAAATGTTGATTACTTGTGACTCATCATTTAACAACCTGATGGTTGGAACGGAACCTGGTCATTAAGTGAGGAGTACCTGTATTGTATACTGCCAGGTACACTCTCTACCCCCTATATCAACACTCAAGTTGATCATACACTATACAATCTAATTGTACAATCTCTGTGAACTCTCTTTTAAATTTACCAGAACTGTAATATAAGGACAAACCTAAACAGACCATTTAAATTAGTCTTGCTCCAATGATTAAGCCCACTAGGTGGCGAAACACATCTGAGGGACCTCTCCTGTGGGTGGACAGCAGGGCTGAAGCCATCTAACATTACCTTTAGTTTTTTTTTTAGTTTTGGTCACAGTGCGTTGGCATCCTGTGTGCAATTTGTTGGCATTTTTCTGTAGCATATTGTAGCCCGACAAACTGTTTTATACAACTTGCACCAGTTAATTACATGTCATGCTGACTGATATCAGTCAAAGGAGCATTAGAGCAGTACTTTTTTGTTTGTGTATAAGTTCATGTAATTTGTTTAAAATCAGGCAAGCCCTGGCACTACATAGCTGATCTTAAAGAGATTGTACAATCCAAATGTATAGTCATATTAAGGCCTAAAAACTGGACACTTGGGCCCCAAACAATGTATTGTGTGAGACCTGGAGGATTTTGATGTGTACCTATACCAAGTACTGGGTTTTTCATTAGGGCTGCAATGCCGATTCAGGTGGTGGACAGGTATTATTATTTTTTTAGGTATTATTTCCTCCATATTTAAATTCAGGTGCCAAGTTTGTTTTAAAGCTCAAATAGATTACAAGAGACACATTGTGGAGGAGAGAAAAAAAAATCCCCAAAAGTTCCTCAAATATATTAAGAGCAAATAAGCATGGTCAAAACATATTGGACACATCAGTAGAAGTTGGTCACAAGTGACAGGGACAAGACAACTATATTAAATATATTGCCCTGCTCAGTTTAAAAAGGAGGGGTTTACTATAAGCAATATTAAAAACAGGATTCTGAATGTACCCCTGACAGCCGAGTGTTCAAAAAAGACTAGAAGAACTTAATGTGAGACAATCACCAGAACCAGGTGGCTTACACCAGAAACCTCAAAGAACCATGTTATAGCCAGACTGTTATATCAAATTTTTTGATAGAAAATTTAGTGGCTGGAATAGTACCAGATGATTGGCGAAAAGCAAATGTGGCACTGATATTTAAAAAAAGGTCTGAGGTATATACCTGGAAACTACAGACCATTCAGCCTAACATCAATAGTATCTAATCTATTGGAGGGAATGCTAGGGGACCATTTCCAAGAATTTGCTCATGAAAAGAGTATCATTAGTAATATTCAGCCTGAATTTATGAAGAAAATTCTATGAGGAGTTAAGTTGTAATGTGGATAGAGGAGGGCACGTGGACATAGTGTATCTGGATTTCGCTTGAGGCATTTGTAGTACCTAGGGATGAGCTCCGCGTTCAATACAAACGTATGTTCGACTCGAACATCGTCTGTATGTACGTTCGCCGAATTTTCGAACAAAACGGGTCGTTCGCGCCAAATTCACTGCCACGTTGCGCGCTAATGATTGGTCAAGCATGCACCATGACCCTGCATGCTTGGCCAATCACAACGTGCAAAAAACGAAGAACAATAATTGGCCAAAGCCAGGGTGGCTGTTTAATAGCAACTAAACGCATTTGCTGTAACTCCGCGTGTGCTGTTTAATAGCAACTAAACACATTTGCTGTAACTGCGCGTGTGCTGTTTAATAGCACCTAAACGCATTTGCTGTAACTGCGCGTGTGCTGTTTAATAGCACCTAAACGTATTTGCTGTAACTGCACGTGTGCTGTTTAATAGCACCTAAACGCATTTGCTGTAACTGCGTGTGTGCTGTTTAATAGCACGTAAACGCATTTGCTGTAACTGCGCGTGTGCTGTTTAATAGCACCTAAAGGCATTTGCTGTAACTGCGCGTGTGCTGTTTAATAGCACCTAAATGCATTTGCTGTAACTGCACGTGTGCTGTTTAACCACTTAAGGACCGCCGCATGTACATTTACGTCGGCAGAATGGCACCGACATGCACATCAGCGTATATATACGTTGGTGCCTTGGGGGGGATCGGGGGTCCGATCGGACCCCCCCCCCCGTACATGCGCGGCTGCAGGAGCGATCCGACAAGAGGGGGCGGCTATTCGTTTTTGTCCCCCCCTCCGGATCGCTCTCAGCCAATGCGCGCGCCCGCCCGCCCTGTCACTTCCTCCTCCTGTGTAAACACAGGAAGGAGGAAGCGACGTGATCTCTCCCTCGGCGTTTTTTTCAACCACCGCTGAGGAGAGATCACAACACAAGTAAGCCCTGCACCAACAGTACACTTACACACAGACACATAAACACATTAAACCCACGCGATCGCCCCCCCCTCCCCCTGTCACAGTGTCACTGAATGCAGTAATCATACATGTATGATTACTGTATTTAGTGTCAGTGTGACAGGCAGTGTAAAAGTCAGTTAGTGTTAGGTTCAGGGTAGCCCTGTACCCCCCCTAATAAAGTTTTAACCCCTTGATCACAGCCCTAGTTAACCCTTTCACTCCCTATTGCCAGCGTCACTAAGCGATCATTTTTCTGATCGCTGTATTAGTGTCGCTGTTCCCGCTAGGTAGCTATTTTTTTTTATTGCGATTTTTTTTTACTAAAGACATGTGGCTAAATAAATTTTGGCCTAAATGTTTGACTAAAATTTAGTTTATTGATTTTTCTTATAACAAAAAGTAAAAAATATTGATTTTTTTCAAAAATGTCGCTCTATTTTTGTATATAGCGCAAAAAATAAAAATCGCAGAGGCGATCAAATACCACCAAAAGAAAGCTCTATTTGTGGGAAGAAAAGGACGCGAATTTTGTTTGGGAGCCGCGTCGCACGACCGCGCAATTGTCTGTTAAAGCGACGCAGTGCCGAATCGCAAAAACCCCTTTGGTCATTTGGCAGCATATTGGTCCGGGTCTTAAGTGGTTAATAGCACCTAAACACATTTGCTGTAACTGCACGTGTGTTGTTTAATAGCACCTAAACGCATTAGCTGTTACTGCACGTGTGCTGTTTAATAGCACCTAAACGCATTAGCAGTTACTGCACATTTGCTGTTTAATAGCACCTAAACGCAGTTGGTGTAACTGCACCTTTGCTGTTTGATAGCACCTAAACGCATTAGCTGTTACTGCTCTTTTGCTGTTTGATAGCACCTGAACGCAGTTGGTGTAACTGCACGTTTGCTGTTTGATAGCACCTAAACGCAGTTGGTGTAACTGCACCTTTGCTGTTTGATAGCACCTAAACGCATTAGCTGTTACTGCACGTTTGCTGTTTAATAGCACCTAAACGCAGTTGGTGTAACTGCACGTTTGCTGTTTGATAGCACCTAAACGCATTAGCTGTCACATGTCGCATGTCACTGTCGTCAGCGCCCCCCGCTTCTCATTTTTAATGTGCCATGTCATTTTGCTTAGGGCCCCAAGGAGGTCAGGATTGGCACTGGGTCTTGTAATGACCTGGAGGGAGTGGTGGCGGCGCTATTTTTTTCAATGATGTGTATTTATATTGCAGGGACCAAACGATACATTAAAGCCGCAAGCAGTATTAAAGTTCCTTTTTCTTATAGTAATCTCATGTTGTGCAGGGACATTTATAAACACCTGCCACTACTATAGACACCCAGCAGGTATGATATTTAAAGGAATTGTTCATTTTTTTTTTCACTTTAAGCATCATTAAAATCACTGCTCCAGAAAAAACTACCGTTTTTTTTCCATTGATACATGTTACCTGGGGCAAGACCCGGGTTCTGAAAGACGTTTTCCAACATTAAATTGAATATTGGTCTTTAAAATGATCGTTTTTTAATTCGAACGTTCGAGTCCCATAGACTTCAATGGGGTTCTAAATGTTCGCGCAAACCCGCGGTCTGTTCGAACGTTCTGGTGCGAACCGAACGCGGGTATTTTCAGCTCATCCCTAGTAGTACCCCATTAAAGTGTAATTTACAAATTAAGGTCTTCTGGCATTGATGACGATATTGTAGGGGCCAAAAAAACAAAATCTATTTTTTTCTATGTTTGTCATTGTCTGACTGTATACACTTTTCATATACATTTATCATTCTTGTTTCTTACCTGGAGCTCCTGCCACTAAAAGCACATCTTGTTGCAGTCTAACAGTGCTATGCTACTACCTCTCAACAGCATTGCAAGTCTACTATATGTGCTTCTTCAGTTCACTGGGCTGCTTATTAGGTCTATCAGATTGGACACCCCAAAAGTGAAATGAAGAAGCTCGAACTGTCAACTGACAACCTTGATGCTAATTGCAAGGCAGTGGCTTAGCATTGTTACCCATGCAACAGAAAGTGATGTTATTGGCAGGAGCTTTGAAGAACTTTTTATGATATTTATAAAAAAGGCTGGCCTGGTAAAGCTGACAAGCTGGCCTGGTGGAGACTGGTAATAGTGAAATAGTTAATGTACACCTTATCATTATTTTACTCATTCAAGATTCATAAAAGGTTCAAAGAACTTAAAGCTAAACTCCAAGACAACACCTAAATACATATATGCCATGATTTATTGGGCAGAATATTTGAAATTCTGTCCATTCACTTTAGTGATACAAATATCTCTGCCACACATCACTGTCAGTAGGGTGACACCACTTTCTCTGTTAGGTTTGAGAAATACAATGGTGATTGAACAATGAAGGATGTCAGCACACATGCATCGGAACCTGACTGGCTTATAGTATTGCATCTCATCCTCCTTGCCTATAGGGGAAAATGTTGGTATCAAAGCACATTCAGGTACTTCGTCTAGTAGTTGTATGTAAACACAAAATTTAACTATTTAAAAAAAAATATGTTGTTGCATTAAATTGTGTTTTTTTTTATTTTTCTGTCTTGAGTTCTGCTTTAAAACAACTGGATGCCAATGAAATTGTATGGGGTGGCAAGTCTCCAAATAGCCATTGCTAGCTGTATCAGGAATTAATTCTAAAACGGAAACGGACATGAAAGAAAGAGAGTGAACTCAGTTTGTAAGTTCATCTCCTCCAGCGACAAATGGACATTCACATCCACTTGTCCTAGTAAAGCACATTATTTACATTGGAGAAAGCCTGCCATTCATTGGATATGAAAGACTATTTATGGCTGAGGCTAACATCTGCAGCTGTAGATAGAACAGGCTTTGAGTAACTAGGTCAGTTCTTCATAATATAATGTTATTTCACGTGAACACTGTGCTGAGTTCATGGGATTCTCACGTCTACTGACAATACTTTGAAATTGTAGAATGCAGAAAATAATTAAATCCCAGAAAACTGTATGCGTTTCTATAGGAGTTAACTATCTAGGTTTTATACTGTGCTGCTTTTAAGCTATACTGGTGGGAATTAATCCTCTGATCTTGAAATTATACTGGCCAGAAATATTTGCCTGCAACAGAAGAGTGTAAATAGCTAATAGTAGATGGTCACATTCAACTGAACTTGTTCTTTAGGCTTCATACACACAGGGCGTTTTTACAGCTGCTTTTACCAGCGTCAGATGTTTTTTTTTCAGCTTAAAAACACCTTTCCATGTTACTGTATTCTATGGCCTTATGCACACACAGGCTTTTGAGTGGCATAGGCATTTTCAAGCATTTTGTTTTTGGTTTTCAAGAATCAAAGGGGGGAGACATCAGCGGAGGATGGAAAAGAATCGGGGTGGGAAGAAGACATCACCAGAGAAGGGGAGAAGACATGTTGGAGCTGCTTTAAAAAAAGGACTGTGTCAAAAACCTGTGTACTGTTTTTATTTCTTTTTTAAACTTTTTTTTTTGGGTGAATGAGTAGGGGTACAATGTAGGCTGGAAGGCTGGGACCTGGAGGCCCCCCTCCTTAAAGGGAGCTTCTAGATTCGGATAAGCCCCCTGCCCGCCGATCCCCACAACCACCACCCAGGGTTGTGGGGAGGAGGCCCTTGTCCCCATCAACACGGCAACATGGGGACAAGGTGCTTTGGGGTAGGGTGGCACACAGCCTCCCTGCCCCAAAGCACCCACCCCCCATATTGAGGGCATGTGGCCCGGTATGTTCCAGGAGGGGGAGGCTCGCTTGTTCCCCCCTTTCCTGACCTACCGGGCTGCATGTTCTGAGAAGAGTCTGGTATGGATTTGGGGAGGGGACCACATGCCGTTTTTTTGGTATGGGGGTTCCCCTCAAAATCCATACCAGACTGAAGGGTTTAGTATGGTCTTGGGGGGAACCCCACACCATTTTTATTTTCATTTTTGTGAGGTGTTCTCCTTCAAGATCTTCAGAGCACAAGTCGCACCACAAGTCAGATCATCATGATCCGACTTGGATGTGACTTCTATTTAAGTCATGGGGCTCTCAAAGGAAACCATTAATTAAAAGCCCATTAACGCCAAAGCAAAAAGCTACTAAAAGCATGTTTTTACAGCTGCTTTTTCCTGGCATTGGTAGTGGCTTTGCAGCTTGTTTTTTCTAATGCTCTGTGTGCATGAGAACCTAGTTAAAGATGTTTTGTAGTTTCTCCAAGCCATTTCATTAGTTTCAGTGAATTTTAGAAAGATACACAGGTAGCACAGACACCTTAATCATATCACCATGAAATGTCTAGATGTTAATTGTTCAAGAACAGGAATTAGATGTGTGAAAGTTGTGGAACAACTTGTGATGGATGCAGCGACAGATCCCAGCCACCTTTACCAACTTGTGACAAATGGTTGGTCAAACTCACACTGCGCTGTCACTGATATGTGACAATCACAACTGCACAAATATTTTCCAGCTATTAGGACCACAATCTAAGCGCCAGAAGACTGAAAGTGATGGTTGCTGTCTATTGTTAACTGTTAATAAATATCTGTAATACCCCATCACCACAGACAGGAAAATTCTGAGATTTAAAGTGGAGCTCCACCCTCCACCTTCACTAACGCAAATCGGAACCCCCCTCTTCGGTGTCACATTTGACACCTTTCAGAGGGGTGCAGATACCTGTCTAAAGACAGGTATTTGCACCCACTTCCGGCCACACAGTCTGCGGGTAGACTGCGGGCAGGACGTCACCTCCCGTCCCCCCATTGTGTTCTGGGAAACACTCGGCTCCCAGAACACAGCGGGAGCCAGTCAGCACGACGCATGGCGACTCATGCATACGCAGAAGGGAACCGGGCAGTGAAGCCGGATCGCTTCACTTCCTGGTTCCCTCACCGAGGATGGCGGGGGGAAGCAGAGTGACGAGCGACCGCTCGCCCTCTGCTGTGGACAGCGCTGGACTCCAGGACAGGTAAGTGTGCCGATATTAAAAGTCAGCAGCTGCAGTATTTGTAGCTGCTGGCTTTTCATTTTTTTTTTTTTCAGCGGACATCCGCTTTAAGTTCTTTAAGTTCTAAGTTAGTACCTTAGAGCAGGGATCTACAAACTATGGCCCTCTAGCTGTTGAAGAATTACACATCCCATGAAGCAGTGTAAATCTCTGACATTCACAGACATGACTAGGCATGATGGGAATTGTAGTTCCTGAACAACTGGAGGGTCGTAGTTTGGAGACCCCTGTCTTAGAGAGTATAATAAAAAAAATCTAAATACTGTTTAATAATAGAAAAGGTAAAATGGTGCAAACAAAATATTTACATAAAAAGAGTATTACAAGGGAAAAAAGACAATAGTGCAAAACATATATATATATATATATATATATATATATACTGTATATATATATATATATACATATAAAGCCAGTCATTGAGCATAAGATGAATGAGTGGTTCTTATAGACCTTGGCTGATGATCCTTCTTGGTGGTAAAAATAGAGCTCCAAACTGCCGATAAAGCCGCGCTTTACTGGTCTCTGGTTTCTGCTGACAGAAATGAGTTGACCAATGAAAAGGTCTGAGAAGTGACAGATGGGATGTCACAATCTTTACGATTATTCAGTTATTCTGCCTTCAAATCCATTTTCTACATGTATTAATATTTTGGATTGTGAAAAAGAAACTACAGCGCTAGCCAACAGTGAATCAACGTGTCAAACCAGTGAAATTAATGACTAAGAATTAACTAAATGCAGCTCAAATGTAGTATGTGCTAACAACAAATAAATAAATGTAAATAAAGAGTGATGAGCGCAAAAACTAAACTAAAAAGGGAGCAGATACCACTCCTAGGTAAAGGTAAACAAGTGCAGTGACAACCAGAAGAAAAAATGAGCAAAGTCCAGTGATAGTGACCAATCACACCTAAAATGCAAAAGAACACAAATAAAAGTCCAAGAGGAGTTGATTGATGGTGCAGTGATAACAAATAAGGTAGCTTCTATCGGAAGTGACGTGACACCTTGACCGTCCGACCGGAAGTGCCGTTGTTTTGGTGTTTTTTATTCGTTTTTTCTGTAAGTGAATTTTTATCCATTAAACTGACCCCAGTTTTTACTGAATTCACGATGAGAGCTTCATTTCTTTTAATCCATCTATGTTCTAACTGACGGTGAGCGAACTCTGACCACGGCTGGATTTGGACATCAGCATCCATCCAAGACGGAGATCTACAATACTTTTTGTGTTGAGGCCCCTTTCTTACTGTTGGAAGGTAAGCGCTCTGTGAGCACATTTACCATTGAAGACTTGTCTGGATTGTTCGATTGCCTATGGATAGAAGCTACCTTATTAGTTGATACACATAGGTTGATTGTTATCACTGCACCATCAATCAACTCCTCTTGGACTTTTATTTGTGTTCTTTTGCATTTTAGGTGTGATTGGTCACTATCAATATTTTGGATTACCTACAGGTTGTATTTTGGTAACATTTATTATATTGTCCAGCATGAAATTACCAATTGAATGAATGCAAATATGATGGGTATCGGATGGCTATTTCACCTAAGAGAGGTAATGTTTTGAGTTTGCCTCCAGTAATCCAGTACCTTCTAATATAGTGGCGTTTGGGCTCAAATGCTGCTAATTAATTGACATAGATGAATATGTCCTTATTCTGGCAGCACTGTTATTATCTTAGTTATAACATGTAATGAAATTTTGATTCTCCAAGAAGGGATAGACAGAAATGTATATTCGCTAATTACTCCAGCCAAACTATTTACGACGGGTGATTAGCCAGGATTATTATCTGTTTAAGATTAGCAATTACTTAAGCCTGGGCTTGACGTTTTTATGACGGCTATTGAAGTGAGACTGAGATGTGAATTGTGTTAATTTCTGTCAGGAGGTTTATGATGACTAAATCAAAGAGTTATCTGTTTGCCATGCTTTTGATTTAATGTTGGTTAATTTGGTTATAAGGTTTTACTGTCTATCAACATGCTGGTAGGGATGTTTGGAATGGAGCTAAGAGCTTGTTATTATAGGAGATGCATATACTGGGATTGTGGAAAGAAAATCACTGCTGTTATATGTCTACTATTGTTCTACAGTAGTTACATAATCCTGTTCTTGGTGTTAGGAAGTCTGCATAAGTGTTAGTTCCTTGAATTGCGAGGCTAAAGGTGTTATCAAATTGATGAGGTAGACTAAAACTTATCAACATCTACATATGAGTGAGTGAGAAACTTATATAGCGCAGCACATGCATACTAAATCTCCTCTTTTCGCTCTGTGTCCATTTCTCTTTTATCCTCAGAAGAGGTGGGTTTTGATCTTTCTTCTGAAGGCCAAGAAGGCCAAGTGGTTCTCCTCCAACCGAATGCTGGTTGGTAAAGCGTTCCATAGTCTGGGTCCTTGGACCGCAAATCTTCTTTCTCCTTTGGACTTGTATCTGGTTTTGGGTATCTGCAGTAGATTTTGGTTGGTGGATCGCAGAACGCGATTGGGGTTGTGAGCTTTTAGTTTTTCACATAGATAATGGGGGGCATTTCCCAGAATACACTTATGTGTCAGACAGAGTGCCTTGAATGTAATTCTGTCTTTTACTGGCAACCAATGAAGGGATCTCAGTGAAGGCGAGATTGATTCCCATGGTTTTTTCCCAGTCACCAGTCTATCGGCCGTATTTTGAACGACTTGCAGACGAGTGATTTGGTACTTTGGGAGTCTAAGATAGAGGGCATTTGCGTAGTCAAGTCTGGAGTTGATAATTGTTCCCACCACGACTGCTATGTCTTCTTTTGGGATAAATGGAATAAGTCTACGTAGTAGGCGCAGCAGATGGTGCGATCCGCTGGCTGTTGACCCTATTTGTGCATCCATTTTCATGTAAGTGTCAAAGATGACTCCTAGACTTTTGACTTTGGTGCTAGGGGTGATGATTTTGCCCAGAATGGGCGGGGGTGTCCACGTTGTTGTGTATGATTCTTTCTATTGACGTGAAACAGAAGAAGTTCTGTTTTCGAACCGTTGAGTTTAAGATAACTCTTTGTCATCCAATTTTCTATCAGAGTGAGACATTTCTCTAATCCGAGATGATGATCCTCTTTGTTGCAAATGCGAAAATACAGTTGTGTGTCATCAGCATAAGAGTGGTAAAGTAACTTCTGGTTGCTGATGATTTTAAAGAGAGGGCAGAGATAGATATTGAACAGAACAGGCGACAAAGGGGATCCCTGGGGGACTCCGCATGACACTGTGCATTTTTCAGAAGTGAAAGGCCCCAATTTCACTATTTGTGATCGGTTTTCCAAAAAGGAGGAGAACCAAGATAGATCACCTTCCACGACTCTGGCTACTTCAGCTAGCCGAGTCAATAATAGTTTGTGGTCTACCGTGTCAAAAGCTGCGCTTAGGTCCAGCAGTCCTTCGTCTGCTGCCTCGAGGGCGTCATCCCATATTTTGAGCATGCTGTTTCAGTTCTGTGACCAGGACGGAAACCCGATTGGAATGGATCAAGCAATTTATGGGTGTCTAAATGATGTTGTAACTGTTGTACAACTTCTTTCTCCATTACCTTGGAGAAGAAATTTAGGCCTGTTATGGGTCGACGGTGGTTTGGGTCTTTGGGGTCGAGGGTGGATTTCTTTAGAATAGGTTTGATTATGCCTTGTTTCAACAGGGTAGGCACCATGCCCTCCTTGAATTATTGGTTTATAAGCTGCGTGATAGCCGGTCCCAAAATATCGGCACAGTCTTTTAGCAGTTTGGTAGGGATGATATCATTAGGCGCTGTGGTATTTCGCAGGGTGCCGATGATATTTTTTGTGGCATCGATGGAGATGAGTTTAAGAGTGAAATTAGTTGATTGTGGCGGATTTATGTGGCTATTGGGCGTATGGTTTTTGAATTTTTGAATTTTTTCAATTTTGTTAATGAAATATTCCGATAATTCATTGCAAAATTCTTGAGTATCTGAATTAGGGGCTTTAAGGCAGACTGGATGATATTAGAGAAATCATTTTTTTGGGCTTTAAAGATTTCTTTGTGGTATTTCTTGGTTATTATCTTATAAATGGTGTGGTTTTCCTTAGAAGAGCTTCTTTTACAAGCTGCTTCGGCTCTTCTGCACTCTTGCTTTAGCAATGTCAGCTGGTCGTTAAACCAGCTGGAGTTGTTTTTCCGAATGCAGGTTTTGCATTTTGGCTGACTCGGTCGGCTGACTGTAGTAGGGCCTTGTTAATGGCATCCAGTGTTTCTGTGGCCGTTTGTTGTAGTTGGACTGTTTTTTTTTTGTTCTCTAGTGTAGTTTAGAAGACCTCAGCGTAGAGCTTCTTCTGAGATCTAGTCCAGTGTGTTATCACTGTTTTTTTTTTTTTTCGTTTTTTTCAAGGGGGCGATTTTGGCAATTGTGAATTTATTTTTTTTAACAAAAAGGTTTTTATTCATGAAAAATCAAGGAGAACAAAAAGCATAGTACACCCCCCCCCCACAAAAAACACCACACTTGCACGCACACGAAATTGGTTTAACACACTTTGGCCATGCGGTCTCTTAAAATAAAGAGAGGCGAAGGACCTACGAGGCTGGCTGGGTGGGCTAGGCCCCCTCACTCCCTCATAGGGGGAGTCCCTCTGCCCCGTTGGGGTCCTGCTGGGCCCCAGTTGGGCTCCCAAGTGGAGCAGGTAGGGCGGGGTGAGTGGGGGGCCCCCCCTCACACCCGCCATTGCCACCGGGGGCATGGAGAAGGATGGCGATTGCCTCCGGGGGGAGGGTCTGCCTACTCCCAACTCCTGCAGTCCGGCTCCTCTTTCTCGAGTTCACACACAAAATACACTTAAAAAAAAAAAAGCAGTCACCAGGCAATAAGAAAACATAAACAGTGATAATAGTGTCAGCAAGTACAAACAGGTTCAGGCATACAGAACAGTAAATAGGTTAGTCATGCAAAAAGGACATTATACATTCACATGAAGATAATAAACAAGAGATAATAAGACGTGGAATTTTAAGTCACAAATTAAGCAGGTTAAATGACCAGACAGAACCTCAAACCCCCATTTTAGGCAATACGTGAGGAGGGAGGCAATTGTGAAATAAATTGCATAGTGATCTGTCCATGGTAGCGGCTCATTTTCTAGAATGTTAATTTCCAGACCTTGTCTAAAAATGAGATCAAGCGTGTGTCCTAAAGCATGTGTGGGCCCACATACTAGTTGCTGCAGACCTAAACCTTCCAAATGGTCAATGCAGGAGTCGGCGACGGGATCCTGTGAGGAGTTGGCCCAAAGGTTGAAATCCCCGAGCAGCAAAAGATGTTTGCTGTTTAGGGTATAAGTGGAGATGAACTCTGTCAATGATGTGAGGAGCTGCGTTTTTGGACCCGGTGGTCTATAGCAGAGTAGAATGTGAACGGTGTTCTGGGGATTTGACATATCTAAGGTGTCTGCTCTGGAGAAGCTAAAAACTACTACTAGATATAACATGACCTGCATAAATTAAAACTTTCACAGACAAGAGAGTAAAATATTTTACTTTTAGTTCTCCTGCTGCCCACACCTCCTAATGCCTCTCTGTTGATGAGAAATTGTCCCCCGGAGTCTGCTGGGGAACTGACACTTCCAGGAATGTCAGTCACCTGTGTCTCCTGCTATGCTATCTGGCTCTTCCTGACAACTTCAACATCACTATAGGACAATGTAGTAACAAGAAAGTTGGCAGGATGAATCACAGAGGACACAGGAGATCATCACTGATGGAAGTGCTACTTTTCCAACAGATTTCTGGGGACAATTCCTCAATAGAGAGGCGTTTGGCAGCATGGGTAAATGAATAGGAAGAAGAGACAACATGGCTACAATATTAAAACCTAGCTGTACAATTCTGACTAAATTTGGTAAATCTATATGAATTTCTGTAATGTTCTTAACTATAAAAAAGCCTTGGGGACATCCTAAAAAAAATCAGATTTTTTAACTCAAGTGTAATAACTTTAAAACTCATAACTCTGACGATTTAATGAAAGCATTCTGATTTGTAATCTCAGAATTCTGACTAAAAACATAAAATTCTGAATTTGAATGATTTAATTCTGACTGTAAAACTTTGAATTGTGCCTTTGAAATTCAGAATTCTGACTTTAATAACATAATTCTGAACTTTCATTAGCTTAGAATTTGAAAATAAAATCAGAATACTAAGTTTTGGCTTTTAATTACAGAATTTTGATTTACAGACACGAAAACATTTACTTTAATCTTCGTATTCAAACTTTTAATCTCAAAATATCTCAAATAATCTCAAAATAATGTCAGAATTCTGAGATAATAAAGTCAGAATTATGACTTTTATTCATTAAATTTGATTAAAAAAATCCTGATTTTAAACACAGAATTCTGACATTAATGTCAACATTTTGTTTTATAAATGTATTTTCGAAAAGGCCCCTGGGTTCCTCCATATTACAATCTGGAAAACAGAATTAAAAACATGTAGGACTTGTGTGTGGCCATTTCTACTCTGAGAAGGTCTGAAAATTGCCAGCCTATTTATTACAAAGGTAAAGACATTTAAAGATTTTACCTGAAGCCTCTTAAAACAATATCCTTCTTTTTAATTAGATCATCTTTTTTAATAACCTCCTCAAGCACCCTAAGCATACCCAGCCCACTAATGTACACATGGCTGCTCCTTTACAAATGAATGGAATGTTGGCTTCTTGTCACAAATATAAGTAGGCTTGATGTTAAAAAAAAAAAAAAAAGCCAGTGAGTCACTATATTAAATAAAATTAAACATAATTTATAAGCAATGAAGTCAACAATTATTACACAGCGATATTTTAATCTCAGAGCAGCTTAGAGAAGGCAACAAATATTAACTACGTGTGATGGCCATATTACCCAGTTAAGGAAAACAGCTAAATTCTAATTGCTAGCTGTCTTATGGAAAGTGGTAGCCAAAAATGATTTTGGCTATTCATTGCGACAGGCCAATGATAAGTAGATGCTGCTTTAGCTCTCAATGATAATGAGAGTCTACAGGCTTCTATGGTTATTTAAATAGTTTATCATATTTTTCACGTTCTCTGCTGAAAATAACGAGAGAAAGAATTTAAGAATCACACTTTACCATAAAATTATTTATGATTTATTATTTAAAAAATTCTACTTAAATCTTTTTGTATCTAAAAAGGGCACATAAAAACCCATTCTAAGTTTGGAAAAGGGACAGCGTTTTAAGGTGCATTCTTGCCTCTAACCAGATACATAAGCAGATATTTGAATTTTAGGACCTTTGTGTAGCCAAAACTGGATCTCAACTTGCACTGGTGAAACCTAACACAAAAAAAATGCCCACAACACAAACATATATTTCAATGTTTTGCTACTGCATGAGCGGTGGGGACCATCTATCCAAACTAGGTGTAGGCACTTATGCTCTCTGTTCTGCTGTATTATTTTGCTTGTCACCACAGGAATTAATGTGAATACAGCAATAAAAATCGAACCCCTTTTCCCACTCTGTTTTAAAAAATATATATATTGTCTGTATGTAAGTATTAACTTAACATTTGGTAGTACCGTATTTAACATTTTCTGTAGGGAAAAAATAATTATGATAATATTAGAATCATTTTCTAACCAGCAGTAGATATCCAGCAGGTTCCTGCAATGAAAGACAGCATGTACTTGCCCCCCGGGGGGCCATTTCTCCTCTATTCTAGTTCTGCAAATTTAGAGAGCCTTTTGGCATTGGACACTTTCAGAAATGTTGGAGGCATGTGTCTCATACCGTGTATTGGCTCCTTCTTTCAAACCCTATGTCACTGAAACCAGCATGAGGCAGGGGGAACACATCTACAATTCATGGATGTGTTGAATGGATGTGTTGAATGCCAAAAAAAGTCTTTCAGAGTTCGCAGAAGCAGAATAGAAATGAATGAGACATAAAATGGGCCAACAGAGAGGTAGGTATAATTTGTCTTTTACTGTGGTGACCTGCTGGATTAAAACACTGAAGCCGCGTACACACGATCAAATCTATCTGCTGGAAACGGTCTGACAGACCGTTTCAGCAGACAAATTCGATCGTGTGTACGGGCGGACAGACAGATTTTTCCAGCAGACAGATTTTAAAGCATGCTTTAAAATCTGTCTGCTGGGAATCCGTCCGTCCGATATGTCTGCTGGTTAGTACGCTAACCAGCAGACATATCTGCCCGCACATGCGTCGAATGGATTCGACGCATGCGCGGAAGTGTTTTACTTCCTGGTGCGGTGACGTGGCGGCGTCAACGTCATCGCCACGTCACCGCGCTGTCTGCCGGCGGGGATTTTGGTTTGATCGTGTGTACAGCGATCAAACCAAAATAGCCCAGCAGACAAATCTGATCAAATCGGTCTGTCAGACCGATTTGAACAGATTTATTTAATGGTGTGTACGGGGCCTTAAAGGCTTAACAGAGTTTATTTAAGAAGCAGATAGCCACTATAGTTCACTTTAGGCTGGATTCGCACCTAACAGCACATTTTTAAGGCCGTTGTAATGCACATCAATGCACATTGTAAATGCACAATATCCTTGTGTCCCCAAAAAGCACCCACGCAGTAAATAATGCACCGTTAATGTACCAAAAGGCACACACCAGAAAACACACATGCTGTTTAGCAAAATTGGGTCAGGCATATTATGTGGTGCATGGTAGTGTCTCGAGGACCAACAGGAAATAAATATAACATTGTACTATAATGTGTATTAGCAACATGCCTACCAATGCTTAACAACATGCTCACATAGGTGTATGTGAGCGCATAAGCAATTTTTTATTTTTGGTACACAGTATTTTAACACTTGCATCAGCAATGTAATAAGGCCGGTATACAATGTCTAACATAAATTAATGTACAAAAAGAAAGAAAATCTTTTTTTAAACAATCTCAATGCAAAAAAGAATTTTCCACAGAAAAGGTTAAAGCTTTTGTATAAGGATTTTGTCATATGGAGCTTAAAGTCTCAGTGGTTTATCTGCCATGCATCAATATATGTTTCTAGGGTGTTTAAAGAGTAGGGCCCAGATTCATGTACATCGGCGCATTATTGGACCGGCGTAGCGCACCACTTTTCCGTTAGACTTGCGCAATCTAGCCGCGTAATCCCGCGATTCACGTAGCTTTTGCGCAAGAGATTGCGCAAGCGTAAGGTTTTTTCCTGAGGCGTAAGGAGGAGTAATACAAATTGGGAGGGACGTGGGCGTGTTACATTGAAATGAGCCGTGACCCCATGCAAATGAAGGGCCGGCCGACTCGCGCATGCGCGCGTGAAGGAAACCATGTCAGCTCCGTTGTGCGCATGCTCACAACTCGGGAGCGGCGCAATCAGTGAAATTGGAAATGGACTAGGGCAACGTTGTGAACTACGCAGACAGCATAAATAGACACACACAAACGCACTTCCATTGCAAAAGTACATCCCTTTGTGTCCCTTCCCATTGAATCAAGTGCTTTTGCTCTGTTGTTCGTTAGAGTGTGTTTTGTAGTTGTCAGATTAGTGTTCTGTGTGATCTAGTGCTTGTTGGTATTTTTGTGAAAGTGAGTTTTGATAAGTGTTTGAGACTGTTTGTTTGATTGATAGATTTCTGAGCGTTTGTTTTCTTGCTTTATTTTTTCATCTGATTTTTTTGTGACTGTTTCTTGCTGAGTGCTAGTGTGATTTTTGGGTGTTCTTTTTCTCTTTGTGTGTGTTCTTGTCTGATTGGTTGTGCTTGTATTTGTGACAGATTTTTGGTGACTGCTAGTGAGTTTGTTTGGAAGTATGACAGAGAGAAAAAGAAAGCTCAATTTTACTGTGGGGGGAAAAAAGAATTCTTGCCCGGGCCATTACCGACTATGGGCGTTTTCTCCACGGCCCGCAGAGTGCCACCACCACCCCGGCCAGGAGGAGGGAGATATTGGATATGATCACGGAGCAGGTCAATTCATCGGGGGAGGGGGAGACACGGACCCGGTCTGGGATTGAAAAGAAAATAAATGACCTCTGGCGTGAGGTGAAAAAAAAAATGGCCGCAATAAATGCCCATGCCAGGGGCACAGGAGGGGGCCCACCATGCCGGATTAGATTTACAGCGACGGAGCGTGTGGTGGCCCTGACCTTTCACCGGCATGAAGTGGAGGGCCTGCCAGGCTTTGACACAAGTCCGGTCCCCGCGGTGCCAGGTAAGGTTTTTATTTCTCTCAGGTGTGTAGCATGTGTGGGGGAGGGGGTGAAAGGGAATATGTGGCAAGTGTGTGGATCCTCCAACCTGTGAATGGTTTGTGTCATCCACAGCTGTGCAGGAGGGTGCAGGGCCATCTGGCCTGACCGCTCCAACGCCAGGACAGCAGCCTAATGAGGCCCCCCCAACAAGGCCAGAGTCCGCGGAGGAGGAACAAGAGGAGGAGGATGATCATGCGGAGGACGATCATGAGGAGGAGGAGAATCATGAGGAGGAAGAGTCCATGGCAGGCACTGGACGTTTGGTTTCTGCGGACTCTTCCCCTCTGGCTGCAAGAAGCCTGCCCTCCCTAAGGGGGAGCCCCCCCCCCCCCCCCCCCCAACATGGGCTCCCCTCACAAGGGCCTCCCCTTCTCCCCGGCCACAACCATCAGCTGGAGCCAGGAGGTCATCCCAGAGCACCAGGGGGGCGCCCAATCTCCTGCCCGCCAGTCTGAGAAGGAACCTGGCCACCCAGACCCGCCTTCTGAGACAGCTCTGCCAGACTATGGGGCGGGTGGATCAGAGCCTGTCCTCCATCAACGATAGGCTGGGTAACCTGGACTCCCACTCCCGGGCCTCCACAACCTGCCTAAATGACCTGCAAACTACAGCAGCAGGCGTTGGGCAGGATGTGAGGGCCCTTACCCAGGCTATCCAGGGCAACACGGCAACACTTGGTGCTGCCCTGGACAGAATAGCCGTGGCCTTGGAGGGCAGGCCGCCAGGTGGGCAGATCTCAGGGGCTGCTCCTCCTTCCCTGGCTTTTCCCCTCCCCCATGCGTCTCCCCTGAGGGTCCGGGGCCGTGGCCGGGGGCGCCCCAGGCGTGGCTCAGGCAGAGGGCATTAATTTTTTTTTCCCCCTTTTTTTGGTTTGAAAGCATTTTTATTTTTGTTCTCTGACTTTTTTTTTTCTATGCATTTTTTTTTTTTCTATGCATTTTTTTTTTTTTTTTTGCTGACATTTTTTGGCATTTTTTGGGTTGTGAATGATGTTTGAATGTGGGGGTGACATTCCTGCTGGAAAAGGGGTGTCATCCTCAATTTGGGTGGAGAAGGGTTCCCCAGGACCAGGGAGAAGTGATTCCCAGGTCCGTGTGAATGGTGTATGAATGTACAGTGACATAATTGGAGCCTTGACGTGGCGTTACTGCTCACCAGTCTTGCATGGTGGACTGGTGCCAATCCAATTTGATGAGGATGTGGGGTGTGTGTGCTAGGGACCACAGTGGTGTGCATGCATGCATTCTCATTGTGCCATGATTAATGTGTGTGTTTAACGTGCAAAGATGCATAATGTGAGCTGGCATGAGATGGGGTCATGAGATGGGGTTCCAGTTCATATGCAGAGTCACCTTGAAGGGAAAAGACAGGAGGATGTTAGTCATGCATGTGCCACTTGTGAGGTGTGCATCACGGGAGGGGATAGTCATGCCTGACTCCCATGTTACTCACCAACCAGCCAGCTGTCCCCATACATGTTCTGTTCGAAATCTGTGGGGATGGGGCTCTGATTGTATATGTAGCTGTCATGGGTGTCATGGGTGGTGCCATGTGTTGGGCTGCTGATGTCCTCCTGCAGGGTCGTGGTTAATTCCAGGATGGCATGAGGGGTGAATCTGAAGATGCGAAACACCTCAGAATCACTCATGCCAAAGATGTCTATGCGTGTGTGATATATCAAGTGAAGAGTGAGGGGCTTGTATCAGATAAGAATATTGTATTAGATTAATTTAAATTGTAAATTTTATATAAGCAAATAAAAAAAAAAAAAAACATCTCCCGTGCCCTCCTTAGTGCCATCCTCCGTGCCCTCCTCCTTCTTTGTTCATCTAAAGTCAGTGGTATAGCTATGCGCGACGATGCCCCTGGCATGTTGGCATACAGATTGTTGGGCAACACGTGTGACTGCTGAACTCCTCACTAACAGTGTTGCTTTATCTGACAATTAGACTTTTTTTCAAAATTTAGACCAGCTTTTAGGTCCTCTAACTTTAGACAGGACATTTTGCTGTTGCGCACATCGCGTAGCCTGCGCAGCAACTGCGTTTTTTTGTGAATCCCCGTAACTCCCTCATTAGCATATTTGACTAGCAAATCAATGGTGTGTCTAGCGCAGTTTTGCGCGAAGGGAAGCGAAGGTCTAACTCAATTACGCCGGACCAAAAAACGTAGATTCCTGGCGTATATTGTTTTGTGAATCGCGTGCAACTATACGCACGCGCACATTTAGACTTACGCACGCGCAACAGCAGTTGCGCACGCGTAATCGCTCTGTGAATCTGGGCCAAGGTTTCCATCCACATTCTTAGTGCACCAATGTGCCCAGGAGATAAAAAATGTATAAATAATATTCTGTGGTCAAGGGAAAAAAAAACTATTAAAAAAGCTGCTCACACCACAGTGAATGCAAAACACTAATCTGAAAGTACTGTATATATAAACAGATGTGCAGTGTTGTATGCATAAATAAATATACCAATAAATGAATATACTAATAAATAAAAAAAAAAATTTTTATTTATTGTTTTTTTTTTAATTATTATTATTATTTATTTTAAGTACAAGATACGTGGGCTTTCTTCCCGCAGGTCATATGTCCACCTTGAGTGTACCATAAATAAGACTGTGGAGTTTTTTTTTTTTGGACAAAAACTGGGGCAAAATGTATGCTGTCACCCAAAGCAATCAATCAGGTTTCATCTTTCATAACTTGGTAAAGTGAAGGAAAGAATCTAATTAGTTGTCACCAATCCCATCAGTGTGTTTAGCTTTAGCTGGATAGGATATGCTCAGTGTCACACCCATTTGTAATTGAACCCTATTGACAAGACTATCCATAGATAATGGAGTAAAGTTAGGTATGGATATATAAGGAAAGTCTTAACTAAACTGTGCAATGGTGTTGGATCTGTGGGTACAGGTTCTCATTTAACAGTCTCTGACGGAATGTTTGGCACCAGATGTCTACCTGTTGGCCTCCTCCTGATGACTGCATCAACATGCTCATACAGGCTTGTATAACCCTGGCTATAAGCTAGAGAGAATAACTGCATTTCGAACTGCCACTTGAGGCCTATAGCCAGCTTGGAGTACAATAATAATAATTCCAGCATGCATAAGGCTAGACCCATCCACATGGGGCCAGAAAAAGGTCCTTAGCGTTGAGTAAGCTCCAACCAGACTGACTTAGAGTAGCAATACATATTTGTTACATAAGTACGTTGTGCTTCCTGAATAATAGTACAGCACAGTTCTTAAACGAATGTGGGACTATGGATCATACAATATCTAAGCTTATCTTGGTATTCTCTCAGCAGTTGTTCTGCATAAAGCTACTAAGGAGCACCTGCAAACCTCTACATGAAATCCCACCATTACTTTATGACATAGCAATCAAGCAAGCCAGTATGTATAGGACATATTAAAACATTACAATAGTAAACATTGTACTCGCTAAAAGTTCTCCAATGTTATATAAGACTTACCAGGCAGACCGAGTACTGCAATTAACTTGTGCTGAAAGCAAATGTAAGGTCTGTTTGTGCTTATCCTTTTTTGGAAATTATTGCTCCCTGGCTGACAAGCTGTTGCACTGACTTGTATCAATACACAGCCAGTGGAGTCGGATCTCCTAATCTGCACACTTGTCTCAGGGGTATGAAAGTTGATAGAATAGCATGGCAGCCCGGTAATTTGTATTTTTATAAGAGGAGTTGTAAAACAACGGCAGCCCCCTTATTTTTATAAATACAGGTGTCCTTAATTACCAGTAGAAAAATATAAAAGAGGGTAACCTTTATAAGCAAACCTGTAAAATTAGGGTTAATGATAAAACCAAGAGTCAGTCATCATAAGGAAAGACACCGCTGTAATACTTACATATGCTTTATAATCACATGCTTGGAAGATGAGTTTTTCGGGGTGATGCTGCCAGTACTGGAAGGGTATGGAGCCTGTGGTTTCGTTGGGGGCTCGCAGGCTGATGGAAGGTTCTCCCCAATCTCCTGTCTGAAAATCATATTTACTCTAAAAGTAACAAGTGTCAGTTTAGTAGATTATACAAGAGATACTTAGTGCACACGGAACACCATGGACACTACGTACATACTCCCGAAACGGAACAGAGACAATCTTGGAACAACACGAAGACATTCATCAAAACTAAAGAAAGGTGATAAGTTATTCACACAGTAGAAAACCATTGGGTGATAGACTTTCTTTAATAATCTGACTGTAGGAAGTCACCACAAGCCTAATGACTTAAGGCTGTAAACTTCAGTTTATCAGTGTCATGATTTATTAAAGACAAACTAACTTAGTTAATGTCTGAAAAATGGCTAGGAATATTTCCCAAGAGCTGACTTGTACAACTGACCCAACAGGCGATAGGGGATATTTCAGAGTGGCTGTCGTATAACTTGGAAGCTTGG
Source organism: Rana kukunoris (assembly GCA_029574335.1). Lineage (NCBI taxonomy): Eukaryota > Metazoa > Chordata > Amphibia > Anura > Ranidae > Rana > Rana kukunoris. The sequence continues at coordinate 397,353,801 of CM056051.1, forward strand.
AATTTTAATCTTGACTGTTTATAAACTGGCACTGGAACTCCGACATTACATCCCATATTAGAATGTGCTACCTTTCAAAAAAGTCTCCAGTACTGCAATTAAGTTAATGCCGGGTAAATAGTTTGTTTGGAAGACTTTTGGGTCTCAACCCAAAGAAGTTCATTAGCAGTGCCTACGGCAACTGGTTTTCCCCCATACCAACCCCATGAGGTGTATAAATATATATATGTTTGTTTATTTCATGTAAGGCCTGAGCAATGCATAGAGGTGGTCACATGTTTCTTCATGCCTGGAAACACTAGGCCTTTCCCAGCCACTTCAACTGAACAAAAGTGAAGGTTGGCAACAATGAATATAAGTCTTTTAGTTATGGTGGTTATATTTGTGTTAGTGACATTTTCTAACCTCTCCTAAGGTGCTGGGCAATTATTGGCCAACAATTCAAATTTTGTAACCATTCTCCAATTTTCATCTATCATTCCCCTGTGTTGTACAGTGCTTGTTGAATTGTGATAATTGTTCTTTATACAAGAGATCTGCTTGGAGCACAAAAGGACATGTAGTTTGGGTGCTTTTTAATTGGGGATCCAACACTTGATACTGGGATGCATAGTCAACAAGATTTGCAATACATTGTACTGAGTGCTTTATATTTGATTCAATGTATAAACAATGAAGATGTATCACAATCCTATAATACAGGGGGAGATGTGACTGTCCTGCTCCTTTAGGTCTCACGCAAATGGATGCATTTTTCTGCACCTGGTGATCCAAAGGTGAACCACACAGCTGGCCATTGTACACGTACTTGTACTCAGATAATGGCAGGTGCTTTTGTGGATCAGTGTAAGCATGCATGTGTGCTCATGAAATATTCACTGAACATGGAAATTCTGTATTCAGGGAATAAGTTATATGCACGTGCACCTGTTCATACCAATAAACAAAAGCATCAGCCTATATCTGGGTACAAACACATATAGCCATTCACTTTGACGGCCAGCTGTATGTGCCTCCACAGAGTGAGAGGTCAGTAGTAAGTAACGCAGCATTCTGAGGTCAGTAGCATGTAATACACATGCAGGGGTCAGTAGTATGTAACACAGAGTTCGGGAGTAAATATTGCAGAGTGCAACAGACCAGTAGTTAGTAATCCAGCAGAGTGCAGGGGTCAGTAGTATGTGACACACTGGTCACAGGTCAGCAGTAACCGCCACACATTTTGCCCCAACAAGCAAAAATACCACCCTCCCAGTACAAATATTTACTTCCGAAAATAAAATTGTCCACAGTACAAATTCCCCCTCCATCTGTTAAATTCACTCACCAGATCTCAGAACTTCAACCCTTTCCAGGTCTCCCCCTGGCTGTGTCATGTCAGAGCTGTAGAGTAGCCTAGAACTTCCTTCAGCATTACATTGCCTATTTCTGCTCTCATTTGAGACCTGAGAAGTGGCTACCACTTCTGACAGAGAAGCAGCATGAAGGGTTCGTTATATACCCATCACATGGCCATGATCAACAGATAGATTGCAATCAACCTGTTGCCCAACCTCCTTTCTATTGTTAAGTGGCTATTATAGGAGAACTGCAGGAAAAGAACCAAATACGCAGCAATTTATATACACTATATTGCCAAAAGTATTGGGAAGCCTACCTTTACACACACGTGAAGTTTAATGGCATCCCAGTCTTAGTCTGTAGGGCTCAATATTAAGTTGGTTCACCCTTTGCAGCTATAACAACTTCTACTCTTCTGGGAAGGCTGTCCACAAGGTTTAGGATTGTGTCTATAAGAATGTTTGACCATTCTTCCAGAAGCGCATTTGTGAGTTCAGGCAATGAGGTGTGGACAAGAAGGCCTGGTTCGCAGTCTTTGCTCTAATTTATCCCAAAGATGTTCTATTGGGTTGAGGTCAGGACTCTGTGCAGGACAGTCAAGTTCCTCCACCCCAAACTCACTCATCCATGTCTTTAAGGACCTTGCTTTTTGCACGGGTCCAAATCATTTTGGTGAAGGGGCATTAGGGTGTGGGGTTGATTTTCAGGGGTTGGGCTTTGCCCCTTAGTTCCAGTGAGGGGAACTCTTAAAGTTATAATAAAGGTTTGCTTTGAAAATAAAAATAAAAATAACAAATATGTTATACTTACTTCCACTATGCTGCTCGTTTTGCACAAAGTGGCCCCGAACATCCTCTTCTGGGGTCCCTTGGCGGCTCTTGCGGCTCCTCCCCGCAATAGATAACCCCCTAGGAGAAGCACCCTCCCAAGGTTGTAAAGGCTTGTGTTTTTTCAACTTGATGCATAGTATGCATTAAGGTGAAAAAACATGAGCCTTTACAACCCCTTTAAGTTTAAGTTTAACTTTTTGGGAATAGTTTGGGGGATGGCCCCATCCTGTTCAAACATGACTGCACACCAGTGCACAAACCAAGGTCATAAAGGTATGGGTGAGTGAGTTTGGGGTAGAGGAACTTGACTGGCCTGCGCAGAGTCCTGATCTCAACCCGATAGAACACCTTTGGGATGAATTAGAGCGGAGACCGCGAACCAGGCCTTCCTATTCACATCAGTCCATGGCTTCACAAATGCGCTTTAGAAGAATGGTCAAACACTCCCAAACCTTGTGGCTAGCCTTCCCAGAAGAGTTAAAGTTGTTATAGCTGCAAAGGGTGGGCTAACTCAATATTGAACCCTACAGACTAAGACTGGGATGCCATTGAAGTCCATGTGCGTGTAAAGGCAGGTGTCCCAATGCTTTTGGTAATATAGTGTATGTGAATCAATTTTTAATTCTGTTTAGCCAGTCTTGTGACATGCCACACTGCACAGCAAGAAAGATCCCTGTTTTTAGAATTACCTGGTTGCTAATTGGACAGAGGTTATGATGATGATTTGTTGTTAATGTTCTATTTGACTAAGCTTGTTCAGACTGAAATGCGTTAGCGGGCAGAGTGTAGGGTGTACATTGTATACTTTAGGGAATAAATCTACCTGTGCTTGAGACCTCCTGGAGTGCAAATGTGTTCTTTTGTTTTTCATTATAATATACAAATACATACACAGAGCATGGTCAGTAGTGAACCCTAACAGGAGGAAGCTCGTGCATGGATCCAGTAACAGTATCTGCTTTCTTTTCCTTCATTGTCCAGTTTACTTTCTGGAAGCACAGACGTGACGAACGCACAAAGTGGGTTTTGCAGAATGAGGAAATAAGGGTCACCTGTCTGACAGTGGATTGCAACACGCTTGTTAATAAAAGGACTGGCTAAACAGAATCACAACTCTGGTGGCTAATTACACAGTAAGGTCTGGTTCACACTAGTGCAATTTCAGATGCGACCCTAGTTGCACAGAATTGCATGCCAATCACATTGATTTCGATGGTGCCCATTCACGTCAATGCAACACAACTGCATAGCGATTTTGGGGAAAGTACCTGTGCTACTTTGGGGTGAGGCAGCATGATTTTGTGCACCATAAACATCAAAAGAGACGTATCAAAAATGCATATACATGCACTTTTTGCCTTTATTCTTTGTTGGTTGTTAAGGAGCAGGCACCTGTTTGCCTCCTAACAACCAGTGACTCATCCCTGTTCTGACCGAAGGGATGAGTAATTGGTTGTTAAGGAGCTAGTGGCTGTTAAGGGGCCAGCGTTCAATAAAAAATAAATGGTGTGAAGGTCCTCCTACAATCAATCCACAGAAGGCCCTTTGGGTCTAGTATGGATTTTAAGCAGGACCCCATGCCAAAACTAATTGAAAAAAATTGTGTGAACCCCCCCCCCTCCAAAATCTGTACCAGACCCTTATTCGAGCAAAGGACCTTGTCCCAATGTTGATAAGAGCAAGGACCTCTTTCCCACAACCCTGGTCTGGTGGTTGTGTTGGGGTGCAGGGGTGACTTATCGGAATCTAGAAGTCTGTTTACCAAGGAGGCCTCCAATCTCGCCCCCCATGTGAGTATGAGGTACATAAAGGCCTTATTTTAGAAAAAAAAGTCCCCTGATGTAGATTCATCTGCAATTGTCATCCAGCGTTGTCCATGATCGTCAATGACATCATAAGGGGGTAGGGACACCCGGTGACGTCATTGACACGTCGTTGCCATGTTCATATTTGGTCAATGATGTCTTTAGGGGGTGGGACCAACCGGTGAGGTAAATGACCAAACATGGGCATTGACATGTCCATATAGAGTCAATGATGTCACAAGGTGGCCCACCCTCTTGTGCCATCTTTCCTCACCCCCTTTGTTTTTTTAAGCAGAGGTGGGAAGCAAAGCTGTCATTCGATGGAGGTAAGCAGCGGGTGCAGTCAGGTGTCAGTGATTTATTACCTGCGGGTTGGCGGCTGTCGTTCACAGTGATTGGCATTGACTTACATCACTGGACAACGTGATTGACGATAGATCCACACCAGGGGAACGTTTTTATTTTATTTACATTTGAAATTTTTGTTGGTTAATGAGTAGGGGTATAGGGGGCTTCTAGATTACGATAAGTCACGTCCCACACCCCCACAACCACCGGGCCAGGGTTGTAAGAAAGAGGCCCTTGTCCTAGTCAACATGAAGACAAGGTTATTTGCAGGGGGGATTCCTGACAAAGAACCCCCTTAATGTTGAGGGCATGTGGCCTGGTACAGTTCGGGGATTGCACACTTATCCCCTGATTTCCTGCCATGCTTGGCTGCATGCTTGGATAAGGCTTTGTTGTGGATTTTGGGTGGTTCTTTATGCCATTTTTTAAATTTTTGGTGTGTAGTCCACCTTAAAATCCATACCAGATCTAAAGGACCTGGTATGTACTGTGGGGGGAACTCCATGCAATTTTTGGGATTTTTACTGACAGGCTCATTTGTTTACATTCTGTTGTAAGCCAGAATCACCCGACTGACAGCAGAGATGAGCCACTGGTTGTTAGGACGTCATCGGGGGGCGGCTATTTAACAACCAATGATCCATCATTGCTGGCTGATGGCAGGGATGAATCAAAATGCAGTAATATAAAAAATTCCAAAATGCATGAAAAACGCAACCACTACACTACATAATCGCACTAAAAATCGGATCAAATTGCAGCCGCATTAGTGAACCTAGTCTAAATACACATACTGTGTATTTAGCTATGCTTACTGGAGTTCTGCTTTAATTCACCTGAGCATTTGACTAAATCTGTAGCAAATTGTATCCCAGAATGGTTTCAGAAAATCAGCACTTAATACACTTTAGCACATGTCTGTGCAGAATCTCTACTGTGGGACTTCAATAAACCTCTCTAATGAAGCTGATAATGGGGGTTTCCCTGCATTGAAATCTCAAGGCGCGCACTACGTCTCCCTCATCATTAGCGTTGCACGGGAAGCGATCAGGCACCCAGAAGCAAGGCGCATTTCACTGTGTGGGAAATAATTACATGGTAGTGCGATCAGGGCAGGAGAAGTTTATCTCATTTACACATAAATGCAAACAAAATGACAATGGAAGCCATTAATTATATATCTGCAGTCTCCTGAACACAGGAGACAAAAATATTTCACTGGCACAAAATATATATGAAAGGGACACCCATGGAAGCACAGTAGACCTTGCGGCCATTGGGTCATTTTTATTGGGATGACTGAAGTAAGGCCTGCAAGGCAAAATTATATCCTGAATTAATTGTGTTGAACTTTCAGTGCCTGGATGAGAAATAATAAAGGCAAACTTATGCTATGTCCATACAGAGGAAAGCAACAGGTTTTTCCTAATCCCCCCTACTCCCTACCCAACAGCACATCTCACTTTTGCTTTATTCACCACTGTTCTCTGTTTAGCTTTTAGGAGTAAATAAAAAAGGCTTTGCTCTAGTTGATCTAATTGGAGCTTACACAGGGCTGAAGACATTTCTCACCCCCAGTAGCGGTGCGTCCATAGGGACGCCAGAGCGCCGCCCCCCCTGGATCGCTCACAGCCAGTAAAATATACAGATTCACACACTGTATAGTGACTGGTTTGTGCAAAAGTTATATTGCCTACAAAATAGGGGACATAATTATGTTTTTTTTTTTTTACTAGGAATGGCGGTATTGACACATTTTTGGGACTATTCACATTTATACAGTGAACAATGCTATAAATATGCATTGATTACTGTATAAATGTGACTGGCAGGGAAGGGGTTAAACACTAGGGGCGGGGAAAGGGGTTAAATGTGTGTCCTAAGTAGTGTTCTAACTGTAGGGGGAGGGGGTCGACTGGGGGAGGTGACCGATTGTGTCCCTATGTCCATCCCTCCTATTCAGTGCCCTCACAGCAAGCAGCTTGCTATGGGGGTACCTGAGCCGAGTCACAGCTCCTTGTGACCATTCAGACACATAGCCTTGATCCAGCACCACCCCCTCTCTCCTCTGATTGGCTAGTTGACTAACAGTGGCAGCCAATGCATTAAGATAAAAAAAACTGTTGCCTTTACAACCACTTTAAGGCACCCAAATATGGTGCTTAAAGTGCATGTAAACCCTGAAAATAATATTCTCTTGTGTGCTCATTTATGGTGCTTAACATACAAATGAAAGGGGTTTAAGCAGTAAGTATAAAAAAATCTATGGATCCTGCCAGATCCCTATTTTCCCATGTTATACAAAACATGCAAAAGTAGAGAGTGGTTTGTAGTTCTGTCCTAGGGTGACAGATATGCTGCTTCATAAATACAGTATAGTGAGTAAACATTGTCAACCTCATAAAGGAAGAGTTTGATTAGAACGATCCCCAGGTGAATATAAATGAAAAAAAAAACAGAATGGAACCACCACAGTCATCACATCTAAATATGTAATCTATACAACTAGGCCAGGGGTCTCCAAAGATTTTAAACAAAGGGCTTACTTTCCTTCAGGCTTTAGGGAGCCAGACTGTGGCCAATGGGTGTAGAAAATGCCCCAGCGTCAGTGGAAGTAAACAGTGTCCCATCATTGATTTAGGTTGGAGGAATAGAACTCCATTGTTGGTATCAGTGGGAAGAAGAGTGCCAAATTATTGGTGTTGGTGGGAGTAATAGGGCTCCATCTTGCTTCCGGGTTGCAGTCTGGAGACCACTGATCTAGGCAGAGGTTCAGACAAGGGTTGTAACCCTACCCTACTCTATCAAAAATGTTAAAAAAAGGTTTAAGCAGCACTTAGGATTGGAAGGAACTTTTGATGCCTGTTTGGGTAAGTTGCCAAAGGAAAATACCCTCCTCCCACTAAATAAAAGTTATGCCCATCCTTTCGCCATCTTAAAACATGATATTATCATGTCGTCATATTTCTTTCATGTACCCAGGTGCTAAGTGAAGACCATTATAAATGGAAATAAGGGGAAAGCAGGGCTGGGCTAACACATTGGCAAGAGAGGTGAACCTCTGGTAGTAATGCGGGGGGGTAAGATGGATCCACTACTACTGCCGATTACTCAGTTTTACATCTAGATCTTGCTGAAGTACGTGAACAGCACTCTCAACACTCTCTGTATGAATAAAACCTGAATTTGTTGGTTGCAGTATTAATTCATAAATGTAATAATATTTTTTAATGCATTTTTGTTAATGCTAACGTACCAACAGAATATTAGTCTCACATATTTGGATTTGCAGTCAACCTGCAATTGTTACAATTATTATTTAGTTAACCCCTTAATGACATTTAGTTAACCCCAAATAGGTCTTAATAACTCCTGCTTAGCCAACTGGCCTTGAGTGGATGAAGGAAATTTTGTTGGACTGGTATAAAATATTTATACTCTAGTCAATTGCATCATGATTACTTAAAATTGCCCCTAAGTGGTAAAACAACAGGACTAATGCTCTGTACATACGACCATTTTTTCATGGTCTAGAAAAACGCCAACGTGAAAAACGTCATGAAAAATGCTCTGGAGCCTACACATGGTCGTTTTTAATGACATCATTTTTTTTTTAATTTTTCGCATCATGAAAAATGTACACTGCATAACAGTCTGCAGAATTTCTACATTATATATGCCTTTATCTTAACAATTTTTTACAGGTGCTAGAGGTTGATCATTCTACTGTTATATGGTGATATGCATTAACTTCCCATTTAATTGTCATTTGCTGAAGCCCGTTGAAAAGTATCCTCAAGAAAGTAATGTTAGGCTTTAGAGGTGAAACCGTAATATCGAATTAGCTGAGCTCTGTAATGGTCATTGCCGCATAGAATATGATATTTCCTCAGTCCATTGCTAAATGACACTTAGGATACATTTTAGCCTTGTCGTAAAATCAGCTTTTAATAATATGAACTCGCCTCCATAGTTTTACTTATATTTCTTGACTTTTTATATTAAGACCTCTTCTAGACACTTTTAATAACCTGCTTTACGGTCTACATTAAGTTGGATTCAGTGGGGGAGGATAAATTAGAGCTTTTAAAGTCAGTAGTAGTTATTTTAAAAGCTATTTAGCCCATAGGATGAGTTAATAAAAGCATGGTTTGCTTTTTGGGTGATTTTGGAAGCTGACATTTAAATCAAGCACCTGTGAAGTAAAAGTGTATCTAAACCCAAGAACAAAAAGGTAATAACTTGCAGGTTACTAGTCCTAAAAGCGGAGGTCCGGCCTAAAAAAAAAAAAAAAATATGTAAAAGTCAGCAGCTACAGTGTAGCTGCCGACTTTAAATAAGGAAACGTACCTGTCCTGATTGTCCGCGATGTCAGATGCCCGAGGCCGATCCTTTCCTTGGACTGGGTCCCGGCACCGCCTTCCTGCTTCACTGCCCGTTTCCTACTGCGCATGTGCGAGTCGTGCAGCGCTTGGTGAATAGGCGGCTGACTTCTGAAAGACACACAGTTCCCAGAAGTCAGCGTGCCCCATTCCCCAGAAAACAACATGAGGAAGACGAGACCGAGGGGCACCGCGGACAAGGAAGGGGCAGATTAGGAAGATCTGCCTAGTAACAGCTAATTCTGGTAAGTATAGTTTTTTTTTTCAATTTGTTTTTACCCTTTTTGTCTATTTTTTTTTTATAGGGTGGACCTCCACTTTGAATGTGTGGCTGTGTTTTTGTACCAGACTTTTACTGCATTCTTTTTTCTGGCAATCCAGCCAGTAACACATCTCCTATTCTAGGGTGACAAGGTTCACTCATTGCACTGTAAATGAAGAGGCAGTGTTGTCACCTTAGCAAAGGACTACAGGACTCCTTCCTCTTTCCTTTTCACCATAACACAGGGGGAGGGGGGTTTGTTGTTCCCAGAGCTAGCTGTGGACAATATAACTGATAGGAGTGCAGCACAGACATAGAGCACAGAAAGTTACTAGCTAACAAGATACAGGCAGGATCACCAAGGATTTTTTTCACATATTGAACAGATATAACAAAACGCTTTCAACTGTAAATTTAACAAACCTTAAAGGACGAAAATAAAAGAAGTGCATTGTTAAATAATATGTTACCCCAAAATGTCATATTCCGGATATGTGCCTGCTGTACCATGTACTTGTATGAGAAAGTATCCTGTTCTCTTTGTATTGCTTCCCTTGTGTGAAATCCCTGGTGTTCCTGCCAGTTCCTCTGTGTTCCTATTAAAAACTGACCACACTGAGCAGGAGAGCATAGCGTGGTCAGTTCTATAGCTGTGCCTGCTCTCCTCCAATTATCAGACTTGTCTTGACAAATTTCCCCCTCCCCATACGCATTAATATTTAGATACTTTTTAATGTATTTTTTTGTCCAGAGAATGATAGAAAAGATATTACATACACGTCAGTTCTCTTTAACCTCTTTCCCACCGCGCCATAAGCATTTTACTGCTACGGCGCGGCGGGGTTATCTTGGGACGACGTCCCTGTGACATCGTCCTTCACTTTCGCGATTGCGCGTCCCCTGGGACGCGCTCGCGAAAGTGTCCGTGCTCGCCGGGTCTAGAAGACCCGGCGCATCACGGATCACGGTAAATTGCCGCTGATCGCGGCCGTTTACCACGTAATCGCGCCGTCAAATGACGGCGCGATCACTTGTAAACAAACCAGCGTCATTTGATGACGCCGGTTCCTCCCTCTCCTCTCTGTACAGTGTACGAGGAGAGAGGGGGGGGGGAGCGGGGTGTCAGCAGAAATGCAGTCACAGATCCAGCCATCCCTCAAAACATCCCAGCTCTGCAATCCCCCCAGTACCCAGCAATCCCCCCAGTACCCAGCAATCCCCCAGTACCCAGCAATCCCCCAGTACCCAGCAATCCCCCAGTACCCAACAATACCCCAGTACCCAACAATCCCCCAGTACTCAACAATACCCCAGTACTCAACAATACCCCAATACTCGGCAATACCCCAATACTCGGCAATACTCCAGTACTCAACAATACCCCAATACTCGGCAATACCCCAATACTCGGCAATACCCCAGTACTCGGCAATACCCCAATACTCGGCAATACCCCAATACTCGGCAATACCCCAGTACTCGGCAATACCCCAGTACTCGGCAATACCCCAGTACTCGGCAATACCCCAGTACTCGGCAATACCCCAGTACTCGGCAATACCCCAGTACTCGGCAATACCCCAATACTCGGCAATACCCCAATACTCGGCAATACCCCAGTACTCGGCAATACCCCAATACTCGGCAATACCCCAATACTCGACAATATCCCAATACCCTGCATGATACTTTGCAATACCCCAATACTCTGCAATACCCTGCGCGATACTCTGCAATACCGCCTATGGGGATTTTTAAGTAGCGAAGTTTGGCGCCATTCCACGAGTGTGCGCAATTTTGAAGTGTGACATGTTGGGTATCTATTTACTCGGCGTAACTTCATCTTTCACATTATGAAAAAAAATTGGGCTAACTTTACTGTTTTGTTTTGTTTTAAGCACAAAACAGTTTTTTAAAAAACACGCGTTCAATAAATTTCTGCGAAAATACCGTGCGAGATAAAAAGTTGTAACGGCCGTCATTGTATTCTCTAGGGTCTTTGCTAAAAAAGCATATATAATGTTTTGGGGTTCTATGTAATTTTCTAGCAAATAAATGATGATTTTTCCATGTAGGAGAGAAATGTCAGAATTGGCCTGGGTGTTCCAGAACACCTGAAGGTGCTCCCTGCATGTTGGGCCTCTGTATGTGGCCACGCTGTGTAAAAGTCTCACACATGGGGTATCGCAATACTCGGGAGGAATAGCAGAATGTGTTTTGGGGTGTAATTTGTGGTATGCATATGCTGTGTGTGAGAAATAACCTGCTAATATGACAGAAACAAGTTTTTTTTTTTTTTTTTTACAGAATTTTCAGTCGTTTTTCTTTTATAGCGCAAAAAAATAAAAAAACCCAGAGGTGATCAAATACCACCAAAAGAAAGCTCTATTTGTGTGAAAAAAAGGACAAAAATGTCAAATGGGTACAATGTTGTATGACTGAGTAATTGTCATTCAAATTGTGAGAGCACCGAAAGCTGAAAATTGGTCTGGTTAGGAAGGGGGTTTAAGTGCCCAGTGGTCAAGTGGTTAATAAAAAGAAAGCAATCGCACACAAATTGAATCGTCTTTACTTTATCCTCAGGGTGACAGTCAATGTGCTCAGGTACTATAATGACAATGGTTTGCAAATCTTGACTACTTCATTGGTGAAGGAAACCTGCCAAAAGCTGGATCGATGGCCATACATGGATCAAAATGCTGCCTTTCAATCCATGTGTAACCATTCCTGTTAGAAAGAAATCAAACATTATATCGATTTTTAACTTCGCTCGTTGGCTGTAGGAAAAAATACAAATCATCTATGGCCAGCTTTAGATGTCACTTTTATCCCTCAAGAATTCCCTGGAATTCAAAGAACTTTTGAAGGCCAGTTGAGAACCCAAGGAGAAGGAGCTGGGCCAGTAGACATGAAATATGTAAATTCATCAGAGGATAACAAGGATCTGGGCAGGACAGTTCTATTGTGTCCTTATTTTTACCCTGAGAGGTAAAGTCTAGATACATAAACATAAAGGCCCAGATTCATAAATCAATTACGCCTGTCTAACTGGTGTTAGACAGGAGTAATTTCAAATTTCGCGCGCCGTATCACTAGTTTGAATCCTCAAACCATGATACGGCGGCTTCGGGCTTCGATCCGAGAGGCTTACGTCTTCGTAAGCCTTCGGATCTGCGCTGCAATATTTTTGCGGCCGCTGGGAGGAGTTTGCGTCGTTTTCATGCGTCGGGATATGCAAATGTGTTTTTACGGCGATCCACGAAGATACGAGCGGTCTTCGCAATCGCTTACGTCTGGTTTTTTTTACGTACTGTTAGACCAGCTTTTTGCTGGTCTAACGGTGCGTAGCCCATGTTAAGTATGGCCGTCGTTCCCGCGTCGAATTTAAATATTTTTTTTTTTTTTTTGCGTAACTCGTTCGGGAATAGAAATGTCCGTAAACGACGCTACTCAAACAACGAATGACGTAACGACGTGATTTCGCGCAATGCACGGCGGGAAATTTGCGAACGGAGCATGCGCAGTTCGATCGCCGCGGGAACGCGCCTATTTTAAATCCTTCACGCCCCCTACTCGTCTAGATGGATTGCGACGGGAGAAATACACTACGCCGCCGTCGTTTACTGGACAAAATCTACCTGGATTCCACGTAGAGCCAGGTAAAAAACGGCGGCGTAGTGTATTTCTGATACGCTACGAGAATCCAATTCTCTCTGAATCTGGGCCAAACTCTTCAATGCCACTATGGATTGGTCAAAGCATACTCAAATACCATTAAATTCTATCATCTAGAGTTGAATACACAAGCATAACAAAAGCTTATGTCATTATGCAAGTGTTTTACCTGAGCCATCTGTCTTTCAAGTTTTGACCTTGGTATATCATCGAAATAATTATCATTTCTTCTCCTCCGTCCATCCCCTTGCATCATAATGTGGGAAAAATCGAGCGATCCACCAGTCGGATACAGCTTTGCGGATTTTGTGACTGAAAATGAAAAGAGGAATATATTAGTAATATACATTTGGGGTAGATGGCTGACATATTTTTGGAACTGGTCATGGTGGCCCATGAAGGAAGGAAAATTACTGCAGGTCAAACCACCATTTTTTGCACACAAACAGTAGTGGGATTTAGAAAACTATACAGGTTTTAGATCCAATTTTGTTATGTATGAAATTGTGTGATTTTTTTTATTGTTTGATAGCTGATATATATATATTTTTTTTATAACTATATACATACAATTTTTGTTTTACAAAAAAAATATCTTACTGTATACTGGGTAAAGGTTTCCCAGTGCACTGTGAATAATAAGAGCAGGGCACAGTCTGCATTTATCTCCTATTCAGGTTACACAATAGTTATTTACATGACTAAAATAAAAACATGTTTAAAAAATGTTGTTATCCACTGACTATAATAAATAAATGTAAAGTAGACAATACAATATATATACATTTCATTAAAGATTTTCCCATTATTTTTTCCACTAGGTACAACATTTTTAAGTTACTAATTGCTACAGTGATAAATAACATGGAGGGCAAGGAATCTCACTCTATATTGCCCCGGGGCTCCATGTATGATAAAAATGGTTAAAGAAGCATGTATTACTGACAGGACAGACTGGGCTCCTAGGCCCCTTTCACATTGCAGTGGGAGCCGCGCTGGCAGTATAGCGCTAAAAATAGCGGCGCTATACCGTCGGATTTGCCACGAGTTGCGGCCGCTAGCGGTGTGGTATTAACCCCCACTAGCGGCCGTGAAAGGGTTAATACCGTTCGCAATGCGCCTCTATAGAGGCGCATTGCGGGCAGTATTGCCGCGGTTTCCCATTGTTTTGAATAGGAAGGAGCCGTGAAGGAGCGATATACATGCCGCTCCTCTCACCGCTCCAAAGATGCTGCTGACAGGAGATTTTTTTTATCTCCCGCCAGCGCATCTTCTCAGTGTGAAAGCCCTCGGGCTTTCACATTGAGGATGCAGTGAAGGAGTTTTTCAGGCGGTATAGCAGCGCTATTTTTAGCGCTGTACCACCTAAAAACTCCTCAATGTGAAAGGGGCCTTAAGGTTACCCATGCCTCACAACTTTCTGAGATGAAAAAGAAGGACGCTTATAGGTAAAAAAACACACCCAATTACACAAACCAAGGACAAATAATTAACATAATTAGCAAAAGAATGATTGGTTAAACCCACAAGTTCTTTGTTTCACCACTACTTCATACTGTTTTTTCAAAATAAAAAATTCAATAGTTTATGGGTTGGATGAAAGATTTAAGTCCCGTATACACAATCATAAAATCGTACAAAAAATACTGCTTTTGGAGCCATCATACGATAATCAGATCCTTAGTACAGAGCTTTCCAGTGCCGATCATGACAGTTCATCCGATATTATCGCATCTGACATGCACTAAAATGTTTTTCGTACGATACCAGATCGTACGATTTTTGTTTAATCAGTACAGATGTCGTTCGAAAATGCAATACAAATACACTAAAAACACATTACATCACTTCCGAATTTTTATTCTGTCATATTAAAATTTACGTGACTTTAGTAAACTCTTTAGGTTCGATCTGAGATTAGCATGCGAAAAAAAACAAAAAACAGACGATCATTCGTCTGATAATCTCATTGTGCGTACCAGGCATAAGTGTGGTATAACGTTTCTGGTAGTTGAATAGTAGAATGTCTGTAAAAGTCTGTAAAAGTCTGTAAAAGTCAATGAATCAAACCACAAAAAAACAGGAAGGAAAGGGGGGCACAGGGTTTTCAAAGGGACAGTTCCCTAGCTTGTTAATGTCTTCAATAATCCTGCTCTGCCTTTAGGGGGAAAAGCACTGCCTAGCAATGAAATGTAGGCCCCCTCACAATGCACTTTAGAGCTGCAGTCATGGATGCTTCCTGTCAATTTCGCAGCTCCAGAGCCCAAAACTTAAAACCAAGAGAGAACTGGGCTAAGGACAAGGAGAACTGGCTGAGGGTAAGAAGGGCCATCCCCCCTAGGCTAGTATTAGGAGGATATGCTGGGATGGTGCCCCTAAATGGGGATAATTCCCTAGTCGGGTTTCACAGAGTGGAACCTGAAGTCATAGACTTTTATAGTTACCTGCTCCCTGTTCAGATCTGCGAACACAGCTTCTAGCATAAGGAGGTCTTCCACCATCAACCTTTTCTGCAGTTCTGAGATGTTATATAACTGCATACCTCCCAACCGTCCCGGATTTGCAGGGACCATCCCGGGATTTGAAATAAAACCCAGCGTCCCACAAGTACAGGGCTAAATTCCAGAGCTCAGTGCCAGAACAATTTCCAGCAATCCACTCCACTAACCCTGCCAAAATGGGCATGCTAAAGCAGACACCTGACACGCCTACCCCGCATCTTTTGCCCCACATGCTCACCTAACCGGCATTCTGTATAACACTTACTGCAGACTGATTGAACATGTCTTCTCATAGTGCCCCAGGTCTGTTTAGACGAAACGGCGTAGGGAGGCGGCGTGCTGACGTTTAGAACCGCAAATCGTGTCCAGGAGATATCGAGTTGTGCTAGCCGGCCGGCTATATTTACAAGCATTTTTTACCTACTTTTTTGTAAGTGCAATTTTAATAATTTTAATAAATGGTAAATGGTTTTACACTATGTACTCTTTTCTCTCTTAATTTGGCATCAATCAACATTGATCACTTGTCCACTACGGGCGGAGTTGTTTGACCATTGAACTTCGTGCCATAGAAGCCCCTGGCTGGGGAGAAAGCCATCTGCGGTCAGAAGGTCTCTAGTTGGGATCTTCCCCTCCGGTAAGGGACAGTGTATTCCATCGGTGGAGGTGTCTTGCCTATCTGTCTGCACTTTTCTGAGGTTCCTGTTTGTGATGTCACCATCTGCTTGAACATAAGGATTTTCTCTGCCGATTAATACCATCAGATATTCTTCCACTTGAAATGATAGTTGGATGGACTATATAGATCATTATCACTGTTTGGTATCGCTCTTTATCACCATAGAGTTTCTTTTGGTTGCGCAGCTTGTTTTTTTCTTTTTACTGGTTTGTTTGTGTGTATCTCACTATATCAGCTGCTTGCAATTTCTAATGTGAATTTTACCTTGACAGCGCAGTATTACCCCAATTTTCCATGTCTTCTCATAGGGTCTGAAGATTTCATGTACAAAGGTCAAGAGGAGATCCCGGGGAGGAGGGAAAACACAACGCATGAATCCGTGCTGATCTTAGGTATATGAATGAGGGGAGAACACAGTGACTAGAAAGAGGGAGAAAACAGTGACTAGGAAGAGGGAGAAGACAGTGACTAGGAAGGGGAGAACACAGTGGCCAGGAAAGAAGGGTAGGTCGCAGGTAACAAAGTTTTTATGCGAGGAGTAACTTGAGGGGCGGATATGTGCTTGGAGCGCTTTGGAAGGGGGGAGAACTTGAGCTATATGGGGGGGTTGAATATAGAGTCTGACCTCCCCAACCCCCCCTTTCTAGCACAAGTCCTCCACTCAGCACATATGTACCTACCCCCACCCCCAAAGAGATGCCAGCTGCAATAGAGGGGGCAATCATGCCAACTGAGACCCCGGGAACCCCACAAGAGATGCTGCCTGGGTGCCTGGACAAAGGCACTCCTTACATGCAGGTTAGTGGAGCCACGTGCCAGAAATTGTTCTGGCATCTGGCTCTGCAACACAGATTTGTGGGATAATGAGATTTCATTAAAATCCCAGAAGAACTGTTTATGCTAGGATAAGGGGGTAAAATTTGTGTTAGAAGTAGGAAGAGGATTTGTGCTAGGAGAGGGGATTTGGTGGAAAGAGGATTTGTGCTGGGGGGATTTGTTCTGGGATGAGGAGTTGTGCTGGAAGGGGTGATGTTTGAAGAAGATTTGTGCTGTAAGGAGGAATTTGGGGAGAAGATTTGTGCTAGAAGTGGGATGGGGGATTTGTGCTTGTAGATAATTTTTCTGGGAGGAGGAATTGGGGGGGATTTAAGATTCTGGGAAGGGGTATTGGGGTTATAGAGGATTTGTGCTGGGGGGATATGTAGATGGTAATTTGGTAGGGGAGGATTTGTACTGGAATGGGGGTTGTGCTAGAAGGGAGAAATCGGGGGTGGAAGAGGATTTATTTTGGAAAGGTGCAATTTGGGGAAAGAATATTTATGTTGAGAGGGGAATAGGAATTTGTACTGGGATGGAGAAGGGTAGTTTGTGCTGGGAGGGGGGATTTGGGGGGTGGAGTAGGATTTGTGCTGAGGAAGGGGGAAGAAGATTTGTGCTGGGATGGGGTGATTTGTTCTGAAAGGGGAGAGAGGATTTTTGCTGGGGGGATAAAGATTTGCTCTGGGATGGGCGAATGTTCTTTTTTTTATTGGCGGGGGGAGTGGGAATTTTTGTTGAAAGGGTAAAGTCGGAGATACACTGTATTGTACATTGCATACTTCTCACCAAGGTGTTAATTGTCTCGGTTACTGGATTCTAAGCAGTCACTGACTGAAGTTCTTCTGTAAGGTAGGTCGCAGACAAAGTGTTAGCTTTCTGTCTAATTTCAGTGTGTGCAAAATTATATATAATTGTAAGCTTGTAAGCTTTTTTTTTTTTTAACGATCGTGCTGAAGTTTATATGTGTCTGTGAGACTCTTGCTTGTGGCAATGCAATCAAAGCATATTTTATGGGTGCAAGTAAGCCCAGGTTTTATTTAACGATGCCCCCTAAGCCCTTCCCACTGTTAACAATTTGGCCACACCCACTTTTTGCTGCCACACGCGTACTGCCTCCCTTAAGTGTCCCTCATGCTCAAGGTTAAAATTTGGGAGGTATGTGACTGATTGCCACAAGGAAGTTTCTTTAGCCCGTAGAAAGTCCCTCACATGAAAAAGCTAGTTGGGTTGTTTTTGCCCCTAAGGAAACAGGATTCCCAGTCCTCACCTTCCTGAGAGGAAAACCAAGAGGTGGGCAGAACTAGGGTTGCAATGTGGGCAGTACTGAAAAGGTGTCCCCACATTACAGATAGGGGGACTGCAGTCTTGCCTATCTGTGGTTATTCAGTAATATAATGAAAAGAGCGCACATGTGAGAATTTGCTATTGGGCTCATAAAATTAGGGGGCCCAAACATGGCTGCTACCCTCTCCTTTTTCCAACTGTATGTGTTCATTACAATAACTACAGAATCAATCCCAATTTGTTATTCTTTCATGTCCCTTCTTACTCTCCCGTTTGAGCTTCTCGCAGGCATATAAGGACTGCAAAATGTGAAATGCTAAATTTATGATCACATCATTTTATATTTTCAAAACAACTTTGAATCTGCCCCCTCGCCAGTCTCATTGTAGGAGGCACATAGAGCGTCTCCAAGACGAAACATAAGAGTTTAGCCTCAGCTCGGAAAAGAGAAGGAAAAAAAACTCTCCTGCTAGCTAGTAGAGCTTGAGAAACGGCTTCAGAATCCAAATACATCAATTCTCTAAAAGAGCAAGCAAACATACTCAACGTAGAGCTAAATCTATTTATTTGAACAATAAAATAAAATAAAAAGTACTCAGTTTGATTCAACTTTCCTGCAAATAAACCTATTTCAGTGAAACCGCACAAGTTAGAGTCAAGCTAAATTTCTTTTATTTTCTTTGTTTTGGATAGAGTGTGGAAATATTAGAACTCCTGTGGGGTTTACGCTGCTATCCAGGTCCTCATTAGAGCAATTTACCTTCACTTCCTGTCCTTCTTACAACAGTTACACCAAAATGTTTAGCAAAATCTAAAACATGGACACAGACAGCAAGATGAATCTGACAGGGGTTCTAGCCTTCCCCTACTCTACTAAATGTTTGTGTTGCTGTTAGAGTGTTCTCCCCATGTCCCCCCATCAGCAGGACAGAAAGTGAGGGTAAATCTTTCTAATGGCTAGCAGGGTCCATTGGTAGCAGGGTCATAACCCTTTCCCACTCTATCCAGAAAAGAAAAAGTTTTGAGTCATTATGCGATTAATTTTCTGTATTCTGCAAAAAACCTGGTTGATCCTGCTGCTCTCTGTCTCCCCCTCCTGTCCAGGTCCTTACTGCAGTTAGGGATTTTGCAGTTGTATTGGCAACTCTGCACATGCTCAGTTGTATTGTTTCCTTGAGCATTTCCTCCCTATCACATCCGAGCAGCCCATGTGGCTATACAGTTACACATGTGGGCGTATACACAGTGGTAAATTAAAGCCCTCTTCCTCCATGCCCACTAACCATCTAGATTGATGGAAGCTTCACCTCCCTGTTATTATAATACACAGGTTGAAGGGTCGTGACACAGCCTGTGACAGTCAGAAATCCGCCCATACCATGTCATTGACAATAAATATTATAGATTTATTTATTTTTACTCTGTATACCAATGGCTGTTTTTTTTGTTTTTTTTTAACACGTGACCAGTAGCAGGAGATTAAAAGCTCCTCCTGCCACTGCTTCTCTGTAGACAGGCTGGAAAGAGCTGGGTCATGTGACAGCTGTATACAGATTGTCAAAGGAGGTACTTTTTTTACTTAAAATAATAACAGTGCCATCATCGACATACAGAAAGAGAACACGTAATGTAAAATTAAACAGTACTGTATGTGTTTAATGCTTCATTAAAAGCAAGCAATGTGAGTACCTGAGTTAGACCTGGTATCAGCCTCCAACAATCCCTAAACAGCAGGGCTGTAGTGTGAGCGGGGGAAGAAGCACAAGGAGCCAATCCAATCATGTGCTGACAAGAAGCATGCTAAGAGGAGTATAGATCAGTGTGACAGAAAGATGATCAATTTACTGTGCTGCTTCTTCTTTCACTATCATGTTGCAGGCTGGGACAGGACCACGATGACCTGGTCTCAGAAGAAGTGGTTTGGATGATGATGGACATCAGAGGACATTTAGAGGCAGAAATAGGTACTGAAGGGTAAATCTCTGGATTTTTAGTGAATGTTGCATCAAAAATTATTTTATTTTGTAATAGCTATTAATTTTTTATCTTTCATGTCTTTTTTGACTCTACCATACATCATGATATAGCCGATTTGCGCTTTCATGGACACAAATCTTGTACACAAGCAAATAAAATCTTAAATCACATAAAACACTTGCAGAAATGCACAGAAGCTACTGTAAAAACTGTGACATCAGTATGAGAAATGAGGGGAACGGTTCGCAATGGGATTCGAATGCAAAGACAGCGCAACAAAAAAAATATTATAACCACTACCCACTCTACTACAGTTGTTCTTGGTTTGTGTCCCCATTGAAGAGATTTACCAACGCTTGAGTAGCCTCCACAATAGGAACTCAGACAATAGGTATTGATTATTAATGCTTTTTGGTGTGTAGCTAAAGCCCGTGTCACACAGCTAGTCCAGACTCTGCAGGTATCCATTCGAGACAATAATGTCAGAATCTGCCCAGATGCCTAACTGACAGCTTGCTCAGCCCGAGCAAGCTGCTTCTGTCCCATGCACAGACCGATGCTCCAGTGAGCACCAGAGGAGAAGAGCAGAGAGCCAGTGACTGACAGTTACTGGCTCTCTGCTCACTGTAGACCAAGAACTTGCTCAGTTATCAGTGTAGAGCCAGCAGGGGACAGCTGCAGCACCAAAACAATGCTGCAGCCACCTAGGTGAATATGTTTTATATTATTGTCATATTTCTCTTTTAACTCAAGATGTATACTGTGCTTAAAGCGGGGGTTCACCCTAAAAAAACTAGATACCATTAGATCCAGCATACTGCTGACATCTGCAGTATGCTGGTGTCCCCCCCCCCCCCCCTGCTGTACTTACCGTTTTATCGTAGTTTTAACCCGGCTTCCGGGTTCACTCTGCCCCGGGGAATAGGCATTCCTAAGACCAGGCGTAGATGATTGACTTGCTGGTAAAGCGCGTCATGCCTTCCGAAAATATTACCGAAGTGGGACTCTGCTTTTTATGGCGTCAGCTCTACACTGCAGGCGCAGTAAACAGCCGAGTCTCACGTCGGCTATTTTCAGAAGGCGTGACGTGCTGTACGCGCACGTCAATCATCTATGCATCGTCTTAGGAACGCCTATTCCCCGCGGGGAATCAGCTCGGAGCCTGATTAGTACTATAGATAAAACAGTAAGTACAGCAAAAAAAAAACAAAAAAACAGCATACTGCAGATGTCAGCAGTTTGCTGGATCTAATGGTAAATAGTTGATTTTCAGGGTGAACCTCCACTTTAAGCCTGAAGATAGTTCAGCTTTCTGTATGTCTCCCCTAATCTCTGCTTGTTGTTTGCTTTTGTCTGCTGCTGGGGTGTGTCCATGGCAATAAATTGAGAATCTATTTATATCTGCCTGGCCAACCACTAGGAGGTTTATTGCCAGTGGTGCAGGCTGGGAGACCCTAGAACTTAGGGGTGACCTTGGAAAGTCAGTCTTCCCCTGGGGCCTCCTGCCAGAGGGGAGGGTGAAGTGGTATGTGTGATACTCTTGGGCTTGCTGCCTGAGGAATATATCCATGTAACTGAATTGAGGTCTGGGTTTAATGGCCGACAGTGGGGTACTGGTGAAAGCTGGGTAGCAACTAAAGATTAGTGACCTCTACCCAATGAGTTGGTAGCTGAATCCCCCAGCGAAGCGATGCTAATGAAGCAAAGCTAACGATTCATGTTTTGATAATGTGATCAGCACTGTGTGCTGTCCATTGTATCATTTGCAAAGGCATTTGAGGGTTGTTAAGGACGCCGGCAGGCCATCTGCTCCTTAAAGTGGTACTAAACAACTGACTGCTCAAAATAGAAAAAAATGCTGGCAAATAAAAAAATCGTGAAAAAATGGCGTGGGGTCCCCCCCCACAATCTATACCAGACCCTTATATGAGCATGCAGCCTGGCAGGTTAGGGAACACCCCCCTTCCCCCACCTGAACCATACCAGGCCACATGCCCTCAACATGAGCGGGCGTGATGGATTATGCTAAAATTCCTATTTTTGTGTTATGATTACTTTCCTCCTGAGCTACTCAAATGTTACATATGTATGTGTGAAAATATGCTACAATGCTGTTAGTTTCCTTAAAGGAAATTATAGGGTTAAAATCTTGTGATATATTCCATAGGGTAATTAGTTAATTAATGCCAGAGTGTAAAGAAGGTTTACTGAGAAAAATTAAGTTTAATACTGCCTGTAAATGTTTATGAATATGGTAGCCTAAACAACTGAAAATGTGTTATGATATGTCATTCAAAGCACAAACATGGGATCTCTTTCTCTCTTTCTCACTCACTTGCTTTCTCTATCTCTCTCTCTCTCTCTCTCTCTCTCTTGTATTTTAATGAAAACAGTGAAATTATAGATACAATATGAACAGATGATGCAGTATGATAGAGCCACAGTGAATCAAAAAGTCACGTTCCATGCTTCGGATTGACGAATGTGTTTGTTGGGAAGGAATATTGTGCTTTTATAACTGGATCCATGTAGGAGCACAATGAAACTTTCTGTATGTTCGTCCACACTGAACCAAGGGCTGCTATGTTTGTTTAAACAGTCATGGTGTGACAAGGGCACATGTGGTTCAGTTGATCATGCTGTATGATTGGTTCTGAAAACTAGTGTAATTTCTTTAGGAAATAAAATATTTAGGAAAAAGCCCGATATAAAATTAATGTTCTTCTGCCAAATTAAAATGCTTATGATTGAAAGTATAGTAAGAAGAAAAGTATAGTAATTTGGTGAAACTGATGCTTTATGAAATTTCAAATCATATGGCCCTAGCGAACAAGGGGGGGTGAATTTAGAATGTTACCTGAGTACAGTACTGATAAAATAGTAATTTTAAAGGGGGACTGTGATGAATTATGCTAAAATTCCTATTTTTGTGTTATGATTACTTTCCTCCTGAGCTACTCAAATGTTACATATGTATGTGTAAAAATATGCTACAATGCTGTTAGTTTCTTTAAAGGATATTATAGGGTTAAAATCTTGGCTCAGGAGATGATTGAGTGAAGATAGCTGGCCCTTCTACTGCAATCCTAAACTCACTCTTTCCGGGCCCATCCCATCGAGTGAAGAAGATGGCCCCAAAAGACTTTGAAACATGTGCCACATGCCAAGAACAGACGTCACAGGGGGGCGTGTAATAAGGGACTGGACTCTATGAACTTACCAATCTGTATGCATATATTTGTGATGTCGTGATGTTAATAAAAGGAAGCCCCCTGGCTCCATCTCTTCCTCCTGCTGGCTGAGCGTTGGAAGGTGAAGATGTAAACTTTTGTCTCTCTCTCTGGTTTGCATGTTTCACTATCATAATTTGAATCAAACGGCAGACATGGGTTTATTCTCTGGAATTGGGCCAGAGTATTTCCTTAACACGGGTACTTTGGGGAAGGACCCTGCTGACAGCTAATGACTCATCGGTTGTTAATGACGTGGCGGTTCTTAACAACCTGGTTGTTTACTGGTTGTGAAGGATGCTGGCACCTGTCGGTTCCCTAAATATCGCATTCCGGGAGCACTACTTATTTACTGCATGCATTTTTTGTTTTGTTTTTGGTAATTGACTTTCACTACTGTTTTATGCGGTATCTACCAAGCATTTTTGGTATATGCCGTAAATACGGCATAAAGCAGTAGTGAATTGACATTTTCGGATTGCATGAAAAACACGGAAAGCATGGAAAACACCTAAATACCGTATGTGATCTGGTTCTGTGAATGGAGCCCATTGTGGACTATTAACAGTGGAGTGACAAAGCAATAATAGCCTAACCACACTGAGAGATATTGAATGAACATTTTGCATTTGAACACACATTTTATTAGCACGTACACTTATTAATTCTGTATGACATTTAGAGTTTTTTTCTAAGATCGATAAACCATTCCCCATCAGACAAGTTACAGTTTTTAGTCCATGATTGTCTCCCGATAATTAAAAAAGCACTCAGTAATTATGCAAAGCGCGTAACGCGGAGATCTAATTTAGCCCAGTGTGGATTATCTTGTACCATTCTTATTAGATTTAACCGGACCACTTCATAAATCATGACATTCACCTAGGAGGCAGAAAGTAATAGGACTTTTCTGTACTTTCAGCAGATGAACCAGACACAAAGGAGAGCAACTGAACAATGGCAGAGAAGCAGCATCTGGAAAAGATCAATGTTTAAACTGATCATCCTCAAGTCATAAAATAATGTTAAAACCTTATTATTATTATAACGCTGGCCTCTAAGGCCCCATGTAAGACCCTCCCTAAGCTCAAAAAACAGTAATATTTAACCATTTCAGCCATTTTGTGAGACCAGAGTGAGTAGCAGCTGAGAGAGCAGCAGTGCACTTGTATTTAGCGTGTCACTTGCCACAAGCTGTGGATTGTCCACTAGCCACGTCACCTGCCACAAGTTGTGAATTGTCAACTTGCCACATCACCTGCCATGTCACCTGCCACAAGTTGTGAATTGTCCCCTGGCCACGTCACCTGCCACGTCACCTGTCATTAGTTGTGGATTGTCCACTTGCCATGTCATCTGGCCACATCACCTGCCACAAGTTGTGGAGTGTCCACTTGCCACAAGTTGTGGATTCTCCACTTGCCACATCAACTGGCCACGTCACCTGATACAAGTTGTGGATTGTCCACGATGCAATGCAAGCAATTACAGTTTTTTAAATATATTTTTTAATGTTTTTTCATCATTTACCATAATTTTTGAGATTTCTAATGTAAAAAAATAGGTCACCTTTAAAAACGTTTATAAACGAAATTGTGGCAAAACGCCGATACCACGCCACGTTTTGCATTTGAAACGTGGAAAACTTTTACGTCTGAACCCAATTTTTTGCTTCTGGAAAAACGAGGTTAAACGCAACTGCCTAAAAATGTCAATAAACAAGAATGTGTGGACACATAGGATAACATTGAATGTGTTCAGGGGCAGTTGAAAAAAGTGTCCAACTGCTTAAAAAGGCAGTTGTAGCCTTTTTTAATGTTTTTCTAGGTATACATTAAACTGTATATAGCTTTATAAAGTTTGTGTTAAGTGCATGCATGGTGATTAATGAATAATACTTCAAAGTACATATTTCTATCTCCAGAGATCATAGTACTACATCTGACAATCCCTACTCTCTAGGCGGGTGGCGCTATGTTTTTCAGGCATCATCCAAGGGCAGCATCTAAATCCTGAACAGAGATGCTGGCTCAGAGATGACACCATCATATAAATCCTGGTGCCTGCCAAGTCCTTGACCACACCTCCCAACATTTTGAGATAGGAATGAGGGACACTTACTAACAAACGTATGTAGGCATAGGACACGCCCCCGCCACACCCCCTTAAAGGAGAATTAACTCAAAAAAGGTTAATTAAATCCACAAGGGCTTTTTTTTTTAACACTACTATTCCTTTATATTATCTTTTAAAATGTACAAATGCAGCAATTTAGTAAATGGTTAAAACGTTTAGCACAGGGAAACACTTTTTGAAAGATAAAAAGTGCATTTTCTATACAACTATATAGATCAGACCAAAATGAGGGACAAATGGGGAGGAATGAGGGACAGATGGACATTGCTCCAAATCAGGGACAGTGTCTGGAAATCAGGGACAGTTGGGAGCTATGTCCTTGACTGTGTTTACAAATATATGAAACAGATTAGCTCTTTGCTGAAGCCTCTCACTTTGTCACTTGCTACAAAGTTATGATGTACATTC
This sequence comes from Rana kukunoris, assembly GCA_029574335.1. NCBI lineage: Eukaryota > Metazoa > Chordata > Amphibia > Anura > Ranidae > Rana > Rana kukunoris. The sequence goes on from CM056051.1 coordinate 397,379,478, forward strand.
TAATTACTAGTGGAAATAAATTAAAGGAAATACTTCATTCTGTCTGCAGCAGACTGAGGTCGTCATCTCAGCCAGGGCAAAGGCACCAGACTAGAGCTCAACAACTGCTTTGTAACCACTTGTGGACCACTCACTATACATATACTGCTGCAGGGCGTGATCTGGCACGTCTGGGGCGCGCGCTCGTGCCGCTGGCGACCTGCTCCTGCTGTGATCACACACAGCGGGAGCCCAGCGACGGGTATCACGGACTCGATGTCCCTTGGCACTTTTTCTTACTATTTTACTAATTTTGTGTAAAAACAAATGCGTGGTCAATAATTGTGCAATGTAAAGTCATCTCTTTCCTTCTGTCACCTATAGGCACAAGCCTAGTGTGCTTAATGATAAAATTGACCCTGAAAGTATGTAATATTATACAGTAGCTATATATGGCACAGACATATTTGCTGACTATATATGCAGGCTTGATTTCCTTCTTGGTACCTCTGCAAAATGGTTCTGCATTGAAGACCTTTGTTTCTTACTGAAGACAACAGACTCTGCATTCTCTAATGACATGGAACAACCAAAGTGCTTTATACCCTTCAGCACAGAGAATGATAACCTTGACAGATTATGGTAACTTAAAACGTAACTACACTGCATCTGAACACCACAAACTAAAAATGCTATTTAACCACTTCAATACCCGCCTATAGTCATTAGACGTCCACAGATGGGATCTCCCATCCTGGGTGGATGTCATATGACGTCCTGGGCTTTTTGGGGGGATATCTGAACGATGCCTGCAGCTAGAGGCATCATTCAGATATCCTTCTCTTCTCCCGGCGATTCTGTGCAAAGTAAGAACAATCATAGCGGCGGTTCCGCCGCTTGATCGTTTTTATAGGCGGCGGAAGGGGAAAACCCCCCTCCCGCCACCATCCGGTGCTTCTCCAGGCTCTCCCGTGCCATTGGAAAGAATCGTCCGGCGCTGGCAGGAAGAATAGAGATGACAGGTGACCAGATGGTCACCAGTCATCTCTATGACCGTCGGAGGACCCGGGCGCGATGTGATGACATCACGCCCGGGTCCCCGTAAGTAAATAAAGCCGCAATTGCGGCTACTAAGCAACACTAATCATGAGATCGGTGACATTTTTTTTTTACCGATCTCATGCTTTCCAGCCTGGAGGAGAGATGCGGAGTCTTATTGACCCCGCATCTCTCCATAAAGAGGACCTGTCACACACATTTCCTATTACAAGGGATGTTTACATTCCTTGTAATAGGAATAAAAGTGATAAAAAAATAAAATGAAAAAAAGTGTAAAAAAAAAAAATATGTAAAAAATAATAATAATAAAAAGAAAAATTAAAACGCTCCTGTCCCCAGTAGCTCGGAACGCACACGCAAGTCCCGCCGACATATGTAAATGATGTTTAAACCACATATGTGAGGTATCGCCGTGTGCGTTAGAGTGCCAGCAACAATTCTAGCACTAGATCTCCTCTGAAAATCTAAACTGGTAACCTGTAAAAAAAATTAACTTTACTAACTTTACTGTTTTTTTTTAATTCAAAAATAAAAGCGTTTGAAAAATTATTGCGCAGATACCGTGCAAGATAAAACATTGCAATGACTGTTGTTTTATTCCCTAGGGTGTCTGCTAAAAAAACATATATAATGTTTGGGGGTTCTGAGTAATTTTCTAGCAAAACAATGATGATTTGTACATGTAGGAGTGCCAGAATAGGCCCGGTATTGAGGTGTGTATAAAAGCCTGGTATTGAAGTGGTTAACCCCTTCCTGCCCACGCTATAGCTGAAAGACGGCTACAGAGTGGGCTTTATTTGCCAGGAGGGCGTCCATCACAGATTGGGGTAAGGGGCCTTTTTACAACCGTCCTTTGCCATGTGATAAGCTGTGTCCAATGACAGCTAATTACAGGATGGAAACACAAGCTGGTTATTGGCTTTTCTTTCCTCACCCTGGCAGGGCAAGGAGAGAAGAAAAAAGCAGATACAAGTGGCTTGTGCTTAACCACTTCAATACCTATAAACGTCCTGGCTTTCAGTGGGGCTGAATGATGCTGCAGCCACAGGTATTGATCTGTTCAGTGGTTAACCCCTTCCTAGGCGGCGGGAGGGGACGCCCATCCGGTGCTTCTCCGCTATCGGAGACCCAGAGAAACGATCCGCCGCCGTCCGTCGCATGAAAGACAGATGGTCACCTACAGAGTGGGCGATGTTTGACGTACGCCCGGGTTTGCCAGGAGGGCTGTGTCCTAATGCTTTCACTGGAGGAGAGAGATGACCCTGCATCTCTCCATAAAGGGTCACACACATTTCTATTAAGGGATGTTTACATTCCTTAATTTACAATGTCCGCCCCTATCCTAGCTCGCGCTCAGAAGCGAATGCACGCGTGTGCCCACATATGTAACGCCGTTCAAATCACACATGTGAGGTATCGCCGCGTGCGTAGAGCGCCAGCCAATGACTAGACCTCCTCTGGAACTCTAATTACTTGTAAAAAAAAAATAAGCGTCGGATGGAGATTTTTAAGACTGACGTTTGGCGCCATTCCATGAGTGTGCGCAGTTTTAAAGCGTGCATGTTTGGTTATTTTGGTAACTTCATCTTTCACATTTCAAAAAATTTCTTTACTGTTTTGTTATTTTTTAATTCACAAAACCATTTTTTTCCCCAAAAAAAGGCGTTTGAAAAATGATTGGCAAATAATGTGCGGATAAAAAGTTGATGGCCGGCATTTTATTCCCTAGGGTGTCTGCTAAAAAAAAAAAGTGTTTGGGGGCTGAGTAATTTTCTACAAAAAAAGATTTATGCATGTACGAGAAGTGCCAAAATAGCCCCGGTATTGAAGCGGTTAAGGGACATGGGCACTGATAATCAGGGCAGTGATTATCAGTGTCCTTCCTGATTATCAGTGCAGTCCCACCAGTGCCCATCAATGCTGCCAATTAGTGCCCACCAGTGCTGACAATCAGTGCTCATCAGTGCTATCTATCAGTACCGATCAGTGCTGCCAATCCATGCCCATCAGTGTCAGGGGTCCCTTTCATCACATTGAGCCTAGGTTTACACTATAGCGATGAGTGAAACCCTAGCAATCCGATTTTAGTGCGTGTAAAAAAAAAGGTCCCTGCACCTTTTTGGTGTGAATCCAATGCGAGTTCAGCCATACAACTGAACTCGCATTGCACAGACATCACATGTGACATCACAGTGCGGGTACCAATCACATGCGATGTCTGTGTTTGCTACAGTGAACCCGGGCTCACACCTCTTTCCATAATTCCTGCAACTGATTTTTTCTGTGCATGAAACAGAGCCATGAAATATTATACAGAATACTGGTAAAATACAACCAAATTTTTTTTTTTCAAGTATGCTTTAAAAAAACAACACAAATCCACAGTTGATGGAACCTTTACAATAATTCCCATGAACGCCTCCTTTTACACTGTAGGTAAATAATTTCCTTCTTACAACATACTGTACATTAACCGGTAGGTAGCACAGTCAAGAATGTAAGTGCATAAAATGTGTCACACAGGTAGATAGCTCCCTTGAAGTCCCACCTTTACATTATTTGTAGCTAAATAACTTCCTTCCTACTACACACATTGTACTGGTAGGTAGCATAGAGAGGAACGTGTGTATAATGCGTCACAGAAGAAGATGGCACAATAGGCTGCAAAGCAGTTTGTGAAGGTCATTGAAACTCATTATTATGTGGGAGTATAGTTGCTCCACCATCATGTATAATGCAGAACTTTCTGCCGGATCGTTGAGAGATTCATTGAAACCTACAAGATTCGAACTCTTCATACTTACAAAACACTCTACATAGCTCCATATGTAATCATTTGTCAGCCAGGCTTATTTCTTATGAGTGATATGTAAAGAGCTAATATGCAACAGAAGAACGCAAACCAACAGGGGTTAGCTATACAGGCAAAAAAAATTATAAGTAACAGTTTAGCCTCAGGCCATTTAAAACTTATTGCGAGCACATGATAGTTACTTAAAGATATGCTGAAATTAATTACACAGAATAGAAGAGTGACCTTCAACTTCTTTTCATTACTTATCTTTAATACCAAGGACACAAGATATTTCATTTTTTAGGGGGAAAACCGTTTTCTGGTTCCATTACTAACTCAAATGTTGAAAGAACCCATTTTCATGCCATGCTGAAGGCAAAAGTGCTTTATTCCTATTTATTAGAGTCAACTGTGCCTAACATCAATTTTTCATGATGACCCGATGGTCAGATTTCCTTGCAGTAGTTGGCTTTGACACCCTCTTCCACAAGATAATGAAAGGGTCGCTGCCAATTGGCTGGACCTTTAATTTTGGTAGGTGCCATGAGGCTGATTCACTTACTAGGTGGTATATATCTTAAAAACCTATGGTCAGACTTCCTTGTATTAGTTGGTGTTGTAACCCACTCCCCCAAGGTCATAATGAAGGTGTCACTACCTCCTAGTTAGGCTTAATAAATGACATTACTTTGATTCAAAGGCATTTAATAGATCTTGAAGATCCAGTTTTAGGATATCCTTGCAGTAGCTGGTGCTGTCACCCCCTCCCTCAAGGCTGTTATAAAGAAATCAAAGCCTCTTGTTGGCTTTCCCGATTTATTTGAGTTCATTTAACATTACCAAGGTTACTTTCGAGAACTGTAAAACCATAATTTATACTTTAAAGTCTATAAAAGGCAAAACTTTTTTGTTTTTATTTTTGGATAGAGCATGGATTGATCACTTCCGGACTGCCCTAATGCACATTTACTGCTACACTGCAGCCCTCCTGTGCAGGATCTCGTATTGACAAAGCCAATTCATTTGTGTCCTACAAACTCCCTCCCGTAGACACTGCAGCTAACAGTGGGAAGAGTTTTTGCAACACAGGCATTGCTGATAATCCAGAAAGCAATGGTCAGGACTAGGTGTGGCCAGGTGCTGAATAACAGGCTACAGGCTTGTAAATATTTAATCATCCAACTGTAGTGGAAGCAGGAACAGCCCACCAGAAAGTGGCAACTGTGCTCTGAATTCAGGAGCAGTGCAGCATTGTCACCATACCATCACAGGAAGGTATTAGGTAGACTTAATTGTCAGTTTTACAAGTATTTGTGGGACTTTCAATTTAAAATAGGGCAACACTCCTACTAAACAAATGTATAAATCATCTTAAAAAAAAAAACTATATGCTCAAATATTCACTGTGTATATAAATTCCAAATATATATTAGGGCTTTTACTGATCAAAATTTTTGTGTTCGATTAATCGTTTTTTTAATCGATTAATCGACTAATTTCGTTTAATTATAACGCACATACAGATCCAACTACTTTTAGCTGATCTCCTTGCAGGCTAATTCCCAGTGCAGCTACCAACAACTGGAAAAATGGATAGCAGGATACAAAAAAACACACAAAGGCAGCGCTCAATGGCAATAGCATTAAAACGTTGTTAGTCTTCAAGTAGGTAACCAAATTGTAGCGGAGTACAATATTAAACTCCACGATCTCCACTGGTAACCAGGGTAAATCCACAGTCAGCATTGAAAAGTAAGGCAATGTCCCAAATCTCCCCAGTAACCGGACAACACACAGCTCTGAGAGTCAACTGACTTTTTATTCACAGGCTTCCATATTTATAGAATTCCCCATGCAAGGGGTTTCCAAACAGCCAAATAGATTTAACAGGGGTAATACAGGGAGGACCAGATGGGGAACTTAACATTTTGGATATTTCTCCCATCAGGCATTGCTGCATGAGGGAAAAGTCGGTTGATAGCTGGGGTCTGGGGTTATGTGTTGTGGGAGTTCGGTTTAAAACTGCCGAACACCGATTGGGCAACATAAAACAAAGTACTTGAATGCTAGTGGCTTACGGCTGCCAGCATACCAATTACTATGCCCACATAAGACCCAGCAGAATACACAGCCTATAAAACAGACAACCTTTTAACATGTAACGTCCAGCGTTCTAGAAGTGGCTAGGTTTGCCACAATGCTCCCCCAGAACCAAGCCGGCATACACAGTCTGATCCCAACGGATCGGCTTGGGGATGTCCAGGGAAGTACTCACAGATCACTTTTCAAGTTCAGTTTGTCTAGATAACCCGTCGGCGTTACTGTTTTGCTTCCCTGGTCGGTAGTGGATTGTAAAGTCAAACGGCTGCAGCGCCAAACTCCAGCGCAGCAGCCGGGCATTGTCTCCCGCCACACGATTTAGCCACACCAACGGGTTGTGATCTGTGAGTAGCGAAAAAGGTTGTCCATACAAATACGGATGCAACTTTTTGAGGGCCCACACCACGGCCAGGCATTCCTTCTCAATGGCGGCGTAGCTTACTTCTCGTGGCAATAACTTTCGGCTCAGGTAAGCTACGGCGTGTTCTCCGCCATCGGCTCCCACTTGGCTCAGCACTGCTCCCAATCCAAACATTGAAGCGTCTGTGTGGACAAGAAATCTTTTAGTTGGATCAGGAGCAGCAAGTACAGGGGCATTAGTTAGAGCAGTCTTTAGTTGTTGGAATGCCTGATCACACTCTGGGGCCCAGACAACCTGTCGGGGCAGGTTCTTGCGTGTCAAGTCAGTTAAGGGTTTGGCCAGGGCACTATAATTGGGTACGAATTTTCTATAGTACCCCGCGGTACCTAGAAACGCTAGCACTTGGGTTTTCGTCCTGGGGGTGGGCCATTTAGCTACGGCTTCAACTTTAGCTGGTTCGGGTCTCTGTCGCCCGCTCCCCACCCGGTGGCCCAAGTACTGCACTTCGGCCATCCCTATATGACACTTGCTGGGTTTCAGTGTTAACCCTGCCTCTCCAATGCGATCTAGAATGGCCCCTATGTGTTGTAGGTGCTCTGCCCAGGTCTGGCTAAATATGGCGATGTCGTCTAAATAGGCACATGCGTATTCCTGGAATCCATCCAATAACCGATCGACCATCCGCTGAAAAGTTGCCGGAGCGTTCTTCATCCCGAATGGCATGACCCGAAATTGATACAGGCCAAACGGGGTGACAAACGCTGACTTGGGGATGGCCTCCTCAGCCAGTGGAATCTGCCAGTATCCCTTACATAAGTCTATGGTAGTGAGATACTGGCCCCGTGCCATCTTATCCAGCAGCTCGTCTATCCGGGGCATCGGATAGGCATCAGACACCGTTTTGTCATTTAGCCTCCGGTAGTCAACACAGAAACGTGTCGTGCCGTCCTTCTTTGGTACCAGCACTACTGGCGATGCCCAGGGGCTATCGGAATGTTCAATAACCCCCAGCTGCAACATCTCGTCAATCTCAGTCTTCATATGCGTCCTGACTGCTTCAGGGACACGATATGGGGTTTGCCGCATGGGTAGCTGTCCCGGGGTCTCGACTCGGTGAGTGGCCAGCGGAGTGTACCCAGGTAAATTGGAGAAGGTAGCTTTCTTAGCTACAATCAGCTCTTGTACCTGGGCACGCTCCTGAGGGCTTAGCCGCTCCCCCAGCTGAACCCCCTTGGAGGCCTCCATCTGTCCCTCCTGTTCTAAGAGGTCAGGTAGTGGCAGATTCTCCTGATCCTGCGAGGTGGTAGCGCATATGGCGGCCACATCCTCTATCCTCTCATGGTATGGTTTGAGCATATTCACATGGAGCATGCGTCTCTCCCCTACCCCTGAGCAGGGGCCAATCACATAGGTGGTGTCACATCTCTGTTCCACCACCTGGTATGGGCCTTGCCAGATGGCCTGCAGCTTGTCTGTGTGGACCGGTTTTAAAATCAAAACCTTTTGTCCCACCTGAAAGCTGCGGTCTCTGGCTCCCCTATCGTACCAGCGGCGCTGACGTTGTTGGGCCGCCCGGAGGTTGGTGCGCACAGCCTGGGTTAGCGCCTCCAGACGGTCCCTGAACTCCAGTACGTAGGATACAATAGGGGTTCCGTCTGGGCTACTCTCCCCCTCCCAATGCTCTCTAATTAGGTCTAGTGGCCCTCGCACCCTTCTCCCAAACAGTAATTCAAAAGGGGAAAACCCTGTTGACTCTTGGGGTACCTCTCTATAAGCGCAGAGCATATGGGGTAGAAAGCGCTCCCAGTCTTTATGAGCCTCTCCAAATGTACGGAGCATCTGCTTCAGCGTACCATTAAACCTTTCGCATAGACCATTAGACTGGGGGTGGTACGCCGAATTTACTATTGGCTTAATGCCACATATCTTCCATAGTTGTTGGGTTACCTCGGCGGTGAACTGGGTGCCTCTATCGGATATGATTTCTTGGGGAAACCCCACCCTGGAAAATATTTTCATTAAGGCCTCTGCCACAGTTTCGGCATGAATGTTGGTGAGGGCTATAGCCTCGGGGTATCGGGTGGCATAGTCCACTACAGTTAAAATATATATTTTCCTGGAAGGACTGGGTTTTGGTAAGGGCCCCACTATATCTACGGCCACTCTACTGAAGGGTTCTTCAATAATGGTAAGAGGACATAACTTGGCTTTGTGGCGGTCACCTCGCTTGCCTACTCGCTGGCAAATGTCACAGGAGGTGCAGTATTGCCTCACATCCTTGGAGATCCCTGGCCAGAAAAAAGCGTGGGTCAACCTGTATCGGGTGCGTGTCATCCCCAGATGCCCAGACAGGGGAATGTCGTGGGCAATCCGAAGCAGTTCTTGCCTATACTTCTGGGGAACCACTAACTGTTTAGTCGTTACTGTGGCCGACCCTCCCACTCCTCTTTCAGCAATGCGGTAAAGTAGCCCTTTCTCCCAGGTGTACCGCTCCCCCTCTAGCCCAGCCTGGTCAGCGTGTACCCTGTCCCTGTATACCTGTAGCGTGGGGTCTGACCTCACCTCGGCCTCAAACTTAGTCGGGGTATCCCAGGACATAAGTGTCGTGTGGGAGTCATGGTCTCTTACCGGAGCCTCAGAGTGTGTCGGTGGAAGCGTGGTGCGAGCCTGTTGCCGTGTGGTCACTGGATGGGCTTCCTGGTATGGGGCCTGAGGTACAAAAGCAGAGGTCATCTGGCCCAAGTCATTTCCCAGCATAACATCTGCTGGTAAATTTTGCATGAGGCCCACTTCTACCGTCCCCCCTCCCACACCCTAATCCAAATGTACTTTGGCAATGGGTAGTCGGTACACTGCTCCCCCTGCCACTCGTACTGCCACAGATCCGCCAGTGTGTGCCGAGTCAGGGACCAAATGGGGTGCTATCAAGGTTAAAGTAGCTCCTGAATCCCGAAGCCCCTGGACTTGTTTCCCCTCCAAGGTCACTGGCTGTCGATGATGCTGCCGGTTATCCGTGGCTCGGACTGTCATCACCTCATGCAACATTCCCAGGGGTTCTTCCGCTGGAATGCTCAACATCTCTTGAGTGGCCGGCTCCCGTTGATAATGATGGGCAGCAGCCCTTGGTGCCGGGTTCGGTCGGCCTTGGTTCCAGGCGGGTCTGCCTTGGTTTTGGGTGCACTCGCGTGCCATATGTCCCCACTGTTTGCAAGTGTGGCATTGGATGTTGGCACGTCCGTTATATCTGGAGGGTGGTGGTAAAGTCCCTTGGGATTGACGAAAAGGGGAGGCTGTGAGAGCGGGGGGTGGTAGAGTACTGGGTGGTCCCGTGGGTCGAGGATAACTCTTGGTTAGGGGCCCATGATGTCTCCTCGCATCAAAATGCTGATCCGCTAATCGAGCCGCTTCGGTTAGGGTGAGAGGTTTCCTGTCTCGCACCCATTCTTGTGCCTCTGGGGACAAACCGTTGAAGAATTGCTCCAACAGCATTAACTGTCTCAGTTCCTCCATAGTAGTGGCTTGGCTGGCTTGTATCCACCCTTGGGAAGCTTGGTCCAGCTTGTGTGCCCATTCAGCATGTGAATCCTTCTCTGGTTTGCGCAGGTTTCTAAACTTGCGCCGGTATGCCTCTGGAGTAATGGCGTATCTCTCTAATATCGCTCGCTTCACTTTATCATAATCCTTGCTGTCCTCACTGGGTACAGCGCGATATGCTTCTGCTGCCCGACCTGCCAGCTTGCCTGCTAGCAATGGGACCCATACTGTCCGTTCCAAGTCATGTAAATCACACAGTCTCTCAAAATCCTGTAAATACCCATCAATCTCATCCTTCTCCTCGCAAAACATTTTTAAGGCATGATAGGGAATTTTGGGTTTTACCTGGTTGTAGAGTGACCCAGTAGTGGATTCTGCTCGAGACTGTGTACACTGCGGACTGTGTGCCATCACGTACTCCTGCACATTCGCCATTACCATGTGCAGCATGGCATCTGATATAGGCTGTGGCAAAAATTCCAGCCGGGTCCTCATTTCTCTCTGGTAGAGGGTTTCTTCCATGGCTGCTGGGGGTGTAGCGATGCGGGCTCTGTCTCCCTCCACCAGCTCGGCAGTTAGTACAGCTTTGGATTTGTTGCTGGCTACCTTACCCCTGGCTTCTAGCAGTTCCTTTAATGTCTGCCGCTTTAGCCTAGAATAATCCGTCTCCATTTACATCGGTAGTTCAGATTGCACGAATTGCGCTTATCGGCTGTAAGGTTGGATCCCGTCGCTTGCCACCAATTGTAGCGGAGTACAATATTAAACTCCACGATCTCCACTGGTAACCAGGGTAAATCCACAGTCAGCATTGAAAAGTAAGGCAATGTCCCAAATCTCCCCAGTAACCGGACAACACACAGCTCTGAGAGTCAACTGACTTTTTATTCACAGGCTTCCATATTTATAGAATTCCCCATGCAAGGGGTTTCCAAACAGCCAAATAGATTTAACAGGGGTAATACAGGGAGGACCAGATGGGGAACTTAACATTTTGGATAATTCTCCCATCAGGCATTGCTGCATGAGGGAAAAGTCGGTTGATAGCTGGGGTCTGGGGTTATGTGTTGTGGGAGTTCGGTTTAAAACTGCCGAACACCGATTGGGCAACATAAAACAAAGTACTTGAATGCTAGTGGCTTACGGCTGCCAGCATACCAATTACTATGCCCACATAAGACCCAGCAGAATACACAGCCTATAAAACAGACAACCTTTTAACATGTAACGTCCAGCGTTCTAGAAGTGGCTAGGTTTGCCACACAAATAAATATTGCACTAGAGATAAAATCGATGTAGCTACATAAACTGTAAAAATGGTGCGAGTAATACCAAACGGTACCAAAAGCAGTCATAAAAACATTTAGCTAAGTATGATACTGGTATAAAAATGTGTACAACGATACCACTGCTGAATCCAGATGAGGAGAGGTTAAAATTAGTCCGTCGGCATGTAGATGTACGGTGAAGGGAACTATCACAACTCCCAGTGGATGGCTGTAGAATCCCAGGTTAATAGAGGGAAGTGACAGAGGGAAGTGTAACAGCCCTTGCGTGTGGCAGATAGTAAGGTCCCGCCGGCATGCAGATCTGAAGGCACAGAAAAGGAGCCCTTTAGATGGACACGGCAAGCCCCGCCGGTGTCCGTGACGTTACCGGATCTCCGACGGAACTCCCTGAAGGCCCATAAGCTGGCGGAGAGGTGAGTACCAATCAAAAGAATTTTAATCGATCAAAAAGATTTTGATCGTTCAAAAAAATTAAAGATTAATCGATTAATTAAAAGGTAATTTGCACAGCCCTATATATATATATATATATATATATATATATATATATATATATATATATATGTACAAGTGTACATTCAAATTAATACTTTTTCTGGCAATAAATCTTGTTTATATATATTTACACATATAATGATATTGGAGAGATTATACCCATGTGGTAGGTGGTTTCCAATGAGTTGTGTCAGTATTTTAGGGTATGTCAGCCCACTTTTATTAAATAAAATGGAAAGTTCACAAAGACATCAGTTGCCCACTCAGCGGTTCTTCTGCATGAATATTAACAGTCAAACAAAAATACAGCCCACAACCCATTTTCAATTCCCTGACTGAGGGAAGGAGGGACTCACCCAAGATTTGATGGCACATGGCCCTGTCCCCTTAGCAGAAAAACACCCCCAAAGCATAATTTTGGATGGTGTTCTTGGGGTCACAGGCAGCATTTCTCCTCCTCCAAACACAGCGAGTTGAGTTGATGCCAAAGAGCTTGATTTTGGTCTCATCTGACCACAACACTTTCACCCAGTTCTACTCTGAATCATTTAGATGTTCATTAGCAAACATGTGCTTTCTTGAGCAGGGGGACCTTGCGGATTCTGCAGGATTTCAGTTCCTCACAGCATAGTGTGTTAATAGTTGTTTTGATGACTATGGGGCCAGCTGCATTGAGATCATTGACAAGATTCTCCCATGTAGTTCTTGGCTGATTCCTCACCGTTCTCATGATCATTAAAACTCCACAAGGAGAGAACTTGTATGGAGCCCCAGACTGAGGAAGATTGACAGTTATTTTGTGTTGCTTCCGTTTGAAAACAATCTCACCAACTGTTGTCACCCTCTCACCAAGCTGCTTGGCGACGGTCTTGTAGCCCATTCCAGCCTTGTGTAGGTCTACAGTCTTGTCCCCGACATCTTTGGACAGCTCTTTGGTCTTGGCCATGGTGGAGAGATTGGAATCTGATTAATTGATTGCTTCTGTGGACATGTATCTTTTATACAGGTAACAAGCTGAGATTAAGAACACTCCCTTTAAGAGAGTCCTCCTAATCTTAGCTTGTTTCCTGTATAAAGGACACCTGGGAGCCATAAATCTTGCCGATTGATGGGGGATCAAATATTATTTCACACATTAAAATGCAAATCATTTTATAACTTTTTTGAAATGCGTTTTTCTGGATATTTTTGTTGTTATTCTGTCACTTACTGTTAAAATAAACTTACCATTAAAATTATAGACTGATCATTTCTTTGTCAGTGGGCAAGCGTACATAATCAGCACGGGGTCAAATACTTTTCCCCCTTACAGTAAGTATATACTATATTCTTTACAGGTAACATTTTTTTTTTCAGTTTAGAGTTACAGACAGGATCTCATCATTGCATTCTTATTTCCCTCCTGCCCAGGTAATAAGCACAAACGCAAGATTTATTGTGAAAATTACAGATGCTTCTCACCCACAACAGCTGCACACCTATATGTTATACAAAAGGTTTTTCCACATGTCTGAAATGCCAACATATAACACTCCTCATCCAGTCTGACAATCCCTCTTATCCCTGACGCACCTTAGGCATCACTGCACCAGTTCATTTTTGGCATGCTGACTACCCATTTTAAGTCTGACGTTTAATTTTTGTAAGAGCTTGTTCCCAGTGTATGGCACAAGTTAATAGATGGCACACAAACATATGTGATGGTTGGCCGATATCCCAGGAAGGGTAGGCTGCATCTGTCACTTTATGCTGGAATAAGCAGTGGTTTATGTCCTTGAACACAAATGATGCTGCTGGGCCAGAAAAGCCTTCTATGCATGGAAGGCAGTGGTGGGCAGTCAGTTTGATCTTGGGGCCCCTCAACGTCTTTTAATTGTAGCATATGAAATCATTTCTAATTTTATTTCTCCTATTTATACAGTTCTGGCATACACAGAACTGCCGCCCAGTGGATGTTTCCCGCACACCATACTCCACAAACTCAATGTGGTGAAGTCCCAGAGGAACAGCAGATTCTGAGATGCAGCTGGCACCAAGCATCATTCAGTGGCCCAAATAGCTTAGACCATGTACTGTCTGCATTCTAATGATGGGTTAAACAGCAAATAAAACTCTTGCCCATGTCTAAATGCTTTATTGTATTGAAGCAATGATGGCACACATAGCACTGAGGCAGCACAAAGGCCTAGTGCTGGGCACTCCTTCCTTTCAACAGCTTACATGGGTTTCCTTCCACACTCCTAAAGCCCTGTACACACGATCGGATATCTGATGAAAACAGACCGATGGATTTCTTCAGCTGACTTTCCTCAGTCTTGCCTACACACCATCGGTTAAAAATATGATCGTGTGCAACGCGGTGACGTAAAACACAACGCTGAGAAAAATTAAGTTCAATGCTTTCAAGCATGCGTCAACTTGATTCTGAGCATTAGAAAAAATATCTTGCGCCAAAAATAAATAAATATATATAAATAAAAGCTGCACCCCAAATAATCGATTGATTACAAACAGTAGAAATTATGGAGCTGGGGGCGCTAATTAATAAAACTTAATATAGTAATAAAGTGATTACACCATAATAAGTAGTGTGTGAAAATTACAGAAAACACTAGTCCCTAAACAAAATTACCATATAGCAATATGTTAATTTGTATAAACAAACAATAATAAAAGAATATAGGTGACCAGTAGGAAAAAAAGATTACATTCTTAATAGCAAGGATCCCACTGGATAAATGCTCAGTGATAAAAAGTGAAATTGAATACTATTGAACTCATCAGTCCACTGAAAAATGTCCATAGAATTTCAAAAATGATAAGAATAATGTGCCGTTCCACCTTCACCAACACGTGGATAAGAACACCCGAAGTGGTATATGAATGGCTCCTTACCAGGCGATGTTGACCCTTAGTTGTTACCAAAAAAGAGTCAAATAAGCTTAAACAGATGAGCCCTGTATGATTAGGATGAATCGTTGAACTTGAATCCCTTAATAGTGAATGGCTCACAGTAAGATATGTAAGAATAAGAATAGTGCCAACATAGTGTAAAACCGTTTAATAAAAATAGGGATAACAACAAGAAAGCCAAATGGCTGCTTAATTTTTAAAAGTGCCCTGAACCCGGCACTGAGGCTAGATCACGTGTCTATGATGTATTCGATACCCCGGCTGGTTGTCTGTGGTGGCGTGCGTTTCACTGAGCAGATGCCTCAGATCCAACGGGACAGGAAGTGACAATGGATGCGTGCGTGACCAGGTGACCTGCCTCGACGGTCACCAAGCTTCCTGATGACGTAGTAATACGAAACGTACGTCGAGGCGGTCACCTGGTCACGCACGCAATCAGTATTTTTTGCTAAAAAATTACTTAGAAATTACCTTTTTTCAAAGCAGAGGCCTGATAGAAAAAATTGGTGGGTTTTGCAATTTTTTATGACAACGGTTTTTCAAATGCAATTCTTTTCTGAATTCTTTTTGGAATTTTAATACAATAAAACACAATACATAACCCATTTTTTGTAAAATATAAAGGATTAAGTTATGCTGAGTAAATAGATACCAAACATGTCTCACTTTAAAATTGCGTACGTCCGTCTATTTTACAATCCATAGACAACTTTTTAAAAGCCTTCACAGATTACCACCATGATCTGTCATTCGCTGTGATACCTCACATGTGTGGGGTGAGTGCGTGTATGGGATCAAAGACAAAGTGTGCGTTCGCTTTTGTGCACAAGCATGGGAGGACGGGGACACTTAAAAAAATATTTTTTTTTATAAAAACAGGTAATTAATAAAAAATATATATTTTTACACTCTTGCTTTATTTATTTTTATTATTTGATCATTTGACCATGCTGTCACAAGAAATGAAAACATTATGGTAACAGCAATAGACATGTGACAGGTCCTCTTTATGGAGAGATCTGGGGTCAGACCCGGCTGGTCACTTTAACGGTTCAACGGAAGAGCCCGAGAGAGGAACGGAATCAAAGAATCAAACCAAGTACCATACGGTATTAAAGGGACGACATAAATGCCGTATAATCAATTGTGTAACACCTGTGTATAAAAAAATCCCAAATCCAAAACTTTTTATTCAAAATCAATTTTGAATACAAATTTAAAGTAATCCTCTTCAGAGGTGTTCAGATGAGAGCAGTGAACATCCAATAACCATTCAGGTCTCCAAATCGTGACACCATCACCTTAGTAAATATGCAGGCTTACCAAATTTAGTGGATCCTCTAATCAAAGACAGCCAGATCAGCATGTGGCCAAACTCACTGGCCAAGGTATTCCCAAGACTATCCCACAAAATTCACTCGGAGGTAAGGCTATGGGCTGTACTTCTCATCACAATGGCATCCATGTAAGGTCGCAATCAACATGAAAGGAGAAGCTCCACATAGTGTAAAACCTTTATAATTGTTTTATTAAAAATATAGATTGCACTTACATTACAAAAGTAGCCTAAATCGCATAGTAAAATTGCCGGCTGGCTAATAACAAAGAAACATCCCACACGCACCCCAGTTGACGTTGTGTGTTAAAACGCATACGTCGGAGAAAAGTGCTGACGTCATTGCATGTTCCAGGAAGTGCGGAATCGATACCTTATTTTTAGTGACATGTGGGGTTTTTTTTACGCCCCTTACACCCTTTGGCAGAAAAAAAAATATATCATATAGATTGTTTTTTAGGTTGTCCCGATACCTCTTTTTTAGGACCGAGTACACATACCGATACTTTTTTTCAAGTAGTCGCCAATACCGAATACCGATACTTTTTTTAAATATTTCCCCAAATGCAGCCATGTCCCCCACATATTGCAGCCATGTCCCCCCACATATATTGCAGCCATGTCCCCCCACATATATTGCAGCCATGTCCCCCCACATATGCAGCCATGTCCCCCCCACAGATGCAGCCATGCATGTCCCCCACATATGCAGCCATGTCCCCCACAGATGCAGCCATGCATGTCCCCCACATATTGCAGCCATGTCCCCCACATATTGCAGCCATGTCCCCCACATATTGCAGCCATGTATGTCCCCCACATATTGCAGCCATGTATGTCCCCCATATTGCAGCCATGTATGTCCCCCACATATTGCAGCCATGTATGTCCCCCACATATTGCAGCCATGTATGTCCCCCACATATTGCAGCAATGTATGTCCCCCACATATTGCAGCAATGTATGTCCCCCATATTGCAGCCATGTATGTTCCTCACATATTGCAGCCATGTATGTCCCCCACATATTGCAGCCATGTATGTCCCCCATATTGCAGCCATGTATGTCCCCCCATATTGCAGCCATGTATGTCCCCCACATATTGCAGCCATGTATGTCCCCCACATATTGCAGCCATGCATGTCCCCCACATATTGCAGCCATGTATGTCCCCCACATATTGCAGCCATGTATGTCCCCCACATAATGCAGTCATGTTTGTCCCCCACATATTGCAGCCATGTATGTCCCCTATATTGCAGCCATGTATGTCCCCCACATATTGCAGCCATGTATGTCCCCCATACCTGTTGTAGTCGATATGATACCACCGCGTTAATCCCCCTGCATTACAAGCTTTCGTTTGAATACTTGTAATGCCTGCCGCGCCATGTATAGACACTCCCCTTTTCCGGATCCGTGCATAGACACTCCCCTTGCTCGGGATTGGACAGATCCGTCCAATCCCGAGAAGGGGAGTGTCTATACATGGCGAGGCGGGCATTACAAGTATTCAAACGAAAGCCTGTAATGTGCGCTGTAATGCAGGGGGATTAACGCGGCGGCTTTGCGGTATGCGGCGGGGGGGGGGGGAGTATTCTATTTAGGTATCGGGGGTATTTGGGGGAGTACAAGTACTCCTGCAAATACTCGGTATCGGTATCGGGACAACCCTATTTTTTATACATAGTTTAGGCGCATTTAGGAGAGTTTTGTGTTTTTTTCTGAAAGCTCCAATAAGAAATGCAAACCAGAAGGTTTTTTTTTTTCCTGTCTCTTTGCGTTGAGTTTAAAATATGCCTCTTATCATCCCAATGTGCATGGACTAGGGTTGTCCCGATACCGATACTAGTATCGGGACTGATGCCGAGTATTTGCGGGAGTACTTTTACTCCCGCAAAGACCCCCGATACTAAAATAGAATACTTCCCCCGCCCCCCATATTGCAGCCATGTTTGTCCCCCATATCTGTATATATGATGCCGCCGCCACCGCCATTAATCCCCTGCATTACAGCGTAGTGTAGTGCCGCGCACGCATTACAAGCTTCCGTTGTGAATACTTGTAAAGCGCGCGCCGCCATGCATAGACACTCGTCCAATCCCGAGAAGGGGAGTGTCTATACATGGCGGCGCGCGCTTTACAAGTATTCACAACGGAAGCTTGTAATGCGTGCGCGGCGCTACGCTGTAATGCAGGGGATTAACGGCGGTGGCGGCGGCGGCATCATATATACAGGTATGGGGACCATACATGGCTGCATATGTGGGGGACCATACATGGCTGCATTATGTGGGGGACCATACATGGCTGCATTATGTGGGGGACCATACATGGCTGCATTATGTGGGGGACCATACATGGCTGCATTATGTGGGGGACCATACATGGCTGCATTATGTGGGGGACCATACATGGCTGCATTATGTGGGGGACCATACATGGCTGCATTATGTGGGGGACCATACATGGCTGCATTATGTGGGGGACCATACATGGCTGCAATATGTGGGGGACATACATGGCTGCAATATGTGGGGGACATACATGGCTGCAATATGTGGGGGACATACATGGCTGCAATATGTGGGGGACATACATGGCTGCAATATGTGGGGGGACATGGCTGCATTTGGGGACACATTTAAAAAAAAGTATCGGTATTCGGTATCGGCGACTACTTGAAAAAAGTATCGGTACTTGTACTCGCTAGCATGGAC
Source organism: Rana kukunoris (assembly GCA_029574335.1). Lineage (NCBI taxonomy): Eukaryota > Metazoa > Chordata > Amphibia > Anura > Ranidae > Rana > Rana kukunoris. The sequence continues at coordinate 397,398,058 of CM056051.1, forward strand.
ACTTAGGATAACATTGATCTGCTTCTACAGGCAGAACACAAAACCCCTGTAGAAGAAGTGATTTTCAAGCAAAGGGATCTACCCTCAAATCTACCCTCTATCAATCTTCAACAGTTTTGCCCCAGTGCATGAGACTACGGGTAGAAAGCACATGCGCGCTGTCCAGTTTGCTACCTGCAGCCTGTATATTTTATAGGAGGCTGACAGCTGCTGCACCTAGGGACATTTGTCCCTGGGTGCAACGCTGTATCCTGGCCGAGGCCAACAACGCCCAGGCCTAGGGCAGCACTTTGCAGGGGGGCAGCACGGAAAGAGTCCCCACTGGCTTGCACTACAATGTTAGTGTAACGCAAGCTGCTTCTAATTTTGACTGTCCTATCAGCCTGGACCACAAACCTTCCTCACTGTGCTATATGTTCTTCTGCACCATTGGCATGGTTATATCCCCTTAGTCCTCTCCATACAATTATCAGAAATTTGTACTTAAAGAAGAACTATAGGCAACACTTTTTTTTAATTTTGGATAGAGTAAGGGAGGGTTATAGCCCCTGTCAATACATTTTTTGCCATCCCTGTCCCATTGCAGAGATTTCCCTTAACTTCCTGCCCCATAGCCAAACAGGGAGTGAGAGGAAATCTATGCAAATTAGGGGAATCCAATGCCCCCCCCGAGGCCCTAAGAACTAGTGTCCACACTCGAACATTTCAGGGCGGGTCTTAAAGAGAAAGGTGTGTGGCCTTGACAGAAAGGGGTGGGAAATTAGGGGGCCACGAGTTTAATCAGGCCTAGCGCAGCACAAAACCTAAATACACTACTGCCTGGGTGCATACTACCCTAAATGTTAGTACCACTTGGTGAAAAAAAATAAATGAATAAGACACAATGAGGGTAGGGAAAGTGCTGCTCACCCCTGAAGTAAAAGAAAAAAGGAGGGAGTTCCCCATTGGGGTTTTTAGGCAGCAATCAAATGATCAAATAATCAGGGTAAGGGTGAGTGATGGAAACGTCATACAAGATTATGAGTAGAAAAGGTATATTTTAATAGATAAAAATACATAAAATACAAATTGGCTCTGGTATTGTGTACATTAGAAGCAACTGCACATGGGGTATGCACCAAATGAACATGACAGACAATTAACATGAATGGATAACTAGTAAGTCAAGTATTGCTGACGCGTTTCAACCCTTCAATGGGTCTTCTTCAGAGAAATAGGTGCAACTGTAACAACATACATAACAGTAAGAAATAAAATATCTTTCACATTTGAATATTAACACATACATATCTTTGTCTAAGTATAGTTACCCATTCACAATGTGCAGTTTGGATTATGTACAAGGCCAGAGTCAGTCCACAGACAGATTCCTGGATGGATACCACCGAGACTGGGGGGGCCAGCTCACCACCAATACCCTCCAAAGTATAGTGGGGGGGCCTACAAGTTCTGAAGTTCTGTCTCGACACCCCTATTGGGAACAAACTGTGCCGAAAGAGAACTGATATCTAAGTCCTATACCATGACCTCAAACTTCTTGGAGTATCCGCACGGCTATCCAGAAGGACCAGAGATCCAATGCAGTTGCTTTTAATGTACACAATACCAGAGCCAATTTGTATTTTATGTATTTTTATCTATTAAAATATACCTTTTCTACTCATAATCTTGTATGACGTTTCCATCACTCACCCTTACCCTGATTATTTGATCATTTGATTGCTGCCTAAAAACCCCAATGGGGAACTCCCTCCTTTTCCAGTACCACTTGGTGTACCATCCAGCCACAGCAGCTGTCAGCCTCCCACAGAGCTTATAGGCTGCCGGCAGTGGGGCTAAACACCCACACCTGAATGCCATAGTCTCATGCACTGAGGCTAAATGCCCTATGTGCATGAGGCCTATATAGCAAGTGAACTAATTTCCTGAATCAACAGTTGTATGGGCAATTTTATTTTTTTTGAAGTTCCTAGGTATGTGTCCTTACATTCTCTTTTACACCTTGTCTGCAATATTTTGTGTCTGCAGATGTCTATATATTTTTCTGGCAAGGTTCTATTTTTTTGTGAGATTCAGAGCAGATTTAAATGTTAATTCAACAAGAGTATCATTTTATAACATTACATGAGGTTTGAAAGCTGTCAGTCAGCGTGTGAGTCATTGCTGCAGGCCGAGACATATTCCAATCTCCCCCACACACCTCCTCTCACTTCATACTTCTCACTGTCTACCTCAGTGTTCCTTCTGTACAACTTCCAGTCAGTGTTGCCAACCGTCAGTATTTTTACTGGCAGCCAATAAAAAACGGGGAATTTTCTCTTGCCAGTAAAAGTAAAAAAGTTGCCAGTAAAAAAATATGTCTGTGACGCTTGGCTAGGTCCGGAGCTGGCCGAGACCATCTGAATGCCTGCTGCAGTGTGTTTGGGTGGCTGTGGTGGAAGCGGTGCCTGAGCATGTCCTGTGATGTCATGGTGCAAGGGAGCCAAGCAGAGCGGGCAGAGAATCGTGTGCAGGTCGGGAGCAAGGCAGGTTGGGAGCGGGACTGTCAGTGCTGTTTAGACTGGAGTGTACTGAAGGGATCACCTGGCGAGGAGAGTGACTGTCGCTGTGACTCAGAAGGGGATGTGTCATGTAGGTGATCTGTGCTGCTGTACACTGCTGTCATTGTCACTGTGAGAGTCAGTTTCATATGTGTGTGCCTAATCCAATCGAATTTCTTATAAGTCCTGTCCCTGAGCTACTTACTTACTATATCGAAATTAAAAAAAGAAATATGTTTTTTGCATTATTATGTATCTTAAATAATATTGATAATTGCATATTGTATTTGTTTGTAGTAGGGTTGTCCCGATACCGATACCACGTGGTACCTACTGGAGCATGATGGGACTGCGACGTCACAAGACAGGCCTATATAACTCGCTGCGAGCCACGCGCCAGCCATAACAGCGGAAGGAAGCGTTGCGTCAACATCTGGAGAAGAGAAGAAGAAGAAGACATCACAGAAGAGGGGACTCGCCGCCGCCAGTAATTGAGCTAACACGAAGATAGCGGCGGCGAGTCCTGAAGAAGAAGAAGACCCCCGGAGAGCGGAGAAGACCCCCGGAGAGCCGGAGAAGACCCCCGGAGAGCCGGAGAAGACCCCGGAGAGTGGGAGAAGACCCCCCCGCCGCCGAAGATGTGGAAGGAAGCCCGCCGGGTGGTGGGCGCTTTTATCAAAGCGCCCCCCCGGCGGCGGAAGAGAACCAGACGGCGGTGAAGAACAGCGGCACCCACCCCCCCGCAGAAGCCCGCTGGAGGGGGGCGCTTTTATAAAAGCGATCATACACACCCCCCGGCGGCCAACTAATAAAATATTTCAATACACTGTGTGGTTTATTTGTGTTTACACTTTTCTTGCAGGTGAATGGGTAGGGGTACAATGTACCCCATACTCATTCACTTAGGGTGGGGGGCCGGTATCTGGGGGCCCCCTTATTAAAGGGGGCTTCCAGATTCCGATAAGCCTCCCGCCCGCATACCCCGACAACCAACGGCCAGGGTTGTCGGGAAGGGGCCCTGTCCTCATCAACATGGGGACAGGGTGCTCTGGGGTGGGGGGCCGCAGTGCGCCCCCTGCCCCAGAGCACCTGACCCCCCCATGTTGAGGGCATGCTGCCCGGTACGGCTCAGGAGGGGGGGGCGCTCGCTCGCCCCCACTCCCCTCCTGACCGGCCAGCCGGCGTGCTTTGGATACGGGTCTGGTATGGATTGTGGGGGGACCCCCACGCCGTTTTTTCGGCGTAGGGGGGTCTCCTTACAACTCATACCAGACCTAAGGGCCCGTTATGCTCCTGAGGGGGGAACCCATGCCGGATTTTTATTTAAAATCCGGCGGGGACTTCCTTCTCAGGATTCATAACAAACTCCGCCCACGTGTAGAATTGGCGGGAATCCGCGTCGGATCCCCGTCGCTTCTATGACGCACTCGCTGGAATGTGCTTTTACTATTCCAGCGAGTGCGAGATGTCGGCAGCCTGTCGCCGAGAATCAGCGCGATGCTGTCGTGCTATAAACACATTCTCGGCGGCAGGCACTGTAGAAGTGAGGTGTGTCTGTATTGCAGGGGGGGGGGGATGTGTCTGTATTGTAGAGGGGGGGGTTGTTCTGTATTGTAGAGGGAGGTATGTGTCTGTATTGCAGGGGGGGGGTATGTGTCTGTATTGGAGAGGGGGCGGTATGTGTCTGTATTGCAGGGGTGGTGTGTCCGTATTGCAGAGGGAGTGGTATGTGTCTGTATTGTAGAGGGGGGAGGATGTGTAGAGGATGTGTGACTTCTCTGCCAGGATCGTGGTAGAGAAGCCAATCTGCCACGATCCTGGCAAAAGGCCGCAAGGCCGGACGCCGCGGACTAGGCCGAAGCCGCGGCCTCGCCTTAAAACTCCTGCCCGCAGCTCCTCAGGACTGGCGCAGTGTCCATTAAAAAAAAAAAAATGTTTCGAATCGTAAATCGAGTTTTTTATAAAAAAAACGCTAATTTTTTTAGGGGAAAAAAAAAAGTCGCTCAGCTCTACCTCAGTGGTATGGTTCTGTGGTGGCAATTCTTCCATGAAGACCACTCCTGGCCAGACTTTACCGGACAGTAGATGGGTGTACCTGGGTCTCACTGGTTTCCACCAGTTCTGTGCTGATAGTGTTCTGTCATAAGTTACAACTTGTCAAATTCTCCAACTGTGGGTCCTGCACATGCTCAAGTGCGTCCACGAGACCGTCATGCATTTCATTTGCATTGTCTTCCTATCAAAAACACCAACTACACACTGCACGGCTTTTTATTAACCCACGATTACCCCCTTAATAAATCAAATACACCAACTCCACTCGCCGCCGCACATATCTTGTTTTCAGCAATGCACATGTTTTATCATACACTCTACAAAGCAATGGCCATGTTTTAAGCATTTTGCATGTGTTAACATACGCTATACAAAGCAGCCACTGTGCCATCAAACCCAACCACTGTACCATAATTTGCAGCATCAGACTTTGCACTTTCCAGTTCTAGTACATCAACCCTTCCGTTCAGAGTGTTTCTTTATGGAAGGCTGGGAAGAAACTGTGTAGACAAAAGACAACCACAACAGCAAGTTTTTTTTTTTTTTTTCAAATGTACTTATTTATAATATGTTTCTGGAAGAATAAACCCATTCATCTGCTGAGGAGCAGAATTAGCCCTAAGGCTTGTTTTATATATGAGTGCCAGATGTGATCATACAGCTGGCACATGTATGAAAATGATGGGCACTGAAGCTATACGGGGAAACAATTTAATGCTCACTCAGAAAACTCTTTATTTCACACAACCCAACAGTCCTGTTTTTAGTGGAACTTATATACACACTATAGCAGGGGTAGGCAACTTTAAAGACGTATAGATCTACCCGAACAACACGGGAGAAGTCAAAGATCACCAAGCACAGTGTCACCTACTCACACCTGATTTAAACGTCTAATTGCAGGACTACCTATTGCAATTGCCTGCATTGTACGGCAATCATGGGTTTAAATAAGGTGGTGAGGAGGCAACCTATCGCCTCCTCACCACTTGTCAACACACACTCGGATCGCTTTGCAGAGAAGTACTGTAGCAGTGCCTGCTGCACTTGTGAATGAACCCTTAGTTGCATTTGGCAGCAACACCCTTAAGGCTCATACACACGATCAGTTTTCCAGATGTGGCGAAAAAAATATGAGGAGAGCTTTTGGCCAGAAATCCCGGCTGTGTGTATGCTCCTCACAGTTTTTCCTATGGGAAAGTTCCATTGCAGTTTTCCTGTTGGAATAACTGTCCGTGTGTAGGGGAAAGACTGAACCGAGCAGGTTCTCGGCTTTTCCCTCTGGATTTTCGATGGGAATTTTTCCCATCCAAAATCCCGCACATGTGTACGAGTCTTTAGGCTCATTCACACATAAAGTTTGGGGGTGGTAAAACAGCAGGATATAATAGAAGTCTATGGTTAAGCACAGCAAACCCACAGGAAAGCTGCAGGTACACTGCACTCGCGGTGTGGGTAAACCGCATCACATCAGTGTAAAAGCAGCCCTATAATATTATGCCCAGTGTATTGCTTCACATTGATCTGAAGATTTTGTCTTTCCTGTTGCTGGCACCACTATGGAGACCACTAGCCAGGATAAGAGGTGGAGTTAAGTTGGTATCACTCTTCATGGGACAGGAGCAGGCACTATAGAGGAGGCATCGGCTTATGCGGCTCTTGCTCCCTATTACAGCTCCCACTGCATTGCTTTCTGTTTGATGCTCTGGAATGGTGGGTCAGCAAGCCCAGACTGAGATCTACCAGTCACCTGGCTGCGATCTACTGGTAGATTGTGATCTACAGGTTGCTGACCCCCACACTATAGTGTTCATTTTAAGAGGTATGGCCTTTCTGTAGAAAAATGCACTTTGTTCTCTGTTGGCTTTGGGAGATTAAAAAAAAAAAGCCAGGAGAAAAATCCAGTCATCTAACCTTTCAAAGTCATGTGACTGGCCTCTCCTCCAATCATGAATTACTTCTGCAATAAGCAGAGATAACTCCTCGACATGGGGAGCTGGTTTACTAAAGAAAAACAGACTGTGCACTTTTGCAAGTGCAGTAGCACTCGGCAATTGCAGTTGCTCCAGAGCTTAGTAAATGAGAGGAACATCTGCTGACTTCCATTAACAATCATGTTTTTTTTTTTTTAAATGTGATTGGGTATTCTTTGTAAAGCAAAGCTTTACCTCATTTACTAAGATCTGGAGCAACTGGACTTGCAAAATTACCTGAGACACTCACAAATTTTTGACAGATGTGCTGAAAAGACCTTTTCCCAAGTTACATCCCAAAACTCAGGGTCTGTCACGGACAATTGAAGTTCTTCAAAAATCTGCTGGAACACTGAGGGCAGACTGAGGAGACTCAGGACTAAGGACTCGGAACAGGTAAGTCTGCACAGCAGCACGAATCATCAGGATGTCAGCATGGATGACCAGCATGAGCCTAATGTCAGATGCAGCATATATGAGGAGCATGATGATGTCAGATGCAGTGTGGGGGTTCAAACTGCAATTATAGAACCAAGTAAGTTTGTGCTGTAAGTCAAGTGTAGAGCCTACCCAGGTCACCTGACTCCTCACACCTTGGACCTGACTACATATATCATGGTGAGTGTGTCCCTCCTGCACAGACATCATACTGAGGAAAGGAAACATTATCTCCATCCTAAACACACAGTCATCTCCATCCTATACACGCAGTCATCTCCATACTGTACACATAGTGTCATCTCCATCCAGTCCACACTGTGAAAAAGTGATTGCCCCCTAAACCTAATAACTGCTTGTGCCACCCTTGGCGACAATAACTGCAATCAAGCATTTGCAGTAACTAGCAATGAGTCTTTTACATTGCTGTGGGGGGAATTTGGGCCCACTCTTCTTTGCATAATTGTTTTTAATTCAGCCACGTTGGAAGGTTTTCTAACATAAATGTGCTGTTTAAGGCAATGCCACGGCATCTCAATCAGATTTAAGTCCGGACATTGACTAGGCCACTCCAAAACCTTAATTATTGTCTTACTACATAACCCAACTCTGCTTGAGCTTGAGGTCACGAACTGATGACCAGACATTCTCCTTCAAGATTTTATAGTAGAGCGCAGAATTCATTGTTCCATCAATTATGACAAGTCTGTTTGATGGTTGGTATGATGTTCTTTTTATGCAAAATGTAATGGGCGCACACACCTTCCAAAAAGTTCAACTTTTAACTCATCAGTCCACAGAATATTTGCCCAAAAGTCTTGAGGATAATCAAGATGTGTTTTGGCAAATGTGAGATGAGCCTTTGTGGGGGTTTTTTTTTGGTCAGCAGTGGCTTTCACCTAGGAACTCTCCCAATATATGCAATTTTTGCCCAGTCTTTTTTTTTTATCGTCAGATTATGAACACTGACCGTAATTGAGGCAACTAAATGAAAAAATGAAATTAAATCATTTAAAAACTGCATTTTGTATTTACTCTGGTTATCTTTGTATAATATTAACATTTGACAAGAAAAACAAGGGGGATCTCAAAAACCCATTCTACCTGCCCATCCTGGAGTGTAAACAAAATAATATACAGTGCAATAACAAAATATTGAAAAATATTAATAAAAGTGTGTAAACAAAGCAGCAGGTAATAAGGCTTAAAGCCTCAATATATAACGAAAAACAACTGTGATTTCATACCGCTCTGAAACATTAAAAAAGAAATGTGTAATCAAATGACTATCAAGTGAATACAATATAAACAAAAAAAGTCCAATAATCCACCACCGATTAATTAGACCCACATAAAGTGCTTGTAATTCTTCTACTATTCTTCCAAAAACCCTGATGAAGTCAGACGTTGCAGACAAAATGCGTCAGAGCTGTGATCCGTGCCACATCACTTCTGCCACTCGTTCGAATGCAGGTGGAACACTGTTGGCGTCCTTGACATTTCACAAAATGCGATTTTACAGTCTGATTATGTAAGTGCAAGCTGTATATTTTTTCAAATTTTTCTAAATGGTACTGCACTATGAGGAGCTTTTGTATTTTTGATGGTATTTCCATTCAGTAATTGTGCCTAACTCTGAGTTGCCGCTTCCTTGGACATCCATTTGTCTTGCTTTTTTTTCCAATTTATTTTTATTGGTCTTTTTCTTAAATCATATAAACAAGGTTCTATCACATTATCTATCTGTTTCCAATCATTATTAACCACTTCCCTACGGCCGTACGAGTATATACGGCCGCAGGGTGGCTCTAAATCTCCGGGCTGCCGTGTTTTCACGGCAGCCCCTTTCCTCATTCCCAGCGCGCGCTCCAGAGCGCTCAGCGGGGAACTTGTGTACTGGCCGTGTCCCTTGGACACAGCCAATCACAGATCGCCGCGAACGGCCAATCAGAGTGGCCGTTTGCAATGCGATCTGATGGGCCAATGAGAGATGATCTCATATGTAAACATATGAGATCATCTCTCATTGCCGGCTCTCACAATGACAGCGTCCTGTCATAGAGAGAGCATACCGATCTGTGTTCCTAGTACATAGGGACACAGATCGGTCACCCCCCCTCCCCCTACAGTTAGAACACAATGCAGGAAACACATTAACCCCTTCCTCACCCCCTAGTGTTAACCCCTTCCCTGCCAGTCACATTTATACAGTAATTAGTGCATATTTATAGCACTGATTGCAGTATAAATGTGAATGGTGCCAAAAATGTGTCAAAAGTGTCCGATGTGTCCGCCATAACGTCGCAGTCGCAATAAAAATCGCAGATCGCCGCCATTACTAGTAAAAAAATAAAAAAAAATAACAATTCTGTCCCTTATTTTGTAGGCGCTATAACTTTTGCGCAAACCAGTCGCTTATTGCGATTTTTTTTTAATTTTTTTTTTTTAACCAAAAATATGTAGAAGAATACGTATCGCCCTAAACTGATTTTTTTTTTTAAATTGGGCTATTTTTTATAGCAACAAGTAAAAAATATTGTATTTTTTTTCAAAATTGTCGTCCTTTTTTGTTTATAGCGCAAAAAATAAAAATCGCAGAGGTGACCAAATACCACCAAAAGAAAGCTCTACTTGTGGGGAAAAAAGGACGCCAATTTTGTTTGGGAGCCATATCGCACGACCGCGCAATTGTCAGTTAAAGCGACGCAGTGCCGCAAGCTGAAATTTCACCTGGTCAGGAAGGGGGTTTACATGCCCAGTAGGGAAGTGGTTAAATAGACAGAATCTTGATCAATATCCATAGATCACATTTCTTTTTTTTTTTTATAACATATACCTGCATATATTCTTTTATCTTCTGTTCTCTTTCATTCTCACACCCATTCATCCAAAAAAAAATGCCCTAACCCCCCTGTTCTCTCTCTTTCCATGTACTCATGTTATACTACACTTATATTTCCCCTTTCTAATTTTTATTTACAAATATTCTTTCATTCCTTTTGAAAGCCGAAGCTCATCCCATTTTTGCCATATTTCTGGCATTTGATTATTTGTGTATCCTTCTTCTCTTATCTGTTTTTCCATATATTGTATATCATTCATTTCACATATCCATTCTGCTATGTTTGGGCTTTTATTTTCTCTCTCCATTTGCCAGCTATCAGGCCACGTATACACGATCAGACCGGTCCGAAGAAACTGGTCCGACGGACCGTTTTCATCGGACCAGGCTGAAGTGGTCTGATGGTCTGATGTGTGTACACACCATCGGACCAAAAATCCGATCAGACCAGAACGTGGTGAAGTACAACACAACGACGTGCTGAAAAAACAAAGTTCAATGCTTCCAAGCATGCGTCGACTTGATTCTGAGCATGCGCGGGTTTTGGTCCGATGCTTTTGCGTACTAACCATCGAATCTGTCCGACGGACAGGTGTCCGTCGGACAGATTTTAAAGCAAGTTTTAAAACTTTGGTCCAACGGACAACGGTGCGATAGGCCGTACACACCATCGAATTGGTCCGATGAAACTGGTCTGCAGACCAGTTTCATCAGACCGGTCTGATCGTGTGTACGCGGCCTTATAGTTCTAGCTGCTGATGTCATATGATGAAAAATATTCTTCTTAATACTCTTTGTTGATTCTGGCATCAGAGATAGTAATGAGATATCAATATTTAGATTCCTCTCTATTCCCGATATTTTTTTTATATATCTCATTAACTGTTTTCCAGAAATTTCTCACCATATGGCATTCATACCAGATGTGTTCCATAGTCCCCCTTTCCACCTTACACCTCCAACAAATATCTGTTTGTCCACTGTTTACAGTATTTTATGTAATGCTATGGGGCTCCAATACCATCTCATTGCTATTTTATAATTTCTTTATATATATTTTTTCGCTATAGATGTTTTGTGAATTATTTAAAGTATTTTCTCCCATTCTTTTTCTGATATTGATCTCCCTATTTCTTTTTCTAATTTGCTCATTCCTGTTAGCTCTCTAAGGGATCCTAAAGGGAGTAGTAAGCCGTATATCTTGGATAACTTTTTATTTGGCTTTTGTCCATCTATTAATATGTCTTGCTTTTTTTGACTACCTGTCATGGGTGTCAATTTTGTCTGGTGAGTAGGACATTTGTCTTGAAGTTGGTGGAAGGAGACGCACTGGAAACATTAGCCATATATATTTTCTACACCGTCACGTTTGATGTATAGAAGAATTACTAGCACTTTATGTTGGTCTAATTAATCGGTGGTGGATCATCAGACTTTCTTTGTTTATATTATATTCACTTGATAGTCATTTAATTACACATTTATTATATTAACATTTGTTTGATGACCTGAATCAATGAAATGAAGAAGATAAGGGAGAAAACACTTTTTCACAACACTGTGTACATTATATATATTGTTATTATATATATATATATTGTTAGACTTTATGAGAAGAAATAATAATATCTTTTTAAAAAATGATTTCAGCTGTTCCCAACTTTTAATAAATCACCTATACATTTACATTTTCTGGTTGGTTAGATTAAAAAACATTATAACACCAAGATGAATCGACAATATAAACTATTGACTGATTGTTCTCCAGATGAAATCCCTGTATGTGGACTACTGTGAAGACTCCAAGAGTTGTTTATCCAGCTGAACTGGCTAACTACCGGTAATTAGTTAGACTGGCCAATGTTCATGTTAAGCAACTCAAAGAAATATGAAAATCATGGCTGTGAATGAGATATATATATGTTGTGACCATGTCTACATAAATATATACATATAGCATGTGTTTTTACCTAAATAAATAAATACTCACAGTTTCTACAAAAATAACACATTTATCCATATTTAATAATTTTATGTGATATTGATGAGTAAAATGTTACCCTCACATTGTACTGGTTACCACAAATGCTAAATATTATATATAGATATATATCAATATATCGATATATACAGTGAGGAAAATAAGTATTTGAACACCCTGCTATTTTGCAAGTTCTCCCACTTGGAAATCATGGAGGGGTCTGAAATTGTCATCGTAGGTGCATGTCTACTGTGAGAGACATAATCAAAAAAAAAAAATTCCAGAAATCACAATTTATGATTTTTTAACTATTTATTTGTATGATACAGCTGCAAAGAAGTATTTGAACACCTGTCTATCAGCTAGAATTCTGACCCTCAAAGACCTGTTAGTCTGCCTTTAAAATGTCCACCTCCACCCCATTTATTATCCTAAATTAGATGCACCTGTTTGAGGTCATTAGCTGCTTAAAGACACCTGTCCACCCCATACAATCAGTAAGAATCCAACTACTAACATGGCCAAGACCAAAGAGCTGTCCAAAGACACTAGAGACAAAATTGTACACCTCCACAAGGCTGGAAAGGGCTACGGGGAAGTTGTCAAGCAGCTTGGTGAAAAAAGGTCCACTGTTGGAGCAATCATTAGAAAATGGAAGAAGCTAAACATGACTGTCAATCTCCCTCGGACTGGGGCTCCATGCAAAATCTCACCTCGTGGTGTCTCAATGATCCTAAGAAAGGTGAGAAATCAGCCCAGGACTACACGGGAGGAGCTGGTCAATGACCTGAAAAGAGCTGGGACCACCGTTTCCAAGGTTACTGTTGGTAATACACTAAGACGTCATGGTTTGAAATCATGCATGACACGGAAGGTTCCCCTGCTTAAACCAGCACATGTCAAGGCCCGTCTTAAGTTTGCCAATGACCGTTTGGATGATCCAGAGGAGTCATGGGAGAAAGTCATGTGGTCAGATGAGACCAAAATAGAACTTTTTGGTCATAATTCCACTAACCGTGTTTGGAGGAAGAAGAATGATGAGTACCATCCCAAGGACACCATCCCTACTGTGAAGCATGGGGGTGGTAGCATCATGCTTTGGGGGTGTTTTTCTGCACATGGGACAGGGCGACTGCACTGTATTAAGGAGAGGATGACCGGGGCCATGTATTGCAAGATTTTGGGCAACAACCTCCTTCCCTCAGTTAGAGCTTTGAAGATGGGTCGAGGCTGGGTCTTCCAACATGACAATGACCCGAAGCACACAGCCAGGATAACCAAGGAGTGGCTCTGTAAGAAGCATATCAAGGTTCTGGCGTGGCCTAGCCAGTCTCCAGACGTAAACCCAATAGAGAATCTTTGGAGGGAGCTCAAACTCCGTGTTTCTCAGCGACAGCCCAGAAACCTGACTGATCTAGAGAAGATCTGTGTGGAGGAGTGGGCCAAAATCCCTCCTCCAGTGTGTGCAAACCTGGTGAAAAACTACATGAAACGTTTGACCTCTGTAATTGCAAACAAAGGCTACTGTACCAAATATTAACATTGATTTTCTCAGGTGTTCAAATACTTATTTGCAGCTGTATCATACAAATAAATAGTTAAAAAAATCATACATTGTGATTTCTGGAATTTTTTTTTTTGATTATGTCTCTCACAGTGGACATGCACCTACGATAACAATTTCAGACCCCTCCATGATTTCCAAGTGGGAGAACTTGCAAAATAGCAGGGTGTTTAAATACTTATTTTCCGCACTGTATATATATATATCGATATATATCTATATATCGATATATATCTATATATCGATATATAGATATATATCATCAACATTATACAAGCAGATACACATTATTACTTAGAGGATATTTCAGAACAAATATTTCTGCCCTTGGACATGCCTGGTGGTTAAAATAAATATTACCTAAATCTACAAAAAAGGTAATCAATAGATTTTTTAACCAATAGAAAAGAAGTTACACCTTATGGGCTAGGCTTATTATAATTTTTATGAGCCTATTCTCAAAAATGGTATATAGGATCAAGATAGATGCCATGGAGGGACACGTAATCAGACACACTCACTTCATTCGTCAACTCATATCTCCACATTCATGAAGTTTCATTAATATCTTATACTTTGAAACTCTGATCACGCAAGACGTAATTCCTCTATATGCAGAAGCCATTTTGGAAACCACAGCAGCCACTTTAAAACTCTGGTAACCATCATTTCAAACCAGTAGCCATTTTGGAAAGGGTAATTATGTCACATTGATTTTTATCTTGTATTCAATAGTGTTATCTTAAATATTGTTTTATTAATTTTTATATACAGTTGGATAAGTATGTCTCTCGAGTTGATAAACGCATTGTAGATTCTAAGCTTCAATTTTTCATTATAATTTTAATAGTTTCCATTCCATTGACATAGCAAACGTCAAATTTTATTTTTACATTATTAATCACTAACGTAAAATATAGAAACGGTTGAATTTGTGAAACAGAAGGTCTGTCTAATCATTATATTTACTTGGTTATTGATTCTACAGGGAAGTTTTATCATTTCTGTGTCATTTAAAAAGTACAACACTGTCATTAGCGTGTGTTTAAATTAGTTTTCTTGATTTTATGTAAGAATTGTTTTTGTCTACCAACATATATAACTACTTTGTATGAATACATGTCTGATGAATAAATCTCCTATTTTTAGTCTGTGTTCATATTGATTGATCCTGTATTTTAAAAACATTGGGCCAGATTCACAGAGCACTTAAGCCAGGGTTTCAGGAGATGCGCGGCGTAATTGTAAATATGTGTCTGCGTATCTATGCACCGCATCCCCAAAACGATATACGCCAGAAATCTAGATTTTTACGAACGGCGTCATTTCGATAGACCGGCGCATTGTGCGCGCAAAAAAGGCGCTAGACACACCATTGATTTGCTAGGCAAATATGCAAATGAGGGAGTTACGGCGATCCACAAAAGTAGTCCATATAAAATTAGTCCATATAAAAGCAGGTTTCAAATTATACAATCCGTCTACATGTCAGCTAAAGCAACACTGTTAGGGACGAGCTGAGCAGCCACACTTGCAGGACAACAATCTGTATGCCAACATGCCAGGGGCATCCTTGCTCATAGCTATACTACTGACTTTAGATGAGTGCAGAAGGAGAAAAGGACGGAGGAAGGCACGGAGGAGGGCACGGGAGAGGATATACCGCACACGCATAGACCTCTTTGGCATGAGTGATTCTGAGGTGTATCGCATCTTCAGATTCACCCCTGTTGCCATCATGGAATTAACCACAACCCTGCAGGAGGACATCACCAGCCCAACACACCGCTCACATGCAGTGAAGCCACTGGTCAAGGTCCTGGCAACACTCCATTTCATTGCCAGTGGCTCTTTTCAAAGAACAAGTGGAGTGGTGGCTGGGATGTCACAATCCTCCATGAGCAGATGTGTGCACCAGGTTATCCCTGCAATTCTCAGACGCATGGCCAACCAAATCATCAAACCCACCCAGGAGGACCTGCGGCTGAAGGCAATGACAGATTTATACAGATTTGCCAGATTCCCACGCGCCGTGGGGGCCATTGATTGCACACATGTGGCACTCCAGCCCCCCCATGAGACAGAGCACATATACCGCAATCGGAAGCACTGGCATTCCATCAACGTACAGGTGATAGTCGATGCCAAATGCCTCATATGGCACGTCCGTGCCTAACACCCCAGATCCAGCCATGACAGCTACATATACAATCAGAGCCCCATCCCAATGGAATTCGATCAGAACATGTATGGGGACAGCTGGCTGGTTGGTGAGTGACATGGGTGGCAGGCATGACTGTCCCCCCCCATGATGCAGAAATCACAAGGGGCACATGCACTACTAACATCCTCCTGTCGTTTCCCTTCCAGGTGACTCTGCTTATGCACTGGGACCCCATCTCATGACTCCTTTCCGGAACCCCCAAACCCCAGGAGAGGAAAGATACAATGAAGCACACGCCAAAACCTGTGCAGTTGTGGAGCATACCTTTGGCCTCCTGAAGTCCCGTTTCCGATGCCTGGATAAGTCTGGGGGTACCCTGTTGTATTCCCCAAACTTTGTATGTCAGATCATCGGTGCAGGTTGCATGCTGCACAACTTCGCAGTGAGAAAGGGCCTGGAAATTGACATATGTGATGACCTGACCCCCGAACCAGACAATCCCCCCCTAACCGGAGACAGCTCACATTAGGCATCTTTGCACGTTAAACACACACATTAATCATGGCACAATGAGAATGCATGCATGCACACCACTGTGGTCCCTAGCACACACACCCCACATCCTCATCAAATTGGATTAGCACAAGCCCACCATGCAGGACTTGTGAGCAGCAACGCCACACCACGGCTCCAATTATGTCACTGTACATTCATACACCATTCACACGGACCTGGGGATCACTTCTCCCTGGTCCTGGGGAACCCTTCTCCACCACAAATGAGGGTGACACCCCTTTTCCGGCAGGAATGTTACCCCCACATTCAAAAATCAGGCAAAAAAAAAATGTCCAGCGAAAAAAAAAGGGGGAGAAAGAAATTACTGCAGCTGGCAGGACCCACGCCTGGGGCCACGGCTATTCTGGTCAGGCCAGCATTTATGCTTGCCGTATTGGCCTGGATAGCCTGGGTAAGGGCCCTCACATCCTGCCCAACGCCTGCTGTAGTAGTCTGCAGTTTGTTTAGGCAGTTTATAAGAGCCTGGGAGTGGCAGTCCATGTCCCCAAGTGTATCCTTTATGGAGGACAGGCTCTCCTCCATCCGCCCCAAAGTCTGGCTGACCTGTCCCAGATGGCGGGTCTGAAGGGCCTGGTCCCTTCTGAGATTGGCGGGCAGAACCTCGGCCACCCCCCTGGTCTTCTGGGTCGCCTTCCTGCCCCCAGATGAGGCTTGTGGCCGGGGAGAAGGGGAGCTTCTTGGGAGGGGAGCCCTGTTGGGGGAGGAGTGGGAGGGGCTACCCCTGATGGAGGCCTGGCTGCTGCCAGCCAAAGGGGAAGACTCCTCCAAAAATAACAAGTCATTCCCTGACATGACCTCCTCCTCCAACTCAAAATGCTCCTCTTCAACCTCCTCAGAGGACTCCGGCCTTGTCTGGGGGTCTTCATCAGGCTGTTGTCCCGAGGATGGTGCTGTCAGGCCAGATGGCCCAGCACTCTCCTGCACATCTGTGGATGACACAAAACATTCACAAGTTGGAGGATCCACACACTTGCCACATATTCCCTTCCCCCCCCACACATGCTACACACCAGATAGAAAAAAAAAAGCTTACCTGTCCTCACAGCCTCCTGACTGGAGTCAAAGCCAGGCAGCCCCTCCACTTGCTACCTGTTGAAGGTCTGGGCCACCGCACGCTCCTCCACTGTCAGCCGAACAGGGCATGGTGGGCCCCCTCCAGTGCCTCTGGCATGGGCTGCAATCTTTCCCAGCTTCCCACGGACCACACGCCGGAGATCATTGATCTTCTTGGCGATCCCCTGGCGTGTCCGGGTCTCCCCCCCAAACGAGTTTACATCGTCTGCGATGTTCTGCAATATCTCAGCCTTCCTGGCCGGGGTGGTGTTGGCACTCTCTGGGCCGTGTAGGAAGAGCCTATATAGAAGAATGGCCCGGGCAATAATTTCTTTCTCCCGCAAAGAAAAATTTAACTTTTGCTTCCTTTCACTCATATTCATACAACAACTCTCTCCCAAACAATCACCAAAAATCTATCAACAAAACAATCAACCAAAATCTAGCAACAAAACAATCAACCAAAACCTAGCAACAAAACAATCAACCAAAATCTAGCAACAAAACAGTCTCAAAAACAGTCACCAAAAAACAATGTCAACAATAATATACAAAACAGTCAACAAAGATCTCAAACACAAGTCACAAACCGACAAACGCGAAAAAACAACAGAACAAAAGCACCTTGCTGTATAGGAAGGGATACAAATGGATGTACTTTTGCAAAGGAAGGATGTTTGTCTCTGTCTATTTAAACTCTCTGCGTAGCTCACTAAGTTGACCGGGCCTAGTTCCAATCTCACTGATTGCTCCGTGCCGAGTTGTGAGCATGCGCAGAGAGGTGCTGACCATGGTCTGCTTCATGTGCGCATGCGCAATCCGGCCGGCCCTTCATTTGCATGGGGTCACGGCTTATTTAAATGTAACACCCCCACGTCCTTCCCAATTTGAATTACACCGACTTACGCCTCGGAAATTATGTTGCACCGTCGCAAATTTGTGCGCAAATACTACGAGGATACGGTGCTTGTGCCTCCAAATTGAGACGGTGTAACGTAAAGGAGATGCGCTACGCCAGTCAATATATGCACTAATGTACGTGAATCTGGCCCATTATCGTTTAAAAATTACTCATTCATAAATACTATGCAAGAAAATTATCCTCATAAGCACGACATATTAATTGGAGGCACTTGCTGAGACTTACGTTAATATTTTGTACAGAATCCATCATAGTTATTCTGGTGACAAATAATATTTTGCATACAATTATTATTTATTAATTAAAAAAATAAAAAATTCCCCAAAAATGTCTGGTCAAAGTGACTCTTCTGCTACTAGTGCTTGTCCAGAGTCAGTCCCTAGTGGTGATATTAATATCCAATCAAAATGGGCACAAATACAGGACATGTTGAAAATTGTTTATAAAATTGAAATGGTGGACCATGTCAGGAAAAGATTGTCTATTGAAGCTGGTCTAGAGATATACATTAAAGAACCTAAAAGCCAGGCCAGTCATTTAATAAATGACATGTGGAATGTGGAAGGTCAAAACTATGAACCCACAACAGCTTCTCTACGAAAAAGGACACAAAAAGGCGTGATGGTATAATTTTCTAATTATGGCCTGTCCTGCTGTATCTTTGTAATGAATTTCAACATCAAAATACCCAACAAGGGAGTGATACATTAGAGTCTCAGTCATGTTTAAAAGAAAAGGAATGTGAGCTCACAAAAAAAATGAAGGAGGCCACTGATAAGGCAGATCGTTATCACAATTTCAATTAAAAGAAGTGCTGGAGAGTTATAGGCAAGGAAAAGGGTCCCCTGACAAAAGTTGCATGAAGAAGGGATCCATGTATATCACTGACCACCTTAAAGACTATGAAAATACCCTTTTAGTTTTGGGCCTGGACGATGACCAGTCTAGGATTAAATTTTTGCCATGGGTATTTGAAACCAAATAGCGTAGAGTCTGTGAATCTTTAAAGCCCCGTACACATGATCGACTGACTTTTTCCATCGAAAATTTAGACCGTGTGTATGCCCCACTGGAAATTCCGATGAATTTCACCGGAGTTTAGATAAAGAACACGTTCTCTTTTACTCCGATGGAATTCAGTCGGAATTCCGATGTGATTTTGGTCGGACAAAGTTCCGACCCTGTGTTCGGGGCTTAAAAGGTCTGTACAGTACTTCATGGCGAGTAATTAAACACAGCTAGAATTCAGCCCGTACAAAAACGTTACCGTGGCTAGTAGTGGTGCAACGGATCACAGTTGAGGTCACCCCATTCGGATCGGCACACACTGTGACCCGCGGATTGCCGCGGCTCCGGAGCTATTCCGAAGCCGCGGCCTTTCATAATGTTATGGCCGTGGCTCCGGAGCTAGGCCGAGGCCATAACATTAGGAAAGGCCGCGGCTTCGGCCTAGCTCCGGAGCCGTGGCCATCTTGGTACACCCGGCGGCGGCCCTCCTCTCTGTTTACAACCACAGAGGAGAAGGAGCCAGCACTCGTGGGACACACCGCTGGGAGTACTACCTGGGGGGGTCTGTCTGCACTACCTGGGGGGCTTGTCTGTCTGTACTACCTGGGGGGTGTCTGCCTGTTACTACTTGGGGGGGGGGGTGTCTGCCTGTTACTACTTGGGGGGTGTCTGCCTGTTACTACCTGGGAGGTGTCTGCCTGTTACTACCTGGGGGGTGTCTGCCTGTTACTACCTGGGGGGGTCTGCCTGTTACTACCTGGGCGTGTGTCTGCCTGTTACTATCTGGGGGGGGGTGTCTGCCTGTTACTACCTGGGGGGGGTGTCTGCCTGTTACTACCTGGGGGGTGTCTGCCTGTTACTACCTGGGGGGGGTCTGTCTGTACTACCTGGGGGGGGTGTCTGTACTACCTGGGGGGGTGTCTGCACCGAGGGGGTTCTTTACTGAGGGGGGGCTATAGTTGGTGGGAGGGGGGTGACAGCATTTTTTTCTGCATCGGGTGACATCAACCCTAGTGACGCCACTGCAGTGGGGGAGATGTGGATATTACAGTGGGGGGGAAGAGATGTGGATATTACAGTGGGGGGAGATGTGGATATTACAGTGGGGGAGAGGAGATGTAGATATGAGGCCTCATACACACGACCAAGTAACTCGTCGGGCGAAACACATAGTTTTCCTCGTCGAGTTCCTTGTTAGGCTTGTCGAGGAACTCGACAAGCTTGCTTTGCGTACACACGTTAAAGACCAAATCTCCTTGTTCTCAAACGCGGTGACTTCAACACATACAACGGCAGGGGCTGCTTTTGCTAAGTTAAGTCAAGTTGCATGTTACTGCGTGTTCGGGTAAAAATTGGTAAGAGACATTTGCACTTTTCAGTCTGTTACAGCGTGACAAATGTGCTATTTCCATTACAAACGCTACTTTTACTGAAGGTGCACAGGTTTCTTAGCATACACACGCTCGAGTTTCTCATCGAAAAGCAGCCCGACGAGGAACACGACGAGCCAATTTGACTCCCATCGAGGAAAAAGAGAACAGTTTTCTCGATGAAAAATGTACACACGACCGGTCGTGCGTACGAGGCCTCACAGTGGGGGAGAATTTTTTTTATTTTTTTTTGCCGATCAGAAAAATGATCCGATCCGTGACTCATGATCCGAGGAACGATCCGAACCGTGAGTTTTTTGATCCGTTGCACCCCTAGTGGCTAGAGCAGCTATCTACAATCCGAGATGTACCAATCATCAAAGCCCAACTGAATTTCTGGCTGTGCTAAAAAGTGCTTACAAATCACCCCGATTTTAAATCCCTGTTCTTCGAGGCCCTACCTACCTACATAAAAATATGTTTAGCAGGGGACTACAAGTTGGGGTTTTCACTGGAATTCTTGGTAAAAGAGAGTAACAATTTGTACTCTATCCAACAGACCAGTGAATACTAATGTTGGCCTAATGTTGGACTAATGAAAGGCCTGAACCTATAATTAAAGGGGTTGTAAAGGTTTGTTTTTAAATTTTCTGCTAGTGCATTGTTGGTTCACTAAACTTTTCATTTGATTTCCCTTCTCTTGTGTTGGTAGCAAGCTTACTGAGGAGAAACAGAAGTGAGAAATGCAGACAAAGAAACATTTAGAAGGGAAATCGAAGGAAAGGGTAAGTGAACCAACAATGCACTAGCTTAAAGGAACCTATTTAGAAAATAAAAAATTAACCTTTACAACCCCTTTAAATGTGTGGCAGAAACTCATATATCTCCTCATTTGTTACATTTGGAAACCAAGAAAAAGACATATGCTGATATAGTCAAAGGAGATATGCCACATGGTTTCCCCAGGTGGAGACCAGATACGGGAGCAGAGATCCCCCTTCAGAGGGGGAGCACAAAGATCACCTCAGGAGTATCCTCCAAGGGAACTCGACTAAGGTTTAGGAAAAACTATAGGGAGTATCCCCAATGGGCCAGATTTAACCCTGAGGGTGTAAACCCTCACTATACTCTGTATAATTTGCCCAAGGGACCTACACAGATGGGAAGATAGGGAGCAACTGAGGCCCAGCCCACCACTCCAGAACCAAGACAGTGATTTTGACAGGGATATGTCTGATCAGGTTGAGTTAGAAATCCCAATACATTACAGAAACCGGGTCGCACAACCCAATTATTCTTCTATTTTTCAGTGATCACATAATTTCTCTGACATAAGCAGGTCACTTAAAACAGCCCAGTTCCAAGAAGTCTTCAAAGACTGTAATTTAAGAGAAAGACCGAATACCTAAAGGTGCTAATAATGTCAGGAGGCCAAAATGGTTTGGTATTCTGGTAGAAAATGAGGAGGCATAGCCTCAAATGGGTTCTATTGGCAACCTAAAGGGGGAGATCTTATTTTATTTATTCCTCCAAAGTAGAAGGTTGACTGTCATGACAAATATTTTATTACTGACAGTAAGTATGTCACATGTAAAACTGTGATGTCCTGATGATTTTATCGTTACAGAATCGCTGCATTTAAGCTCTAAAATTACTCTCAAGAGTGTAATTCAGTTGTTAGTGTCTGGTGTCCATAGCTATAAATAAATGTCCTCATGTTAATGAGCCCTGGAGCTATACCTCCCATAGCAACAGTATCGTACATTGTCTTGCCATCCAGAGTGTTCAGACAAAAGAATGATCACACAATGGACTAAAGGGGGGATTCCGAGAAAGCCCAGGATACCAGCTTGACACTGAGAACATAAACACAGGTAATGTTAGTGAAAAACATATATGTCTTTTCTCATGAAATTCATTTTCCTTTACAGGGCTAAGATGTCCATGAGTCAATCAACAGAACTGAGAGTCAAATGTGTGTAAGACATCTAGAGAAGGGACCGTGCAGGGGATCCAGGGATACCACTGATGGCCAGTCTACCAGGACAGACCCGTCAGGATGGAAACACCAAAGGTGCCCGGAGTGATCCATTTCCCACCAACAAACGAATGACGGCCCTGAGATGCACACATCAATCGGAAACCCATCTTTCTCCAAAGGAATTTCAGGTGTCGACAGCCCTTTAAACATTTAATACCCACAGTTCTGAACCTTCTCAAACAAGACTTACAAGGCCCAAATGAGACCATATTTCTTCATGAGTCTGCCTCAATAATTTTCTCAAAGGGCTACGACATTTGGATTCCCTTATTGTGGGAGTTATGTTAAACCTTTTGAGAAGAAATAATAATATCTTTTTAAAAAAAAAATTATGTCATGAGCCCCATGAGAGAAAGGTGAAGAAAGGGTCACAATGATTTGTGGCATTCATTAGGTCAAGTACTGATGTTAGATGAGAAGACCTGGCTTGCAATCAAATTTCCGATTAATCCCAAAGGTGTTCAGTAGGGTTAAAGTCAGGTATCTGCTTAGATCAGTGTTTCTCAACCTTTTTTCAGTCAAGGCACCCTTTAAAATTATGGACAGTCTCGAGGCACCCCTTTCTAAAAACTTAAAAAACGATTCTAATAGCTTTACATAATACAGCAACATCCATGCATAGGACATCCAACGTTAGAGGTGATTTATTCTTCCAAAGCAAATACATTTTTTCACACTGGTATTGACTAGTATTCCAATGTTTCTCTTCTTCCTTAGATCAGTTTCTCCCCATCAGTCTGCTAATGTCACCCCAGTGCTCAGGGAGAGGAGCACAAGAAGGACAAACAAGAATGCTGTTGAGGCAAAAGACATCCTTCTTATTAACTGATGACGTCATGGGTAAATTAGGATGCCAGTGCCAAACCCCTGGCTTTGTTTAGCCACTTAAGACCCGGACCTTTAGGCAGCTAAATTACCTGGCCAGTTTTTGCGATTCGGCACTGCGTCACTTTAACTGATAATTGCGCGGTCGTGCGACGTGGCTCCCAAACAAAATTGGCGTCTCTTTTTTCCCACAAATAGAGCTTTCTTTTGGTGGTACTTGATCACCTCTGCGGTTTTTACTTTTTGCTATAAAAAATATATAAAAAATGTTTTTTTTTCCTCAGTTTAGACCGATACGTATTCTTCTACCAATTTTTGGTAAAAAAAATCGCAATAAGCGTTTATCAATTGGTTTGCGCAAAATGTATAGCGTTTACAAAATAGGGGATAGTTTTATTGCATTTGTATTAATTATTTATTTTTTACTACTACGATCAGCGATTTCTTTCGTGAATGCGACATTATGGCGGACACTTCGGACAATTTTGACACATTTTTATGACCATTGTCATTTTCACAGCAAAAAATGCATTAAAAAAGTGCCTGGGAACCCTGGTTGAAAAAGGCTGGCTACACACCAAACTCAGAAAACCACATGGGCCAGATTCAGGTAGTCCAGAGCATCTTTGCTCTGGAGTAACGCTTCTCATTTGCGTTGCGCTGCCGAAATTTTAGGAGCAAGTGCTGTCATTCACGAAGCACTTGCTCCTAAAGTTGCGGCAGCGCATCACAAATGAGCCGGCGGAATTCAAATTTAGCGGGTACGGGGCGTGTAGTATGCTAACTACGCGCGATCCCGCCGCCAACGTACTGCGCATGCGTCGAGTGTCAAAACATCCCCGTGCGCATGCTCCAAAATCTGTGAATGAACGTCAATGACGTCACATTCCCATTCATGACCGTTTTACGCAAGCGACGTTTTTTTTTTTTTTTCCCGACGCGATGATGACGCCTATACCTAACATAGGATACTCCAACCCCATGTAGGTATATCTATGCGCCGCGTATCCCGTCCGGAAACGTCGTATCGTCATTGCGTCGCGCCGGATTTCGATCGTGAATTGCCGATTTCCGCTCATTAACATATTTTTTGAGCGTAAATCGGCGGGAACGCCCCCGGCGCCATTTTTAAGTTGAAGTAACGATGCGATGGCGAAACTCAGTTACGCTGCTCGCATCGGAACTTCAACCCGGCGGCGTTTCTGGTTACAGAAAACAGAAACGCCGGCTCAAAGTCACAGTTAGGCTGGCGGATCACTCGATCCGCCAGCGTAACTGTTCCTGAATCTGGCCCCATGTCTTTTGGGGACTGGCTTTGTGCTCAGGGGCACAGTCATGCTGGAAAAGAAAAGGGCCTTGCCAGGCTGTAACCAAAAGGTCTGAAGTGCACAATTGTCTTGGTATGTTGTTTCATTAACAGAACCCATCACTGGAAACACGTGAACTAAAGAATTTGGAGGGTTGTCCAGATATTATTTACCATATATTATATATATAGCTTCAATCTGTCTGAATCAGAAGGACATAAGACATTAAAGCCACTTTCAAAGAGATTGTACAATAATCTGATTGTTAGTACACAGCTTTCAATAGCCAATCACAACAGTTCATTCAGAAATGATCTGAAGGGACAACACGAAAATGTTTCTTGTATGATACTAGAATATATGATTTTTGCTTTACAGCGTTCTTTCAAAAAAAATCAGAAGGGCATGCTCGGAAAAAAATAATACATTGCAATACAATACAACACATTATATCACTTCTGAGGTTGTATTCTGTCGTACGAGGATTTTCCTATCTTTTAATTTTCATGAGACTAGCATGCAAGAAAAAAACAGATGATCATTTGTCTGATATTCATATCGTGTGTACGAGGCTTTAGCCTATGGGACTGGAGGTATTCTGTAAATCCAACCCTGCCAATGTCATGAAACCCATCCTCAATTACCTTATTCGTTTCTATAAATTACTATGTTTTTATGCCAAAGTCATATTTACTAAGGTTCATAAAACAGGTAAAAAAAAAAGGATTGAATTACACAGCTCATTGCAGAACTAAGGTCTGGTCAAGGAGATATAAAAGCTCTCAGTCGTGATGAAGAGGTTAAAAAGAAAGAGGGTTAACGGTGATTTTTATTTTTTCGATTAGCTAAATGCCTTAAGGAAACAATATACTTTGTTCAGTGCAATCACCAAATCTATTTACAGCATCAATGCTGTGCAATTTCATTTAATTAAAATAAATTAATTCATCCCTTTGGAGGCAAGTTTAGAAAGGTTAGGGTGAAGACTCTACTTAGGCCACTTAAATGATATGTAAAGGTTTAAAAAAAATAAAAAATCATACTTACCTCCTCTGTGCAGTTGGTTTTGTGGAAACCAGTGATACTAAAACAGTGATCAGTGCTAAAAATATACACGGTTACAGTACTAATGACACTGACTGGGAAAGGGTTAAAAATCTAGGGAGCGATCAAAGGGTTAACTGTGTGCCAGTGTTTATGTGTATGGTGTGAGGGGCTTTTTACTAAGGGAAGTGATGGATTTTATACCCTGCTTTGCAGCGGCTTCTCCTCTTCTCGATTGCCCCGTTGGAGAGCCGATCTCCCTCGGGGCACTCGTGCGCTCCTGTGTCCTGCTGCTGCGTCCATTGACACAGACAGTAGGACTCAGCCCCTCCTCTGGCTCCCGATTCATTGGATTTGATTGACAGCAGCGGGAGCCAATGGCTGCGCTGCTATCAATGTATCCAATCAGGACCTGAGACACCGACTGGAGCTGGTGTGCTCATCCCTGTCACTGGAAAGACCGGGTTCAGGTAAGTAAAAGGGGGGCTCTGGGGGGATGCTGCATCACAGGAGGTTTTTCACCTAATGCATAGAATGCATTAAGGTGAAAAACCTTGAGGGTTTACAACCCCTTTAAGTTCCTCCACACCAAGCTTATCAAACCATGTCTATGGAGCTAGCTTTGTATACACAGGGGCACAGCCAAGCTGAAACAGGAAAGGACCTTCCCCAAACTGTTACAATGTTGGAAGCACACAGTTGTATAAAATATCTTTGTATGTTGCAGCATTAACAGAACCCTTCATTCACTGGAAACACGTGAACTCAGTGTCAGAGATGTCCATATAGGTTTGACCATATAGGGCCAGATTCAGGTAGATGAGAGTATCTTTCCTCTGGAGTAACGCTTCTCATTTACGTTACTCTGAAGACCCTTTCAGCGCAAGTCCTGTAATTCACATAGCAGTTGCGCGTAAACTTGCGCCAGAGTAACGATAATGCGCTGGCGTAACCCGACGCAAGTGGAAGTGGGTGTGATCATATGTAAATGATGGGCGGAGCCCGGCGCAGAGGCTTACGTTCAGCGCATCATCCACGGAGCATGCGCAGTGAGTGCGGCTCCACTCGCCCCCTTGTGCGCATGCTCACAACTTCCGTCGGCACCACTTCCTGGGAAACGTCAGCGCAATGCGTTCCGCTGGGCGCTTAAAAGCGCTGGCGGAAACGCCATTCCGGCGCAAAAGTAGTTCCGTTTCCCCCCCACCCCAGGGAAGATACTTTTGCACTGTAATGGCTGCTCCCGCTACCCCCAGAGAGAGGAGGAACCTCAACTTTAATACCCAGGAGGTCTCAGTGATTATCTCGGCTATGGAGACGGATAATGAATTTCTCCATGGCAAAAAAAGCCGGAAGACCAGCCGGGAGAGGAAGCAGGGCATCCTGGAGTCGATTGCTGCCAGGGTCAATGTCCTGGGCTACTCCACCCGGACTGCTGGGGACATACAAAAGAAAATAAATGACCTGCGGCGCAAGGTGAGGGACAAGGTGGCCTCCATCAGGAGGTATGAGAGGGGCACAGGTGGTGGTCCCCCATGTCCTGTCACCCTGACCGCAGAGGAGGAGGTGGTTGCTCGCTGCCTGGAGAGGGAGCAGGTGGAGGGGGTCGCAGGCTATGACTCCGTGGAGGAAGGCACAAGGACAGGTAAGTGTTTTATAATCCCCTATTTGTTGTTTTGCATTTGGGGGGGGGGGACATGTGCCAAGTGTGTGGGACCACCAACATGTGTCTGCTTTGTGTCATCCACAGATGACGGAGCTGGGCCATCATCTGTCAGCCTGCATTCCACCCCATCCCCCCCCACGCCATCATGTGCCCGAGCCACTGGGTGGTGAAGAGGTTGTGGAGGAGGAGAGTGGCCACACCACACCTGCCGAGGTGGTTGTGGAGGATCCTGCTGTGGCAGAGCAGGACTTTTCTTTGGTTTTGTCTGTCTCCTCCCCTTCTCCTGGCCCGTCTGTCGTCCCCCTCCCCCATCCTTGGAAGCCCCTCAAGGGCGACTCCTTCCACCCGAGGACATCCATCTTCTGGCCCCAGGAAGGCGACCCAGAAGACCAGGGGGGTGTCTGATGGTGTCCAGGACCAGTTGGCGAGGGATCACGCCAGGCAGACGGAACAGATGGGGGCCATAGCGGTGCACTTGGAGAAAGTGGCTGACAGCCTGGGCTCCGTTGCCAACCTCAGCAACGCAGTGCAGGATGTCAGCTCTAATTGCGCTGCAGTGGTCACCACTTTGGGGGAGGTGCAGGGGGATATCCAGCACCTTACTGCAGCCGTCCAGGCCAACACTGCTGCCATCCATGGGAACAGTGCTGCCATCCGGGAGCAGGGGAGGCTGAGTCGGCGGGCCCAGCATTACCAGGTGACCCGTCAGCTCCGGATGCAGGCCCAGACGAACACATACCTTGGACGGATAGCCAGGGCCTTGGAGGGCACGCAGGCCACACCTGCCAGGAGTGGCCCACCTGGGGATCAGCCACCTCCAGATGCCCCCCCACCCCCACCCACTCCATCCAGGCAGCTGCGGAGCCAGAGAGGGGCCCCCAGAAGAAGCCCCCGGCATCCCCGATGAGGCCTTTTTTTTTTTCTGGTTTTATATTATTGTTTTTGACATACTCAGGTCATGAGTTTATTTTTTTTATTTTTCTCAGGTTATGAGATTATTTTTTTCTTTTAATGATCAGGATATGATATTTATAATTTATTTTTGTACTGCACACGGTCAGGAGTGCAGGGGACAGTGTGAATGGTGTGTGAATGTGAGAGGGTGGCACTCCTGAAAGTAAGGGGTGTCACCCTCGGCCGTGGTGGTGAAGTGAACCCCACGGCTGAATGAATGATGTGTGAAAGGTGTGTGAATGGACAGTGACATCATTGGGGCCTTGACGCTGGCGTTACTGCTCCCAACTCCTACATGCTGGACTTGGGCTAATCCAATGCAATGTGCATGTGGTGTGTGTGATCTAGGGACATCAGTGGTGTACACGCGTGCATTGTCTGTGTTATTAATGTTTTTGTTTATTGTCCAAAGATGCCTACGGCGAGGACCCTCCTGACTGCTCTTCCATCAGCAGACTGGGTGTCCTCTGGCAGGTGGGGACTGTGTGGGTCGGGGGTCAGGTCATCACGTATGTCAATATGCAGGCCTTTTTTCATAGCAAAGTTATGTAGTATGCAACATGCACCGATGATCTGACACACAAAGGTAGGGGAATACAAGAGGGCCCCCCCAGACTTATCCAAGCATCGGAAACGGGACTTCAGGAGCCCAAATGTTTGCTCAACCACTGCACGGGTTTTGATGTGTGCTTCATTGTATTTTCTCTCCCCTCTGGTTTGGGGGTTCCGGAAAGTAATCATTAGATGGGGTCCCAATGCATATGCAGAGTCACCTGTAAGGTAAAAGACAGGAGAATGTTAGTCATGCATGTGCGATTTCTGTTGTGCATCACGGGAGGGGATAGTCATGCCTGACTCCCTTGTCACTCACCAACCAGCCAGCTGTCCCCATACATGTTCTGGTTAAATTCTGCTGGGATAGGGCTCTGACGGTATATGAAACTGTCATGGCTGGACCCGGGGTGTTTGGCACGGACGTGCCATATGAGGCGTTGGGCATCGGCTATCACCTGTACGTTGATGGAGTGCCAATGCTTCCGATTGCGGTATATGTGCTCTGTGGCACTGGGGGGCTGTAGGGCCACATGTGTGCAATCAATGGCCCCCACAGTGCGTGGGAATCTGGCAATGTTGTAGAAATCTGTCATTGCCTTCTGCCGTAGCTCCTCAGTGGTTGGTCTGATGAACTGGTTGGGACATGCGTCTGAGGATTGCAGGGACAACCTGGTGCACACATCTGCTTATGGAGGACTGTGACATCCCAGCCACCACTCCACTTGTACGCTGGAATGATCCACTTGCTAGGAAATGAAGTGTTGCCAGGACCTTCACCAGTGGCTGCACTGCTTGTGATCGGTGTGTTGGGCTGGTGATGTCATCCTGCAGGCTTGTGGTTAGTTCAAGTATTGCATCTGGGCTGAATCTGAATAGGCGATACACCTCCTCATCCCCCATGCCAAAGAGGTTCATACGTGTGCGGTATATCCTCTCACGTGCCCGCCTTCTTGGTTCCAGGGGACCCATCAGTAGTTCTAGGACCACAATTGCCCCTGGCATGTTGGCACACAGAGGTGTTGTCCTTGCAAGTGGGGGTGCTCAGCTAGCTCTTATCGTCGGTAACGCTGCTGTAGCTGCTCTCCTGCTGACCTGTGACCGTCTGGAGTAAAGATAAAGCAGCCTTTTGTAGAAATAACTTTGCGCCGGACGGACCAGATACGCGCGGCGCATGTAGCCAGCGTATGGTGCTAATCCGTTCGTGAATTGTGAAAAATCCCTCATTTGCATATTTGCAGGGGAAATCAATGGGCGCGACTGATGCGCCCAGCGAAAATAAACGCTGACGATACTCTGGCGTCGGAACGTTCCGCCGGTCGCAAATGAGTCGTTATTGGGCGCATCTAGTTTGGTGGGTACGGGCACATAGAAACGACGGCGCATCATCACAGTTACGCGGCGCATATCCAAATACTCCAGCGCAAGTGTTCGTGAATCTGGCCCATAGTGTATATGTGGCTTCAGGACTGGTGCAAGGATTTTTGACACGCTAGGCAAAAACAAATTTTGCAACCCTTACCCCCTGGTTTCGTCCCGGACTCCATCCCCTTTGCTTATACTGTGGAGGTAGTGGGGGTGGAGATTTTTGCGGCGCCTCTCCACCTTTTTTCTTTAGCCATGGACCGCAAGCCTGCACCTGCGCCTCTGGACCCATCCTGAAGACAAAGACTTCCTCACGCCAGCCATGGTCCTCACTCCACAGGTATACGGACAGGCTAGGGCAGTAGGACAGGCAGCCTCACCTAAGTCAGCGTTGCAGAAAGCCTGCTGTGGGTGAAGGGGGGAGCAGCTGCAGGCATCAGCCAGGCGATCCGATCCGAGGACCAGAGCAGGAACAGAAGGGACACGGGGGCCAGAAAGAAACCAGGTCTGACTGCATTCTCAAAGCCGCATGTAGATTCCAGGGAGGGCAGACTGGTGTCCCGGGTGCTGTGTAGGCCTCTCCTGGCTCATTTAGATCCCAGGAGGAGTTGGAAGGGAGGACAGACAGCGGGATATGGGCAACTTCCCTAATTTCTGCGGAAACACAGGGAGAGGGGTCCCTACAGGACTGTCCATGGAGAGGGAGCTTTTAGTGACCGTAAATCTCCTTTCCTTCTCAGACTGTCCTGCCAAACAATGAGGAGGAGACACCTCCGGCGGCTCAACTATAGGTAGCGCCGGCCCTCTGTGGCCTAATCTGTTTGAATCGAGGGCAACAAAAGACAGTTGGCCTAGGGAAGTATAATTCCAACCCTGTCTACATCATGAAACCCATCCTCAATTATCTCATACGTTTCCATAGGTTGCTACATGTTCACATCAATATCATATCTACTAGGGTCCATGAAACAGGCAGAAATAATTAATTGTTTAAACAGCTCCTTGCAGAACTATGGTCTGACCAAGGAGCTATAAAAGCCCTCAGTTGTGAAGAGGTTAAACAAAAACAGTTACTTTTGATTTTTTTTTTAATCTAAATGCCTTAAGGAAACAATACACTTTGTTCAATGTAATCACGATAAAATCTATTTACAGCATCAGTGCAGTGCAATTTCATGTAATTAAAATCAATTAATCCATCCCCTTGGAGGCATTAAAAATAACAACACCTTTTAAAAAATGGAAACATAAATCTACATAAAAACTAGATAGAATTGTATTTGAAAGAAATAGATACAAATACGTGGTTTTATTATTTCAACTGAGTTTTTTTTAGGGCCAAGAACATGAAACACAGATAGTAAAATATAAACGCATTCACTGATATATATTTTTAAACAGCGTAGACTCCCTGGCGGCATAATTTTGTCAGATTTTTCTATCTCAAATCTGTACATTGTTTTGCATAGAAATTTGGCGTTTTATATTGTAGGCCTGTAATTCTTAGTAATAACACACTTAGAATCGGTTCACACTGGGGCGACTTGGGATCCGACTTGAAGTCGTCTCAAGTCGTCCCAAGTCGTGCTGTCCAGAAAAGCAATGTAAGTGAATGGGAGCGGTGTTAATACACACTACTCATGTCGCTCCGACTTCAGAAGAGGTTCCTGTACTACTTCAATCAGACTTCTAGGCGATTTGTACCCATTGATTTCAATGGAAGTCGCTTCCAAGTCTGATCACTGTTTTAATTGAAGCAACCTTTCAGCAAGATAACATACATTTCTCAGGCAAACCCCCTCCCTCCCCCTCCCTCTCCCAGAGCTGATTGTTGTTTTATTGGCCACTGGAATGTCTCCTGTCCTGGAGACACTTCAAGTCGTGTTGTAAATCGCCCCAGATCGCCCTGTGGTTCATGCTCATGTTGTGTTGAAGTTGCTTCTGAAAGTCGTGCTGGAAGTCGTGTCGCCCCAGTGTGAACCGACTCTGAAGTTATCCAAACCAGAGTCTAGTAGACATCCCGGGTATGAAAAAGTTTAAAATACAAAATCATAAATTATAATATAATAAATACCTATAAATAATTATAAAAAATAATAATATAATAATAATAAAATTAATCTCCCCACGAATCACTATCACTTAATCCTGCAAGTGTTCTAATTTACTATTGCTGTTTTCTATCTGGTCTAAAACCACTTTTGATGTAAAGGGACACTTTATGGTGGTCATGGACAATCTCAAGTTTCCAGGCAGAAAGAACAGTGTATATAATATAAAAGTGCATGCAGGGCACTGGACAAAACTCTAGGGACAAAAGGGAGGTGAAATGATTTCATACAGTAATGTAATCTGAATTTCCCACCAGGCTCCACACTCACGCGTTGCGACACTCGCAGGGAATGGTGCCCATCACACAGAGCATCGAGCGGAGGAACAGACATAGTGGGGGGGGGGGGGACATTGCAGAATCCTGAGGACAAGGTAGGTAACCTGGACCAGGATCCTGAGATGCAATCCCGAGTGTGGCTCGGGTTACCGCTAATGGTACTGAAATTCAGGGCTTTTTTTCAGGGGGAACTTGGGGGAACTCAGTTCCACCACCTTTGGCTCAGACCCTTTGGTGCCCGCTCACCACAATCACTTGTAAACAAAGTTTGGTTTCTGTGTTTACAAGTGACAGCTCTGCACTCTGTGTGTAACCCCCTGAACTCTGCACTCTGTATGTAATGCAATCCTGGTATTTAATGCCCCTTTAATACCCTTCTACTGTTTGTGAAATCTGAACAGGGTCGTGGTTGAGTTCCTGCACCTATTTTCTGAGAAAAAAAGCTCTGCTGAAATTTAACCCCGAGCCACAAATTTGGGATTACCGCCAGGGAGGTTAAGGTGTATCAAAGACCCAAACTTTCCGTTTTTCATGAAATGATTAAGCCTCTATGTCAGGTCTTTTTCTACCATCTATATTGGGGAGATTTCTCTTTACTTCCTGTCCTCTATACACACCAAGAGTAAATCCACAGCACGGTGGAGCGGAGGGGTAGGCAGAAAAGAAGGCTTCAGCAGAAGGTGAGGTAGTTCACAAATTATGGGATGGGCCTTTTGCCTCTGGTGCTAAATTACATTTTCTTTGCTGCTCCACAGTGAGAGAAATCCCAGCTTAGACAGTCATCACTGGGACAAGTGTCCCCATTGGAAAATCCCCCACCCTGCTTTTCCTGACCTGTTAACTCAACATTTTGGATTTTTCTTCACTAGCCTTGACTAGGTCAGGGCTAGCGGACTATGAAATGATCACACCCGCTGGTGTACTGAACTGTGGTGTTTTGGAGCTTTTATTACCCAGAGATGTTTGTGAATATATTTGCATTAAAAAAATTGGTGTTTTTAGCAATATTATTCTTATGGCCCTTTGTATTTTTTCCTGAATCTTACTGCGGAGAATTGCACTTTCCAGAGAGCCAGTGCAGGACCCGGTGGAAGTGGAGGTTGTTACAATACCCTGATGCAAATTATATTTGGTGTATCCTGCACTATTGATCTCTTATAATCTGGAGATTATGGTAAACTGGTAAGGGAATTCACATAACTACAGTATGTTCCAGGCGGTTTGGGACTTAAAGTGTTACCAAACCCCGGACCCTGCATTCACTATCTCTGGCCTCCCACAGTACATGGAAATGCAATTATTTTAGTAAATATAAACTGCTAAATACCTCATCAGCAGTATATAGCAGTCGTGTGACTTCTAGTAGTGTCTAGCAG
Organism: Rana kukunoris; assembly: GCA_029574335.1. Classification (NCBI taxonomy): domain Eukaryota; kingdom Metazoa; phylum Chordata; class Amphibia; order Anura; family Ranidae; genus Rana; species Rana kukunoris. Next base: position 397,432,060 of record CM056051.1, read on the forward strand.
AGCACTGGTAAAGATGGTAGGAGAAGCTTTCATTCCCCCCTGATTGTCCTATGAGGCTGCAGAACCCCTGACCCTCTGTCTGGACAGTGCTGATTGGCCCTGTGTTGATCACATGCACTCTCCCCAAAAAATAAAAACTCTCTAGCAATACACACCAAACTGAGCATGTGCAGGTTGTCCACAAGGCACTGTTCTTTTAGGAGATGGATTGGGGACAGTGAAAGAGGGGAAGGCTCAGAGAAGACAGGATCAAACAACATTTTTACACAATGTAGAGGATAAATCTCTTAGGTTATACAGTAAGTATAACAAGCATGTTTTACTGCATATACAGACTGATTTTACTGTTGTGGGTTTAGTACGGTAACACTCACTTTAAACACAAGGGACTGTGTTTTCACAATTTCCTACATTGGCCCACTAGTAAAGCCCTGAAATATTCCATTGGGAGTGGACTTTAATTTCTATTACAGTATTGTTTGGCTCGTATTGTATATGGTTTAATTTTTTTATTTTATGAGTGATTTTATTAATTGATTTTGATATTATTTATATAATTTTACCGTTTGATTTAATTGTTATTTTCATGGTTAGAAGTTTTGCGCACTCTTTTTGTTTATTTTTTAGTTTTTCCCTGTATCTGGAACACAGAGTGCAGCATTACCCCCTGGCACCGAGCTCAAAATTACTTGGCGGTTTACTTTCATCACTAGGATAGACAGCATTACTAGCCAATAGAGAGGCAGAGTAGGAAACCAGTGGCCATGGAAGTTGGATGTTTGAAGAGAGAATTGCCCAGCTATTCTTAGAAGCAGCTGAAAATATACTCTATACTCAGGTTTTTTGGATATTAACCACTTGCCAACCACCCTATAGCAGTTTTACTGCTACAGAGCGGCCACTGTGCGCAGGATCACGTAAATATATATAGGTGATCCTGATCTTCCGAGTAGGTGGCACGAATATTTGTGCCACCAGCGGCTTGCTCCCACTGTGATTACACACAGCGGGAGCCGGTCAGCGGCTACCGTGGACTCGATGTCCGCCGGCACCCGCTGATCAACAGGCACTGAGACCTGCAATCTGTAAAGCTTGATTGCCATTTTGACAGAAGAGAGGGCATGGATCCTGTGTCTATGCAAAGCAGGGACAAGGATCCATTTCTTCCCATAGTAAAAGCACCTCCTACACTGTAGTAAAACAAAAGCTAAGCTACACAGTTAACCCTATGATCACCCTAGATGTTAGCCCCTTCCCAGTCAGTGTCATTAGTACAGTGACAGTGCATATTTTTTACACTGATCACTGTATTAGTGTCACTGGTCCCCAAAAAGTGACAAAAGTGTCAGTTAGTGTCCGAATGTCCACCCAAATATTGCAGTCCCATTATAGGTCACTGATCGCCGTCATTACTAGTAAAAATAAAAATAACAAAATAAAAATGTATAGAAATCTCCCATAGTTTGTAGACGCCATGGGCCAGATTCACAGAGCCCTTACTCCTGTCTAACTCGCGTTAGACCGGAGTACTTTCAAATTACGCGCGTTTTTTCACTACTCTGAAACCTCAAACCATGAAAATACGCCTGCGGGCTTCAATCCGACTGGCTTACGTGTTCGTACGCCTTCGGATCTACGCTGCAATAAATTTGCGGCCGCTGGGTGGAATTCCCGTCATTTTCCGCGTCGGGGTATGCAAATGAGCTTTTGCCGACGATCCACGAAATTACGAACGTCAATCGCAATCTCTTACGGCATCTTTAGTCATCTTTTTGCTGCGTAAAACTATACCAGCTTTTTGCTGGTCTAATATTAGACAGCCCATGTTAAGTATGGCCGTCGTTCCCGCGTCGAATGTCAACGTCTTTTTTTTATTTTTTACGTAACTTGTCCGGGAATAGGAATGTCCGTAAACGACGCTACTCAAACAACGAATGACGTAACAACGTTATTTCGCGCAATGCACGGCGGGAAATTTCTGAACGGAGCATGCGCAGTTCGATCGCCGCGGGGGGCGCGCCCAATTTAAATGCTTCACGCCCCCTAATCGCGTATTTCGATTACGCGGCGAGAAATACACTACGCCGCCATACCGTAAGGGACAAAATCTACCAGAATTTGGCATATAGCCTGGTAAAATACGGCGGCGTAGTGTATCTCTGATACTCTGCGCCAATGTAATTTTATCTGAATCTGGCCCCATAACTTTTGCACAAAGCAATCAATATACACTTATTGGGATTTTTTTTTACCAAAAACGTAGCAAAATACATTTTGGTCTAAATTTATGAAGACATTTGATTTTCTTTCTATTTTTTTATTGCATATGTATTATAGCAGAAAGTTAAAAATAGTTGTGGTTTTTTTTTCAAAATTGTTGGTGTTTGCAAAGGTGATCAAATACCACCAAAAGAAAGCTCTATTTGTGTGAAAAAAATACATTATATACATTAAATTACGTAATTTTATTTGGGTACAGTGTCGCACAGAGTCAGTTAAAGTAATGCAGTACCGTATCACAAAAAATTGCCTAGTCATAAAAGGGGGATAAATCTTCCAGAGGACAAGTGGTTAAAGCGGTTGTATAGTCCCCAAAATGTTTTTATTTTTTTGTCACCTGTAAGGCAAAAGGCATAATGAGCTAGTATGCAGCGCATACTAGCTCATCATGAAATCCTTACCTAAGAACGAGGCAACGGTCACTCACCTGGTCCACACCGAAGTAGCTGACATGGTTGTCTTGGCGTGTCTTCCGGGTATCACGGCTCCAGCACTGTGAGTGGTTGGAGCCGCGATGTCGTCGCATGCACGCGGGAGACTTTTCTCCGGCAGGGTCCGGCGTCTGCCGAGTCTTTAGCCGAGAATCCCCTGCAGTCAGCGGCTCATTGCAAGGGGAATATCGAGATATTTTTTTTACCTACAGGTAAGCCTTATTATAGGCTTACCTGTAGGTAAAAGTGTAAAAATGGACTATACAACCGCTTTAAAAACAAAAGCCTCCACAACCCAAAACTCTTGGGTGGCATTCTCCCAAACTGAACACTGTCTTTGTCCAAAGCAACAGATTCATGTATCCCAACAACACCCCACACTACCATCGTTTTCTCATCCATTGTTGCTTATACCGACTCTCTATGCGAAGAGCAGCCATGGGAAGCACATTAGTCTCTTCCCTTGCTCCTACAATATAATGCTTAGTGCTTGGATGCCAATTAGCTGAACCTGTTGCTTTATGCAAAGTAGTATGTCCACTTGTATGAGCAAAGTAGAGGTCCACTTTAAAGGGAATAGAATAGAATAGTAAATTTTCATGAGGAAGCATTCCTAAGCTGGCCACAAAAAGTACAATCTGATTGCAAAATCTCTGTTCAATCTACTTACATTATTGTAGTGATTACAATACCTTTTGACATTATGACCCATATTTTGCTTTCTTGCTAAGCCATATTTTTATGAGCCCTCTCACAAACCTTATCATATCAGTAACCTGGGCTTGGTTCCAGGCCATACCTTGCCAAGAAAATTCTATGAAAAAAGGCTCTCAAGCCTATCAGACATGGGGGTTGATTTACTAAGCACTGTGCAATCATGTATGAGAAAAAGTACAGCATTTTGCACATGATTGAATGGTGGAAGTCAACAGAGCTTCGCCTCATTCACTAAGCTCTGGGGTGAATTCCCTTCCAAAGTGCAACTTCCCTTCCCTTGCAATGTAAACAGATCTCACATATACTCCAGACTTTTTTCTCCACATCAGGGGCGGACTGACAACTCATGGGGCCTCCAGGCAATAGGAGATTATGGGGCCCCCCGGGCAATAGATTATGGGGCCACACAGTATACACACATACAGTATACATACACAGTATACACACACACACATACAGTATACATACACAGTATACACACACACAGTATACATACACAGTATACACACATACAGTATACACACACAGTATACACACACACATACAGTATACACACACAGTATACACACACACACAGTATACATACACAGTATACACACACATACAGTATACATACACAGTATACACACACATACAGTATACATACACAGTACACACACATACAGTATACATACACAGTATACACACACATACAGTATACATACACAGTATACACACACACATACAGTATACATACACAGTATACACACACACACACACACATACAGTATACATACACAGTATACACACACACAGTATACATACACAGTATACACACACAGTATACACACACACATACAGTATACATACACAGTATACACACACATACAGTATACATACACAGTATACACACACACACATACAGTATACATACACATACACACACACACAGTATACATACACAGTATACACACACATACAGTATACATACAGTATACACACACACACAGTATATACACAGTATACACACATACAGTATACACACACATACACACACACACAGTATACATACACAGTATACACACACATACAGTATACATACACAGTATACACACACATACAGTATACATACACACACACACACATACAGTATACATACACAGTATACACACACATACACACACAGTATACATACACAGTATACACACACACACAGTATACATACACAGTATACACACACACACACACATACAGTATACATACACACACACAGTATACACACACACATACAGTATACATACACAGTATACACACACATACAGTATACATACACAGTATACACACACTCATACAGTATACATACACAGTATAAACACACACACATACAGTATACATACACAGTATACACACACGCATACAGTATACATACACACGCATACAGTATACATACACAGTATACACACACACATACAGAATACATACACAGTATACACACACACATACAGTATACATACACAGTATACACACACACACACACATACAGTATACATACACAGTATACACACACACATACAGTATACATACACAGTATACACACACATACAGTATACATACACAGTATACACACACACATACAGTATACATACACAGTATACACACACACATACAGTATACACACACACACAGTATACATACACAGTATACACACACATACAGTATACATACACAGTAAACACACACACACATACAGTATACATACACAGTATACACATACAGTATACATACACAGTATACACACACACATACAGTATACATACACAGTATACACACACACATACACATACAGTATACATACACAGTATACACACACATACAGTATACATACACAGTATACACACACACATACAGTATACATACACAGTATACACACACACACACATACAGTATACATACACAGTATACACACACACATACAGTATACATACACAGTATACACACACACACATACAGTATACATACACAGTATACACACACATACAGTAAACATACACAGTATACACACATACAGTATACATACACAGTATACACACACATACTGTGTACATATACAGTACACACACATACAGTATACATACACAGTATACACACACATACAGTATGCATACACAGTATACACACACAGACACACAATATACACACACGGTATTCACACAGAATACACATACACACACTGAAAGGTACTGGAGAGGCGGGACAGCTATAATCCTGGGATTTTTTTTAAAAACACAGATTTTTACATACTGTCCCTGGTTTTACTGAGGCTGGCAATCCTAGTGGCATGGGACCCTCAGGCAGGGCCCAAGTGCCCGAATGGTCAGTCCGCCCCTGCTCCACATACTGAATAAACCTGTTTTTATATATAATCTGATATGCTCTAATTTAAAATCCGTCTTTATAATCCCAATCATCCAAATCACAAAGTGCTGAGCACAAATACTCACCCAAAATAACTCCTGAACATCCACAAATCCTCAGAGATTCAGAGCCGACAAAGAAGTCAATTTATGACGGTCCTTTCAGTAAACACCTTTTACTTTTTATATTGTTGGCACTTTGCTATTCTGATCTATCTAAACTAAGAAAAGGGAGATTTCAGTAGTGCAATAAATTCAATGCAGAATTTTTACGAGTATACTTTGCCTTCGGTGCAGTAAAATGGGAGGAAGCCGGCCAGTTCCAGGAATTCTGGTTCACCCCAGGTCCCCTCACTCTTGTCCTGTATGATTGCCAAGATGAAAAGATTTGTACGCAGGGGGTTGGGATGCGCTCTCAGCAATGAAAGGGTCAAGTTCAGAAAAGAACACCCAAGGTCATTATGACAGAGGGCCTCCTGACTGAAAGAATTAATGTCAGTGTTGCCCACAGCAAGAAATCATCATTATTTGCAGAATTTATTTTTTCCAGGTCTGGGCAAAGCCTCCAAGCCACGTTATATATGTACCAAACTTATAAGAGGGGGAAGAGGTGTTTTTTGAGGGCAATATTCTTAGGCATCGTCATCTTCACAATTTTAATCGTACTTCTATTACTGCTAATTTAAAGTGGGCAACTGGTCTTGCACAGTTGTACAGGATTCCCTTCTGTACTGAAAATGCTTACTTACTGTATTTCACTGCACACTGGGGTGGATTTACTAAAACTGGAGGGTGCAAAATTTGGTGCAGCTTTGCATGGTAGCCAATCAGCTTCTAATATCAGCTTGTTTATTTAAAGTGTCACTAAACCCACATCATAAAAAAACTATCAATAAATTCTGTATTGCACACTGTTCATACTCACTCAGTCACTATGATATTCATTTTTTGTATTCTGCAAAAAACCTGGTTGATCCTACTGTTCTCTAAATCTACCTTCTGTGTATGCCCAATTCAGCTGGGGATTTAGCAAAGCAGTGTTGGCAGCTCTGCACATGATAAATTCTCAGTGAGTTTCTATGCTGAGCATTTCCTCTCTATCACATCTGAGCAGTGCATGTGACTATGTGCCATCTTGCTACACCCCCTACTCCTCCATATTAATGATACACCGAGAAGAGGGCCAGTGGACATCTTGCTACACCCACCAAAGTTTTTAATTTTGCAGTTATTTTTAGCAGGAAAACCTTATAAGGTGAAATACAGTATTTAGAAATCCAACGGACTGTTTAGATGTTGAATTTTAAAAGCAGCAGCAAACCTGCTGATCTCACAGGTTTGCTAATGTGACAGAACAGTGCTGATTTAAAAAAAATGTAAACAGTCCGATGGATTTCAAAATACAGTAAAACCTTGGTTTGAGAGTAACTTGGATTGAGCGTTTTGCAAGACAAGCAAAATTAAATTTTTTAATAAATTTTGACTTGATATACAAGTAGCGTGATGTCACAACTGAGTATAAAAGAGAAGAGAGGCACCTCTAAGTGTAGCAACAGGGCCGGACTTACCATTGGGCTTGACTGGGCTCAAGCCCATGGGCCCCACCCAATAGGGGGCCTCCTTTTTTTTAGGGGTCTGGAGGTCCCCAGGGCCCCGGAGGCCCCCAGGGCCTGGACAGCAACCCCTACTTTTTTTATTTATTTTTTATAAAAAAATATGTTTTTTAGATATTTATTTATTTATTTATAATAATAATAATTATATATATATATATATATATATATATATATATATATATATATATATATATATATATATATATATATAATTATTATTATTATTATTATTAAAGGGCCCAGAGGTCTCCAGGGCCCCCGGATGGCAACCCCCCCTTTTTTTTATAAAAAAAATAAATTACATTTTTTTATATATATATATTTTTTTTTATTAAAGGGCTCAGAGGTCCCCAGGGCCCCATGTGGCAACCCCCCCATTTTTTTTTTTTTTTTTTTTTTTATAAATGTTTATTTTTATATTTTTGTTTATATTTTTTATTTTTTATTAAAAGGCCCAGAGGTCCCCAGGCCCCCCAGATGACAACCTCCCTTTTTTATGTATTTTTTATAAATGTTTATTTATTTTTTATTTTTTTTAGGGGTCTGGAGGTCCCCAGGGGCTCGGAGGCCCCCAGGGCCCCGGACAGAAACCCCTACTTTTTTTATTTATTTTTTAATAAAAAAAATATTTTTTTTTAGATATTTATTTATAATATTAATAATTATATATATATATATATATATATATATATATATATATATATATATTAGGGCTGTGCAAATTAACTTTTAATTAATCGATTAATCTTAAATCTTTTTGATCGATTAAAATTCTTTTGATTGGTACTCACCTCTCCGCTGGCTTCTGGGCCTTCAGGGAGTTCCGTCGGAGATCGAGTAATGTCATGGATACCGGCGGGGCTTGCCGTGTCCATCTGAAGGGCTCCTTTGCTGTGCCTTCATATCTGCATGTCGGCGGGACCTTACTATCTGCCACACACAGGGGCTGTTACACTTCCCTCTATCAACCTGGGATTCTACAGCCATCCATTGGGAACTGTGATAGTTCCCTTCATGGGACATCTACATGCCGACGGACTGATGTTAACATCTCATCTGGATTCAGCAGTAATATCATTGTACACATTTTTATACCAGTATCATACTTAGCTACATGTTTGTATATGACTGCTTTTGGTACCATTTGGTATTACTCGCACCATTTTTACAGTTTATGTAGCTACATCGATTTTATCTCCAGTGCAATATTTATTTGGTTACCTACTTGAAGACTATAAAAGCTTTAATGCTATTCCCATCGAGCGCTGCCTTTGTGTGTTTTTTGTATCCTGCTCTCCATTTTTCCAGTGGTTGGAGCTGCACTGGGAATCAGCCTGCAAGGAGATCAGCTAAAAGTAGTTGGATCTGTATGTGCGTTATAATTAATCAAAATTATTCGATTAATCGATTAAAAAATAAAACGATTAATCGAACACAAAAATGTTGATCAGTAACAGCCCTAATATATATATAAATGTATATATATATATTATTATTATTATTATTATTATTATTATTAAAGGGTCCAGAGGTTTCCAGGGCCCCCGGATGGCAACCCCCCCTTTTTTATAAAAAAAATTACATTTTTTTTAATATATATATATTTTTTTATTAAAGGGCTCAGAGGTCCCCAGGGCCCCATGTGGCAACCCTCCCTTTTTTTTTTTTTTTTTTTTATAAATGTTTATTTTTTTATTTTTGTTTATATTTTTTTATTTTTTATTAAAAGGCCCAGAGGTCCCCAGGGCCCCCGGATGGCAACCTCCCTTTTTTATGTATTTTTTATAAATGTTTATTTATTTTTTATTTTTTTAGGGGTCTGGAGGTCCCCAGGGGCCCGGAGGCCCCTAGGGCCCCGGACAGCAGCCCCCACTTTTTTTATTTATTTTATATTAAAATATGTTTTTTAATATTTTTTTTATATATATATATATATATATATATATATATTATTATTATTATTAAAGGGCCCAGAGGTCTCCCCCCTTTTTTATATTTATATTTTCTTTCTTTTTTATAAATGTTTTTATTTTTTATTAAAGGGCCCAGAGGTTTCTTTTTTCTTTTTATTAAAGGGCCCAGAGATCCCCAGGGCCCCGAGTGGCTACCCCCCTTTTAAAATATATATATATATATATATATATATATATATATAAAACAATTTTTTTGTTTTCTTTATTTCTTCTTTTTTTTGTAAAGGCCCCCCCTGCTTCTCAATTTGCGGCAGCCCCCTCTGCTTCTCAATTTAAGACGGCAGCACCCCCCCCCCCCCCCAGGTTCAGGCAGCAGCACCCCACCTCTGCTCCAGGGGGCCCATGCATTAAGATGTGTAAGGGGCCCCAAAATTCCGCTTCTTCTCGCAGTCCCGCGAAAGGGTTAATTTTCCCGTACTGCAATAGGAGGCAGCACGGAAGCAGGAGGAACCGGAGTGGTGTGTGGAGGACTGTGGATGCTGAAGGGAAGAAAGCCGACAGCCGGGCTAATGACAGTCTGTGGCCCTGGCTGTCGGCACAGGTGAGAGGCCCCCCCCCCCCCGCTCTGCTGAAGGGAAGAGAGCACAGATGAGAGTCACCCCCCCGCTCAACAACTTTAATGCCCCCCCGCTCAACAACTTCAATTCGCCCCCCCGCTCAACAACTTTAATGCGCACCCCCCCCGCTCAACAACTATGACCCCCCCGCTCCAGGGGGCCCCTTCACTACTCAAGCCCAGGGGCCCCCACCACCCTAAGTCCTGCCCTGTGTAGCAATATGGTTACATTTAATGAAGATACAACATTTAGTAACATATTCCTAAACTTATGCCGCCTACACATGATTGGGTTTCTCGGCTGTGTTTTCACCGCCAAGAACCCCGACAGCAAAACCGAAGACCGTCTTGGTCCCTTTTGCCCATGTACACACGGACAGTTTTCCCGACATGTTTTCTCTTGGTCGAGAAAACCGGCCATGTGTAAGCTCCACCCCATCCCTATGGGAAAACTGCTGAGGAAAAAAATGCAGTGATTCGCAACGAGTAAATTTAAAACATGTTCTACATTTTCTTGTCGTAATTCTTGGCGGGAAAACTGCTGGAGAGCCTACACACGGCCGTTTTTCTCATCCAAGAGAAAACATGACAGTTTTCCCGACGAGAAAACTGATCGTGTGTACGCGGCTTTAGAGGCGCCTCTCTTCTCTTTTATACTCTATTAGCTCTTGCTGGATTTTGCTTCTAATCCCCTTGTGGAGGCTTCCATTTGTGGATGGTTATTTTATAGTTACACAACCTGGTCACATTGCTATTAACTTTTTATATGGACTATAAACTGAAGGACCTATGAATAAATGGTTGTGGAACGAATTATCTGAGTTTTCATTATTTCTTAGGTGAAAATATGCTTTGATATACAAGTGCTTTGGATTACAAGCATGTTTCTGGAACAAATTATAATCGCAATCCAAGGTTTTACTGTATTGTATTTCACCATATATTCTCAGTTTGCTGTTAAAAATGACTGTGAAGTTCAAAACTCTGGTGGGTGTAACAAGATGTCCGCTTGCCCCCTTCTCCATGTATCATTACTGTGGAGGAGTGTGGGGTGTAGCAAGATGGCAGTGACAGAACGTCACTTCCGTTACACATTCTGACGGGTCGCCAATCTTACAGAACTTTAGATATAGCCTCTAAGAATATATGTGTATAGTAATTAAAATGGTTGTAGTCAATTTTTCAATAATCAATAGTATAGTAAGGCTTACCTGTAGGTAAAAAAAAAATATCTCCTAAACCTGTATGGTTTAAGAGAGATCCCCCTCACAATGAGCCACTGACTGCAGCGGCGCATGCGCACAGGGGATTCACGGCTGAAAGCCCGGCAGACGCTGGACCTTGCCGGAAAGAAATCTCACGTGCGCACGAGCGGAAATGATGACATCGCGGATCCAGCCACTCACATGGCTGGAGCCGCGATACCCGGAAGACACGCTGAGGCAACATGTCATCTCCCTCGGCGTGGGCCAAGTGAGTTACAGATGCCTCGTTCTAAGGTAAGTATTTCATAATGAGCTAATATGCAGTGCATACTAGCTCATTATGCCTTTTGCCTAACAGGTGACTTTAGACGTATATAGATTGGAGTTTTGGTCCCCTAACCAAAAAAAAACAAGGGACAGGGGCAAATGGACTATTACGGTACGATAGGTAGGTAGAAACACATATATAGAAAAATATACATGGAATTTTTATTAATACAAAAATCAATAAAACAATTACATTGTACATGACTTTGTGTGTTTTATTGATTTTGTATTAATAAAAATTCCATGTATATTTTTCTATATACTGGGCCAGATTCTCAAAAATGATACGACAGTGTATCGTAGGAAACACCGTCATATCTCTGTTTTTTTTACTGGGTATCTATGCGTGTGATTCCTAGAATCACTTACGCATAGATACAGTGAAGATCCGACAGGTGTAAAACACTTACACTGTCGGATCGTAGATGTAATTACTTTTCTGGCCGCTAGGTGGTCTTTACGTTGTTTTCTCATTTGCCTATGCAAATGAGCCTAATACGCCGATTCCCGAACGCTTTTACGCCTCCCCGTCGTTGTTTACGTCGTTTCCGTAAGCCTAAACCTACCCCTGCTATATGAGGAGTAGGTTTACGAAGTTCCGTCGTTGCCATGTTAAGTATGGCGTCGGGTCAGCATCGTCTTTTTTCTGTCGGTTACGTCGTTTTACTAAGTCGTTCGCGAATAGGGCATTGCGTAAGTGTCGTTTTGACGTCGGTTTCAACGACGCTTTCCGACATGAGCTGGGGCATGCGCACTGGGCTTTTTTCCCGGCCGGCGCATGCACAGTTCGATCGACACGGGGGCGCGCTTAATTTAAATACAAGCCGCCCCCTTTGAATTACGCGGTATTATGCAGGGCCATTTACACTACGCCGCTGCAAACTACGGAGCAAGTGCTTGGAGAATACGGCACTTGCTCCATTAAGTTGCGGCGGCGTAGTGTAAATGGCTTACGCTACGCCGCCGCAGATTCTATGTGAATCTGGCCCACTGTATGTGTTTCTACACTTGACTCTACCTATCTGTACCGTAAAAAGTCCAATTGCCCCTGTCCCTTTGTTTTTTTGGTTTGGGGACCAAAACTCCGATCTTTATAATCTGATGGAACACCAGTGCCAGGGACTGAAGACAGCGGCTGAGACCGACTGGAGTGAGCACACCGCTGGATCGTGGCTCAGGAGAGTGGCTGTTTTTTAAAATTCAGCAGCTACAGTTTTTGTAGCTGCTGACTTTTGCACAGGTGGCTGGAACTCCGCTTTAAAATAAAGGAAAAAGCCTTAAAAATAAAAGTAAGGGAGCCATCACAGCTAAGGATAAGTTGCAATAAATTATATTTTTGTTTTTGGGTTTGTTTGCGCTTTTAGCGTGCATTGCTTTTACTGACATCGCATTAACGAACAAACATTATTGTGCATAGGTGTCAAACACAAGGCCCGCGGGCCGAATCCAGCCCTCCAGGCCATTTCATGTGGCCCTCGCACCACCAGCCCTCCTCTGGTCCTCCTCCAGACCCTTACTTTCTGCTTTTAAGCGATGCATCCAGCTTCTTCCCAGCAGCAGCATAAGGAAAGGGGGGATGCACTGTGATGTAAGGGAGAGTGGGGGACTCAACTTATGATGGTGGGGGGGGGGGGCTCTTGACATCTAATGTATGGGGATAGCCCTTTTGAGGGCAATCATAATGCCGATTGCAGCCCATAATGAAATTGAGTTTGACACTCCTGGTGTAGTGTGAACAGACCCAGGTGCTCTCTGCTACATGCACCACTCTCCTACATTTTATATCAACATATGAAATAAAGTATGACTGGTTACTGATGAACGCTTCTAGAATTTTTGTCGGATTCCTGAGATATATAGTCTAGCTCGTGCTTGCATAATATCATCTCACATAACCTGATAGAGAAAACAGGGCCTTTTACATTGTGTGCAGTGGTCTGCGATAATCTCTCCGGATGACATAGTTCCATTTATTTCTCTGGCGATTGCCAGGCAGTAATAGTCCCTCCGACCACCCTGTATTTATCTCTTGCTTTACAATGTCACACCTACATGGAGTGCAACAGCCCACTCAGAGACATCGCACACAATGCACCATCATTCTCATTCCTTGAAAGCGCACATCTAAAGCTTTCATTAGTGATAGTTAGAAGAAATGTACCATTGTGCATGGAAATGTATACAAGTGCATCCTGTGCATTCATTACTCCATCTCCCACACAAATTAAACTGCAGATAATCAATATGTGCCCGAGAAGAATAGACGCCCAGGACTGGCTTCTTCTAAACCATATAGAAGTACTCTGCTGAGAGCTATTAATTCTAAAAAACACATTGTTATATAAAAAGGTGTGTCAGCAGATTTCAGCACTGAAGGTATTTCATATAAAAATGTATTTAATCAGAACTCCAGCCAGGAAGATCAAGACAAAAATGAATAGCCCAATAAAGGATAACATAAAAAACAGCTTTTGCTGCAATATTCAGGTTTAGTCTAGAGATTCCCCCTGCAGTACTTTTCTTTCTTCCACCAGATGTCCTCAGTCTAATGGCCATCATCATTCAATCCACTTCCTCTGAGCCAGGGCATCCTGGACCTGGCCCAGCCTGTGACTGGACAGTGAAAGGAGAAGCAGCACACTGATCAACTCGTCTCTCTGCCACTCTGTTTTCTCTTCCTATCAGCAAGCGTCTTGGACTGACTGCTTCTTTCTTTCACACCTCAGCCCTGCTGTACAGGGATTGCAATAGGCTGATAAAAGGTCAAATTTAGGCACTTCTAATGCTTTTATTTATATTATATAATGCTTATATTTATTGATGTATTGATAATTATAAAGCTGCATTGATAGATAGATAGATAGATAGATAGATAGATAGATAGATAGATAGATAGACATATCTATCTATCTATCTAGTATCTATCTATCTATCTATCTATCTAGTATCTATCTATCTATCTATCTATCTATCTATCTATCTATCTATCTATCTATCTAGTATCTATCTATCTATCTATCTATCTATCTATCTATCTATCTATATATATATATATATATATATATATATATATATATATATATACACACACACTATATTACCAAAAGTATTGGCGACGCCTGCCTTTACATGCACATGAATTTTAATGACGTCCCGGTCTGAAGCCCTGTACACACGGGCCATAATCTCGTCAGGAAAAAAACTTTGTTTTTCCTGACGAGCTTCTTGGTAAGAATCTCTTGCCGCCTGAGTGTACACACACTTATTTCAAAAGAACCTGGTTCTTTTGAAAGGCAAGAACACAGTGACGTCATTGCGTACGACGAGCATGCGCTCGCCGCCATCTTGCTGCACCCTACCCATGCCTAGGAAGCTACCGCACACGAGTCAAAGTCATTTCGACAGGTAAGTATACACACTCTCGGGTTTCTCGGCAGGAAAACACTGCTGAGAATCACAACGAGAATATAGAGAGCAGGTTCTCTATTTTTCTTGTCGAGATTTTTGGCAGTTTTGTTGATGAGAAACCTCAAATTGCTTTTCACCAGTCTATGACTGGACAAAAGATGGCAGCAGCAAACTGATAGCTGTTATAGCTGCAAAGGGTGGGCCAACTTAATATTGAACCCTACGGACTGAAGCCTCGTACACACGCTCAGTTTACTCGGCAAGAACCAGCAAGGAAACTGCTGACAGAGCTTTCTTGCCGAGTAAACTGAGCGTGTGTACGAGGCTTCAGTCCGTAGGGTTCAATATTAAGTTGGCCCACCCTTTGCAGCTATAACAGCTAGCAGTTTGCTGCTGCCATCTTTTGTCCAGTCATAGACTGGTGAAAAGCAATGTGACCAAGCTGTATTGGTTATAAACAGTACAAAGAAGTGAGGTCACCAGCCGGGCTCTGCTTCCCGATAGGGTTGTGTAAATCTGAGGATGGGTAAGACAGAATTATAAAATCCTTTGGCAGATAAAACAAATCCTATAAATGTATTTCAAGCGGAGGTTCACCCAAAAATCAACTTTCTGACATTAGATCCAGCATACTGCTAATATCTGCAGTATGCTGGGGTTTTTTTTTGTACTTATCGTTTTATGAGCCATAGTTATCCGGCTCCGAGCGGGGAATCCTGCGGGGAGTAGGCGTTCCTAAGCCAAGAGGAGTTGATTGACGGGCTGCTAAGGCGCGTCACGCCATCCGAAAATACCCGAAGTGACACTCGGGTGTTTACGGCGCTATACGGCGCCTGCGCCTGCCGTGTAGAGCTGACTGCGCAGGCCCTGTAAACACCCAGGTGTCACTTCGTTTTTTTTTGGAAGGTGTGACGCACCTTAGCAGCCCGTCAATCAACTCCTCTTGGCTTAGGAACGCCTATACCCGGAAGCGATCCCCGCTCGGAGCCGGATAACAACGGCTCATAAAACGATAAGTACCAAAAAAAAAACCCCCAGCATACTGCAGATGTCAGCAGTATGCTGGATCTAATGTCAGAAAGTTGATTTTCGGGTGAACCCCGGCTTTCAACAGTGTATTTAGCTGTTTGCCTAGAGTTTAGCTTTGACCATTGGTATTTTACATGCAAAAAAAAGCAAAGTAATGTGGCGCTTACTGAATAATAATAATTAACATATATTCAAACAGGTGTTCTTAATAAAAATGCAATTGACACAGATTATCAATAACAAACAACTAGGGTTGTCCCGATACCACTTTTTTAGGACCGAGTACAAGTACCGATACTTTTTTTCAAGTAGTCGCCGATACCGAATACCGATACTTTTTTAAAATGTGTCCCCCACAAATGCAGCCATGTCCCCCACATATGCAGCCATGTCCCTCCAGCCATGTCCCTCCATACCTAGCCGCTGCACGGAGAACATCACAGCATTCATTTGAATAGCTGTTTTGCCCGCGCGTATAGACACTCCCCCTTGCTCGGGATTGGACAGATCACGATCACCCATCCAATCCTGAGCAAGGGGGAGTGTCTATATGCAGCGGGAACACTACAGCTATTTAAATGAAAGCTGTGATGTTCCCGCACGTCGTTTAACCCATGCAGCGGCTTTCGCGGCAGCGGGGGGAAGTATTCTATTTAGGTATCGGGGGTATTTGCGGGAGTACAAGTACTCCCGCAAATACTCGGTATCGGTCCTGATACCGATACTGGTATCGGTATCGGGACAACCCTACAAACAACTAACATAACCAATGTATGGATTAAAGTGCACAAAGTGCAGATACCCCTTGATAAAGTCACGTGTTCAATGACGCAACGCATCAGGGAGGAGACGGATGTCGCCACGTCCGGTCGCTGCCAAGACCGGAAGTCTTCACGTTTGCCAAGCTGTATTGTGCTACGCTTTTACTGTGAGTAACTACTTGTTTTATTAATAAAATTTTACATGCATAGTTGTGAACTTTTTTTACATGCATAATTGTGAACTATGTAACTCCAGTCCACTTTTGTTGAGAATAAAGCATCACGATCTATGTACATTGCAAAGATTATAACAAATTTGTTGCGGAATCCTACCTTTTGTTATTCCTCAGAAATAGATGTGTGTTTGTCTGTATCCAAGCGCACAGTGTATCTGTATGGGAGTGGTTTCATAATTATCAATCAGCTGCTGCATCTGCAGTTCTCTAATGAGGAAAGTGGTAGGGTCTGCATCCCTTTGGATATTTGCCTTTGGGAGTATCATTTTTGTTGCAGAGGATGCTGAAAATCTGATTTGTATCTTAGTGCAGACTTCTGGGAAAATCAGTAAGCCAATCACACAAGCAGGAAATTACATTTTCAGGGGGCATTATTTTGTACATAACAGGCGTAAAGTAGCCTGGTCATTGGACAGCCAAATCCTCTGGGCTGAAGTGGTTAAATTAGTAGGGAAAGCTGATATCTGATTGCTGTATATATACACCTTGTATTGCTGGGAGTTATAGTCCCACTTTAGACTGACACTAGAGATTCCCCTGCTGTCTACCACTGATTCAGTTATATAAAACCCCTGGAGATCGAATCTGTTAACAAAAAAGCTTAATTTTAAACGGCCATGACTCAGGCTTGGCACAAAAAAAAATCTATTTATAACCCAACAAATCAGATCCTTGTACAAGTTGGTAGCTAGGCTGGGAAAGTCTGGAGTGTACAAGAACTATCACTCTCTCTGCAGAAGTCTTTACATTAGGCAGCAAGCATTACCAAATGAAATAAAGAACACCTACTTGAAAAAAAAAACATGCTGCTTTACAGAGAAAATGGAGCATTTACCTCAATTTAAGCACTTACAGACCGGAAGATTTTCCCCCTTAATGACTAGGCCATTTTTTGTGATACGGCGCTGCGTCGCTTTAACTGACAATTGAGCGGTCGTGAGATGCTGCACCCAAACAAAATTGACGTCCTTTTTTTCCCACAAATAAAGCTTTCTTTTGGTGGTATTTGATCATCTCTGTGTTTTTTTTTTCTTTGCACTATAAACAAAAAAAGAGCGACAATTTTGAAAAAAAACGATATGTTTTACTTTTTGCTATAATAAATATCCCCCCCAAAAAAAAATGTCTTCCTCAGTTTAGGCCAGGGTTCGACAAACCCCGGGTGCCAAATCGCAATTGCAACTAGAATTTGCGACCTGACGGGTATTCTGTGTCTCCCCTGCGCCTCCATAACCCCCCACCCCGCGCGATTGCGTCGGGCCGGTCGATAACTTTGCGGGCTTTGGCAGGCCTATGCTTCCTTCTGTGATCTGGCGCCATCTTGTGGTGGCCGTTGGTATGACAAGAAGAAAACCACCAATGCTAATGGGGCTTCCTGCCTGTTTTACTGCCATCTCCTTCCCAAAGTGGAGAAGGAAGTGTTTGCAGCCGTCATCTGGCGCCTTTTGCCTAATGGTGAGTGTGGGGTGGCTGGTTTAAATAGCTTAATATAAGTAATTTTTAAGTAATTAAGTAATCATTTTCTCACAATAATAATTTACTTAGAACCCCCAAACATTACATATTTTCTAACACCCTATAGAATAAAATGGCGGTCATTGTAATACTTTCTGTCACACCGTATTTGCGCAGCGGTCTCAGAACCACACATTTTTCGGACAAAATACACTTTTTTTAAATAAAAAAATAAGACAAGAGTAACGTTAGCCCAATTTTTTTTTTTTATTGTGAAAGATAATGTTACACCGAATAAATTGATGGAGACAAACTTTTACCCTTTTAAACCAACACTTACCTGCCCCACAGTCCACCTATGCGAGACCCCTCCTCTCCAAGGCGCTGTCATAGCAACTGTGGGCACCTGGCCGTGACAGTTTACGGCTTCACGGCCGGGCGCGCACTGCGAATGCGGAAGTCGTTTTGCGCTCTGCTATTGGCCAGTCAATCTTTTGGGACCTGTGATGTGTCCCAGAAGATTGTTGGCAGGGACGAGCTGCCTAGGGTGAGAGGATTTGCGGCCTAGGCGGCCAAAAAGAGGAGTTCTTTGCCATGAGGTGCCATGTTGAACTTCCAGCGACCAGTATGAGAGTCAAAAGTGTCAGTTAGTGTCTGAATGTTCGCCACAATATCGCAGTCTCGCTATGAGCCACTGATCGCCACCATTACTAATGAAAAAATTAAGTAAAAATAAATAGAATTATCCCATAGTTTGTAGACGCCATAACTTTTGCGCAAACCAATCAATATACGCTCATTGTGATTTGATTATTTTAACAAAATTATGTAGCAGAACACATAGGCCCGGATTCACAGACAGCAAGCGCACATTACGCAGCTGTAGCGTATCACCTTTACGCTACGCCAACGCAGCGCAGAGAGGCAAGCATGGAATTCATAAAGCCAGTGCTCCCAACGTTGCATCAGCGTGGCATGGGTTTCAAAGGCGCAGGCCAGCATAAGTGGAAGTGGGCGTGATCCATGCAAATGATGGGCCGAGGGCCAGACAAGTATGTATAACGAACTGCGCATGCGCCGTGACGTGAACGCATCTCCCTGCACATACTCACAACCACGTCGGAACAACTGCCTAAGATACGCCGGATCACTGTGTACGCTGTTAACGTAACCTACGCCCAGCCAGACACACGTCCAACGTAAAACACGCTGGCTTGTGTTCCCTGGTGCAGACTTGAGCATGTCTGTTGCTGAGTTACACCTCCTTTATGGGGAATAACTCCACCAAAGGAAAGCTCTATCGTTCTTAAGACATTTATTTAATTTGGGTACAGTGTTTCGTGACTGAGTAATTGTCAGTCACAATATTGGAGCACTGAAAAATGCCTGCTGCTCATATCCTGCTGGACGTACAACTTACGCGCGTAACCCGCTTCGGGCGCACGTACATTCGTGAATCGCCGTATTTACCTCATTTGCAAGTTTGAATGGCTAATCAATGGGAGCGGCACCATGCACCCAGCCTAAATGTACGCCCACCCTACGCCGGCGTAAGCAAGTTACGTCGGCAGGATGTAGCCTGGTTTTAGGCGCATCTCTGTTTGTGG
Organism: Rana kukunoris; assembly: GCA_029574335.1. Classification (NCBI taxonomy): domain Eukaryota; kingdom Metazoa; phylum Chordata; class Amphibia; order Anura; family Ranidae; genus Rana; species Rana kukunoris. The sequence continues at coordinate 397,452,054 of CM056051.1, forward strand.
GTCGGGAGCACAGATACGACGGCGCACATTTGCACTTACGTCGGCGTAACTTGTTATACGACAGCGTAAGTGCTCTGTGAATCCGGGCCATATTGTCCTAAATTTATGAAAAAATGTGATGTTTTAAAAAAATTTATTGGATAGGTTTTATAGCAGAAATTAAAAAATATATATTTTTCTTTTCAATATTGTTGGTCTTTTTTTGTTTATAGCGCAAAAAAAAAAAAACGCAGATCAAATACCACCAAAATAAATCTCTATTTGAGGGAAAAAAAGGACATTAATTTAATTTTGTAAAATGTTGCACGGCCGTGCAATTGTTAGTTAAGTAAGTAATGCAGTGCCAGATCGCAAACATGGCCTGGTCATGCAGGGTGGGGGGGGGGGGGGGGGGGTAAATCTTCCAAAGGTCAAGTCAAACAAAGAAAATGGTCAATGATTCTAAAAAAGATACCAGCCAGAGGGCTCTCAAAGACAATAGACTGTTATGTAAATGACAAGCAAGGACAATCGAACAAGTCTAGTATTCTTCCAGTGTACAAATCATTTATTCTTTTGTGTACATGTATGAATTTTTTTATATATATACAGTATATATACATGCAGGCACACAGCTAGACATTCTCATGTTTTATAGATTTTACAGTCTACATTAGCTGAGATTGATTCTGATACTACTGCCTCCTCTAACAGCGTTGGCACTGGGGAATGAGAATGGCACAAAGGCTTCTGGGCCCACACAGATCTGCTAGTAAGTGTGAGGCCCCGTACACACGGCCGAGGTTCTCGCCAGAAACCAGCCAGAACCTCGCTGGGAGCTGCATTCCAGCGAGAACCTCGGCCGTGTGTACGCTCTCTGCTCGCCCCGCCCGTCGGGAAACCCGTCGAGCAAATAGAGAGCAGGTTGTCTATTTGCTCGACGGCCCGTCGGGATGAATGGCTGGTTGCCATTCACGACGGGCGGGTCGCAGATTCTGACGGCCGGCAGAGAACCTCGACGGGCGGAATGATGTGTTCCGCCCGTCGAGGTTCCCTGTCGTGTGTACGGGGCCTGACGATCATTCTTAAAGGGAGATTATCAAGATAGAAATATTGCAAATGCTATAGTTGTTTTAAGAAAAAAACTTCAAATGCTATACTTGTTTAAATAATAAATGACAGTCAGCTTCATGCCTGCTTAAAGCTGAACCCCAAGCAGATATAAAAGACACACATAAATACAGCTCTGTAATCAATATTACATCATCGAACATATTTTTAAATGCAAGAAGTGTAAGAACCTGAATCTAACTTGATATTAGCCTTGTACAGTCTAATGTATAGTCTGTACTGAAAAGAGAGAGGGAAGAAGAAGTGGCACATGCAACAAATCAGACGTGCTTAGTAAAAGTGATCTACATAATTTAAAGCAGGGTTCGACGAACCCCGGGCGCCAGGTCGCCATTACGACTAGAATTCGCGACCTGGTGCCTGGGGCATCCTGTGTCTCCGTGCGCCCCCGCCACACGATTAACGCCGCGGCTTTGCGGCCTTCTGCTGTCTTTCTGTCATCTAGCGCCATCTTGTGGTGGCCGTTGGCATGACAAGACAACCAGCAATTGTAATGGTGCTTCTCCTGTCTGTTTTCACTGCCATCTCCTTCCCTCTAATTAGCACCCCTGCAAACATTATATATTTTCTCTCCCTAGAGAATAAAATGGCGGTCGTTGCAATACTTTCTGTCACACCGTATTTGTGCAGCGGTCTTACAAGCGCACTTTTTGGGGAAAAAAATATACTTTTTTAATTAAAAAAGTAAGGCACCAGTAAAGTTAGCCCAAATTTTTTTATATTGTGAAAGATAATGTTACGCCGAGTAAATTGATACCCAACATGTCACGCTTCAAAATTGTGTCCGCTTGTGGAATGGCGAAAAACTTTTAACCTTTAAAATCTCCATAGGCAACGTTTAAAAAATTCTACAGGTTGCATGTTTTGAGTTACAGAGAAGGTCTAGGGCAGGGGTGGCCAACCAGTGGTCCGGGGGCCCTCAACCTTCTGCTCTGGAATGGTGGTTTGTCAAGCCCAGATCGCAGGTTGCCAACCCGCCATACCACAGCATCAGTGTTGTGAATGAAGCTGGTGGTAGAAGAAGAAAGCGGCTGTGGAGTAGAACCCCATAAGCTGATGCTTCCTCTACAGCGCCGGCTTTTGCTACAGGTGGAGTCTATGGCAAAGTTCAGCTAATCCACAGGATAGATACAGGTGCACTACGCTGCACCCGCTTGGCTAAACCGCAGCACATCAGTGTGAAAGCAGTCTAAGGCCCCTTTCACATTTATACGACTTGTCTCACGATTTTGTACTGCAAAATCATATGACAAGTCATTCTCCATTATTTTCAATGAACACCATTCATACTGGCACGACTTTAAGTCGTGCCGACTTTAAAGTAGTCCCTGCACTACTTTGGTCCGATTTTGATGCCACTTACACAGGCATTCATTGAAATCGCGGCCACGAATCGCGGCAAAATTGCGGTAAAATCGCAGCCGCGAATCGCGGCAAAATCGTGGTAAAATAGTGCAACTTTGAAGTCGTACAAGTGTGAAAGGGACCTTAGGCCCTTTTCATATGTTGAACCCAACCAAATGGGAAGCTCAATTCAGCTCTATAGAGCGACAGATGTCTGTTTAGGCCCGCCTACCTCCTAACCGAAAAACAGAAGGGAATTCGTCCCTTTCCATCTGGGCGGATCGGAGGGCCTATAGAGTTGCCGTGACCTGTCATCTACCTGCTCTGCTCTTTGTGGCCCTCAACTGGCTACCAAGTTGCTTAAGTGGCCCTCGCTCTTCAAAAGGTTGGGCACCCCTGGTCTAGGGCTACAATTATTGCTCTCGCTATTAATCGCGATGATACCTCACATTTGTGGTTTGAACACCGCTAGAAAAAGCCAGCCCCAAGCCGGCCGCCAAGAGCGCCAAGTAGTCCCCCAGCAAGGCGGCCAAGAAGGTGAAGAAGGCGGCCAAGCGCAAAGCGCTGAAAGCCAAGAAGGCCAAATAGAGTTACTTTATTTTTTTGGGACAAAAAAAAAAAGACTTTTGTTATTTTTTGATGAGAATTTTATCGTCCATTTATTTTTTATTTTCCTTCTAAAGAAGATGACTTTAGCACTTATCACGCAGCATGTGAGGTGATCCCTGCGGAAAAGGTTAACATGCTGCCGCCTCCGATCCTTTTTCTTTTTCAATCCGGTTACAATGTAACGTTCCGCGGAAGCCGCCAGGACTGGTCCTAATTTACTTTGCATGGCTTGTCTTTGCAGTATATATCCCGTGCTTGGTAGAGTTCGTATTTTTTTTGTACCAAGATTGTTTTTTGTATAAATAAAAAAAGATTTTTGTTTTTCTAAAAAAAAAAAAAAAAAAAGAATTATTGCTCTCGCTCTATTAATCGCAGTGATACCTCACATTTGTGGTTTGAACACAGCTTTCAAAATGCCTGGCAACATCTCTGTTAAAAAAAAAAAATGGACGGGGTGCGTTCCTGGCTCCTAACTTTTTTAGCTGGCTCTTAGATTCCAAGAAAATTTGTCAAGCCCTGGTTTAAAGTATACTCTGGGATTTGGGTATTAAAAGGTAAAAGGGCATTTTTATTGATTTAATCCATTTTTAAATTTAAATCATTTTTGTAAGATTTCTCTTCCTTGCTGGAGCGTCTGGATCAGGTCACCTGTTGTTTAGTCGTATCCGACTCTTCGTGACCTCATAGCACGCCAGGCTTTTCTGTCCTCCCCTTCCTCGAGTTTGCTTATCTTCATAATCATGTTCATTGTTTTGATGATGCTATCCAGTGCCAGAACAAGGTCATCCAGCGCCCAGGGCAAAGATACCATAGTGCGTCCCCCCTTCCCTTAGAGCCCTTTCACACTGAGCCTTGGGCAGCATTATCGAAAATCGTACGGCAGATCGTACGTCTTTTTTCGCCTCATAGTCGAATGTAGCAATTGAATAGGTTACTAAAGTCACGAAAATTCTCGTAAGACAGAAACAAAAATATCACGGAAGTGATGTCATGTGTTGTAATGTAATTTTATTGTATTTTTAGAGGACAACTATACTGACTAAACGAAAAAAAAGAAAAGATCTGTTATTGTGCAAGGAAAATTTCCGTGCTTGTGCAATTTAATAATATCAGATGAATTGTCGTGATCGGCTCTCGAAAACACTGTACTAACGATCCAATTATCATACGATTCTTCCTCAGATGACAGTTTTGGTAAGATATTCGGATCATGTGTAAGGGCCATTAGTGGTAAAGTGCCGCTAGTTTTAGCAACCCTTTACCGCTGTTTTAGCGGCACTATTTGGCCACTAGCGGGGTGCCTTTAACCCCTGCTAGCGGCTAAAGAAAGGGTTAAATGCGCCTGTGTAGCGACTCTGCCGAATCACTTTGCAGGCGCTTCGGCAGCGATGGATATTAATTTCAATGGGCAGGGGCATTGAAGGAGCGGTGTATACACCGCTCCTCCACCGTCCCAAAGATGCGGCTTGCAGGACTTTTTTTAAACATTTGGGTGACAGGGGAGGCTTTCACATTGGGGTGGCAGGGGAGGCTTTCACATTGGGGTGGCAGGGGAGGCTTTTTCAGGTGCTCTACAGGCGCTATTTTTAGCCCTTTAGCGCCTGAAAAAGGCCTCAGTGTGAAAGGGGTCTAAGGGTTAGAGTTAGGGCGCCCCCATCCCTGCAATAGAACATTTCCCCAGGGCAGCCGATCCTCCTGCCCACCCCTTTTTCCGGTCCTGATGCCATCTATCCATCTTGTTTTCTGACGTCCTCTTCCTTCCATGTTTCCCAGCATCAGGGTCTTTTCCAATGAGTCCTCTCTTCACATTAGGTGGCCAAAGCATTCGAGCTTCAGCTTTAGGATCTGCCTTTCCAGTGTATATTTAGGGTTGATTTCCTTCAGGATTGACTTGTTTGATCTTCTTGCTGTCCCAGAGACTTTTAAGAGTCTTTTCCAACACCATAATTCAAAAGCATCAATTCTTTAGTCTTCAGTCTTCCTCAAGGTCCAACTTTCACAGCCATAGGTTACTATCATGAATACCATAGCTTTGACTATACAGCAGACCTGTTACTAACAAGCAATAGATCACTATTGTAGTGATCTATTGCTGCAGCGAAATGCTCACTTTAGCTCTGTCCTGTCTGTTCTGACAGTAGCCAGACCCACAGAATGTAATAATGTAGACAAAGACTCACCCAAGCTCTGCTGCATAATTGAAAAGTAATGAGCTGAATATCAGTGCTCAGGCTTGTTGTGTCCAATGAACATCAAAATAGCAAGAAAGGCCAACAACACGATTGCTTCTTCTTATAAATCTTTATTGGGCAGCAGTGCTACATCTATAGTGCTAACGTGTTTCGGCCAGCGCCTTCCTCATAGACGCACAGAATGTGCCAATGTTATCACAGCCGATTTCACAGATCTTTAACACTACTATGGAGTGCTGCACTGTAAGAGCGCACAAACCCAGGGGCTGATGGATTCGGCTCTTACACTTAGTTCTGTAAGAATACTGACTTTAACTCAATAGGAAAGTATATCATATTTACTTGTTTAAAAAAAAAAAAATGTTTTTAAATTTCTTCAGTTACTTCATGATTTCTGGCCTAGTCAAATAATGTCCTACAGCCCAGGAGTATTCAGAAGGGGAGGAGGGGTTTTCTCAGCTAACCACACCCTCCTGCCTACATGCTTGAACTAAAAGCAGATGGATTCCAGGAAGTAAATGCTATATGAATCATCTGCCCTTACTTAAAGTGGAGCTCCACCCAAAAAGGGAAGTATTATTGTTTGCACTCTCCGCTGTCACATATGGCACTTTTTGGGGGATTGTGCTATTTCCCCGCAGTCTTTTGGGACACAACACAGGTCCCAGAAGACTACTGGAACAATCACAAGGTGCAGCGCGGCTCATGCATGCCCCATAGGAAATAGGCTTCACTTCCTGTTACCCTTACTGGAGATGCCGGAGCCGCACCTGAAGCCGACTGAAGAATCGGCTCGGGTGGATCCCTGGACAGGTAAGTGTCCTTATATTAAAGGTCAGAAGCAGCAGTATTTATACCTGACTTTGAATTTTTCGGGGGAGCCTGGAGCTCCTCTTTAAGATGGCCAAGATCAGAAATGATAGGGGAATGTTTTTTAAATTGATTTCTCAGTAAAATAAAGCATTAGACCATGAATGGATGGAGTATACTTTGAATAATAAAAATTTAATTAAATAGCATTTTTGGTTTGTGGCGTTCAAATGCAGTGTAGTTCCTCTTTAAAAATGGACCGGGATGGCAGATCTGACATTCAGAATATTATAAATGATAAATAGGTAATCCAGCTCTGCCAGGAAAAGCAGAAAGCAAATTGATACAGCGAACATGAGAGTAAATCTGGCTGACAAATGAGCTTCATGGCGAAATGTAATACGGGTCCTGGTGGTGGATGTGCAGGAAATGACAGAAAAACTGATCATTTGTCAAGTTATAATTATGCTTTTTACATGGGGATCATATCACATGGTTTGAATAATGTATATTCTGTAAGTATATATTTTCTCATATATTTGTAGAGGAGATGCCACATTCTTCTGTCAGTAGAAAATGTAACAGTGTTATCCCTTACTAGACATGTCCAAGTCTTTTCGGTCCGAATATAAATACAGACACATTTTTGGTTATTTGGAGATCCAGATGTATCCAAACCTCCAAATTAAATAGTAACGTAATTCATTAAAATTGGTGTAATTTCTTTTCGTATATTCGTTTTCTAACAAAATCCAAATTTTCAGAACAAAGAATACAGAACAGACGAAAAATAATCGGCCGATTGAAATTCTATGCCAAGAATAGCTGGTTGTTAAGGAGTGGGCCGGGAAGCCGTGCACTGCGTCTTTAGCAACTGATGACTCATTAGCTGTCAGTGGGTTTCCCCACAGACAACTGAATAAAAAAAAAAATATATGTTTATGAAAAAACTGTCAAAATTGAAAAAGAAAAAGTGGCGTGTAGTCCCCCCCAAAATCAATACCAGGCCCGGTATTGATTTTGGGGGGGACTCCACGCCACTTTTTCTTTTTCAATTTTGACAATTTTTTCATAAACATTAATTTTTTTTTATTCAGTTGTCTGAGCATATTAGGAAAGGGGAATGGGACGAGCAAGGCAAGGCCCAGGATCGCGGCGGACTAGATCCAACCTGCGGCCGGTGCGGTGTCCATCAGAAAAAAGATAAAAAGCTTGAGTTGAACCGTGAATGGAGTTTTTGTTTTAAAAATCTATTTGGGGCCAAAATCGCCCAGCTCTACCCCAAAGCACCATGCATGTCCCCTTGCTGATAGGGACAAGGGCCTCTTCCTCACAACATTGGCCTGGTGGTTGTGGGGGTCTGTGGGTAAGGGGCTTATTTGAATCTGGAAGCACCCTTTAACAAGGGCCCCCAGATCCCCCCCCCCTATGTAAATGAGCAGGGTGGATTTGATTTAAATCAGATCGATTTAAATCAGAATTGAAATCATGATTTGAATCACTAGTTAAAAGGCTTGATTTAAATCAACTTAATTTAAATAATAATTTTTAAAGAGCAACTGTCATCTCTGTCCTGCTGTTGAGTCACTGACAGTTTCATTTACTTTAATTGGGATGGCTGGTGATGCGACAGAAACACAACAAGTTAAAGGACATGGCGTCAGCTGGTGAGTGGATGCCCGCTAACAGGCGCTGCCATGATGGATCTGAAATGATAGGTGCTCTTTAAATGTAAGGACTCATTCTTGCTGGTAGTTAGAATTTTGAATATTTGCAATAATTGCTAGTCCATGTTATCTCAGCTTGCAGAGCTTCGATTCATTGAATAAATTAAAATATAAATATTGCAGAATATACAGCCTCACGCTACATAACTAAGCTCCATTTCATGCTGAATAAGCAAAATTATTACTGTATCTTAAATAGAAAACTATCTTTGTGACCAGCTCACGTACATTGCGGAAGGTTGGTTCTCCTGCGCGAACCGGCGTACCTGTACGCCGGTCCATGCAAGGAGGGTAGCGGGCACGCCCGCCTGCCGTGTGAGTGTGCCCGCGGACTCTCTCTCCGCCAGTAAACAAGGCGATTCCCCGTTCTGCCTAATGACATGTCAGATCTTCTGTTCCCAGTGATCGGGAACAGTGATCTCTGTCATGTGCCAGTGCGCCAATCCCCCTACAGTTAAGACACACCCAGGGAACACACTTAACCCCTTGAGCACCCCCTAGTGTTATAACTACTTTATAAACAAAGGGCCAGATTACTCTCCTTCAGACTTTATGGGGGGCAGACTGTGGCCCGTGGAAGTAGAAAATGCTTCATTGATGGCGTCAGTGGGTAAAAATTGTGCCCCATCATTGGTAACCATGGGAGGAATGGTGCCCCATCAATGGTGTCAGTGGGAGGAATAAAGCCCCATCATTGATGTGGGAGGGCTAGTGTCTTAGTGGCTTAGTGGCTAGTGTCTTAAGGGCTGGAATCAAAGGGCCACATCTGGCCCCAGGGCCGCAGTTTGGAGGCCACCGTCTCAGAGCATATTCCTTCCACCAGAATGAATGATGTATTGGGTGGACAGATTGTCTATCTCATGCATTTTTCAAAAGTATTTCCAAAAATAAAGACACAAATACTAAATATCCTCTTTCAATCAATACATTTCTAGTTAGTTTTGCATCTAAAGCATTGAATGAAAAGGGAATCCAAGAGTACAATCTCACAGTAAAAAAAAAAAAAAAAAAAACACACACAGCTGCATTAAAATGATTTATGATACATTTTAGGAAGGACATACTCAAGTTTTTACTAGGGATGTGAAAGATTTTGAAAAGTATAGCAGACAAGGAGTGTCCATATTACACTTATAAGTAAAAAGATATTTTTTTTATATATAAACAGGTTTTTATTATTGGTATATTTTGAGGTATATTTATACAACTGAGATTAAAGTGTATCTCTAGGTCTAGGCTTTAGTATCCGTTCACACTTGGGATCCGACTTGTGTCGCCCCAAGTCGCGCGACATGAGAAATTTAATGGAAGTGAATGAGAGCCATCTTAATGCACACTACTGCAGTTGCTTCGACTTCTGAAAAGGTTCCTGTACTACTTCAAGGTGACTTCTAGGCGACTTGTTCCCATTGATTTCAATGGAAGTTGCCTCCAAAGTCGGATCACTGTCTAAACTGAAGCAACTTTACAGGAAGAGAAAATACTTTTCTCAGGTCAACCCCTCCCTCCCACAGAGCTGATTATTGTTTGATTGGCCACTGGCAAAGTTGCCTGTCCTGGAGGCGACTTGAAGTCGCATTGTTGGATTGGATTGGATTGGATTAAATACTTATAGAGCGCCAAATGCAAGTTGTGATACTCGCGTCTAAGCGCTTAATTGTAAGTCGCTCCAAGTTGCGCTGAAGTCGTCTCGCAAAGTCGCGCTGGAAGTCGTGTTGCCCCTGTGTGAACCGGTACATATTTTGCATATATTCAAAGACACCTGTAGCTGCAGGTAATATTATGTTTTTTTTTTTTTAAAGAGATAGATCTATGTCAACAAAAAAAAACATTATAAACAATAGTGGAGAAGGATCTGGGGGTTTTGGTAGATCATAAGCTCAATAATAGCCTGCAGACAACGGCACAGGCGCACTGGGCATGCTGTTTTTGTGAATGGGGATAATAGGGGTTAATGCCGTATTTCCGCTCATGTACGAGGATCTGCCGGTTACGCGCGCATGCGTGGGAGTGATGTCATGCAAGGAAGACGCTCCGAGGGGACATGGCAGAGGCGGCAGCAAATGGAAGGACAAAGACTGGACAGCCGCACTCCAAAATTACTTAAAATAAGTTGTCTTTTATTTTCAACTGTACACACAGTCACTGCAACCCACAAAATACAGTATGGCCGACGCGTTTCGCACTTACAGTCAGTGCTTAGTCATGGCAGCGGCGGCAGAGGGGAACGAGGAGCGATTCGGACGCTTTATCCTCAGGTAAGTTCCACATAATGAGCTAGTATGCTATGCACACTAGCGCATTATGCCTTTCTCTTGCAGGGTTTTTTTTTAAGGACATTTTTTTTTTGGTTTTCGTCCTCTTTAAAATGTTACTAAACCCAGGACCCTGCATTCACTATGTATGGTCCCCCACAGTACCCAGAATATGGAAATGCATTTATTTTAGTAAATATAAACTGATAAATACCTTTTCTCGTCAGCGGTATATAGGTGTAATGATGTGTATGCTTTGTTATACTTCAAGTTCAATTTTTATACCCAGTTCCTTATCTTGTTAGTAAACATGGCAAAGACTTTCGACAAAGTGAAAAAACTGATCACTAAACATCCAGGGCCAATACTGAAATATTTTGACGTAAACTGTGACATTGTACTTCAAGTGGATGCATCCCAGTTTGGGTTAGGTGCTGTACTGACTCAACAAGGACGTCCTGTGGCATATGCTTCACGAGCACTGACCCCAACGCAAGCCAATTATGCCCAAATTGAGAAAGAGATGCTGGCTATTGAGAAATTTCACCAGTACATATATGGTCGCCCGGTGGTTGTGGAAACAGACCACAAGCCGTTGGAGTACATCCTACAGAAATCACTAGCTTCTACACCTCCATGTCTGCTTGGTTATGAAATTACAGCAGTATGATCTCACAGTAAAGTATAAACCTGGAAAGGAAATTCCAATGGCAGATACCCTGTCTAGGGTGTTTCTAGAAGGACATGAAGCACAGGATGAACCTGAGTTGGAAGAACAGGTACATACAGTACTAGCGAACATTGCAATATCAGATGTACGGCTGGAGAAGATAAGACAAGACACCAAACAGGATAAAGTTCTAGTTCATGTGCAATGGCTGGCCAGAAAAACGAAAGAAGCTGTGTCCTGAACTACAGGGATTCTGGCCTATGAAAGATGAGCTCTACATTAACTCGGACATCATATTTATGGGTGACGGTATTCTCATTCCTAAGTCACAACAGACAGAAGTACTGAAACAAATCCATCAGGGGCATTTGGGCATCACTCTGTGTAAGCGCAGAGCGCGGAAGTTGGTCTACTGGCCTAATTTGGACTTTGATATTGAGACACTTGTGAAGAAGTGTGAAACCTGCCAGACATTTCAGAAACACAATGCAAAAGAACCGCTTACACCGTGGAATGCTCCTTCATGGGCATGGCAGAGGCTGGCTACAGATATTTTTCATTTTGAGGACAACCATTACCTGATAGTAGTAGATTACTACAGCAAATACTTTGAGCTAGTGCAGCTGAGAAACTTAAAAGCAACAACAGTCATATGGGCTTTCAAAACAATCCTTTCAAGACATGGAGTGTGTGAAGAACTTGTGTCTGATAATGGGCCACAATTCTCATGTTCTGAGTTCCAGTGCTTCCTGCGTGAATGGGGAATCAGGCACAAACCTACAAGCCCCTATCACCTACAGGCCAATGGTCTAGCAGAGAAGTATGTTGGCATAGCTAAGTCCATTATACTGAAAGCGCAATCATCAGGGCAGGATGTGTACCTAGGACTGTTAAACTATCGTGCAACACCTATGGAAGGTTTATGCTCACCTGCACAGCTGCTAATGGGTACAACACTGAGGACCACAGTGCCTATTGCACCACAGAAATTGCAGCCTCAGTCCATTCCACAGGATCGAGTAAGAGATCAAAGGATCATAAACATGAAAAGGCAAAAACTGTATTTTGATAAATCTACAAAATCCCTTCTTCCACTCTCTGCTGGGCAAGCTGTGCGACACAGAGTAACTGGGAATACATGGGAACCCGCTCGAATTGTCAAAGAAGCCAATGCACCAAAATCATATATAATTGAGACCAAATGTGGACAGAAACTGAGACGAAACAGGCGTCACCTTCATCCAGACACTGCTGCGGATACATCATCGGAGGAACCGCGTGACAATGGAGATGAAGAACAAGCCCATGACGGCACAGAAGTCCGAAACACGGATATTGAGTCTACTGAGGACACAGAGGACAGCATAAATGTACCAGCATGTGTTAATGCTGGGAGTGACTCTGTCAGGACCGGGATTTGAACCTGGGACCTCAGCTGTGTCTGGCAGTAAGCCTTCTCACTGAGCTACCTGGGATGCTGGACAGCTCCCTGTCTGTTCTGCTTGACAAAACCATCTGATCCATTGGACCTTGCTGCCTTGTGTCTTGATTTGTCTTGAACCTTGAACCCCTTGCTCCTCCCACAAACTTCCTGTTATAAGCCATGTCTCTGCACTTCCTCCTTGCCAGAATATTGTGCTATCTCCAGCCTGTATCTCGCTCCTGTCTTCTCTGCTGCCATCCATATTTGCTACTGCTCGTTATTGACCCTTGGCTTGTTATCGACTACGCTACTGCCTGATCCCAACCTACAGATACTCATTACCGACCTTTTGGCTTGTTTACCGACCACTCTTCTGTTTGATACTTACCTGTTTATCTGCTATCGTACCCCGGCTTTTTCACCTCCTGGTGGGGCGATCCTGAGGACCGCGACCTGGTGCTAACACGCAGCAAAATCCATCTCCACCATCAGGAGCTCTGGTGAACACCGGTTAGTGCTTAGATTCCGCACCTCAGGTGACCCCGTGTCATCAGCCAGGGTGACCTGCTCTGCTGCTACAGCTACTGGCCTCTGAGCCTGACCCCAGACCGTGACAGACTCTCAACTGGACACCAATCCTACGGATGATGAGCCAGCGGCTACTTTCTCTCGCTATGGTCGAGCTATTAAACCAAAGATATGGAGGGACTTTGACTCATACTTGAGAGGGAAGATGTAATGATGTGTATGCTCTGTTATACTTTAAGTTCAATTGTTATACCCAGTTCCTTATCTTGTTAGGAAACAGTTAACAGTTTTGGTCATGTGATCTGGGGGTGGGGATCTGTGGTCAGTTCTAAGATGGAGGCTACTGAATAAAGTCCAAGCTCATGCTGTCTGCCTATCCTTCATGCTAAATCTTTACAATAGGAGACTTGTGACTTCTATCAGTGTCTGGTTAAAGTGGTCTGGTGCAGCAGCCCCCCTTCAGCCCCCCATAAGACTTACCCGAGCCCCATCTCGATCCAGTAATGTTGCATGAGAGACTCGACTGTCTGGGACTTTCCCTCCTGATCGGCTGAGACATAGTCAGCGAGCCAATGAGGAGAGAGAGGGGGTGGGCCAGAGCCGTGGCTCCATGTCTGAATGGACACACAGAGCAGCAGCTCGGCTCATGTGCCCCTATAGCAAGCTGCTTTCCATGGGGGGGGCACTCGGCAGAAGGGAGGGGTCAGAAGTGCCAGTGAGAGACCCAAGAAGAAGAGAACTGAAGTGAGAAATAATACCGCTCTAAAAACTGCTGATCCCTTGGCTTTGCTTCCGTCCCACTAAACCAAAAGGGTGCTGGCTATGCACAGGTGCATTGGATAGAAAAAGGTCCTGGACTGCCACACTCCTTAAAACAATGTCTTTATTATACAAAAAAAAAACAAAAAACAACCAAAGCGATGCAGTCATGATGTGAAACATGACAGCCACCTTCTTCCTTTTGTTCACTTCATTTTGACTGCATCGCTTTGGTTGTTTTTTGGATTTTATTTGTATAATAAATGCATCGTTTTAAGGAGTGCGGCAGTCCAGGACCTTTTTCTATCCAAGAAGAGAAACTGGGCTGCTCTGTGCAAAACAAGTATAACATGTTTGTTATTTTTAACCAAAAAAAATTTAAAATACGAGACTTTAGTATCGCTTTAAAGCTTGCAGGAGGAGTTTTCATTTAACTGTCCTATGAGGCTGCAGGACCCCTGACCCACTGTCTGGACAGTGCTGATTGGCCCTGTGTCGATTGCATGCACCCTCCCAAGAAAAAAAAAACTCTCTAGCAATACACACCGAACTGAGCATGTGCAGAATGACTCCAAAGGCTCTGTCGTATCAGGAGATGGAACAGGGACAGTGAAAGATGGGAAGGATCAGAGAAGATAGGATCAAACAGATTTTTTACACAATGTGAAGGATTAATCCCTTAGGTTCCACTGTGAGTATAACATGCATGCTTTACTGCATATACAAACTAATGTTACCGTTGTGGGCTTAGTAGCACTTTAAGGGTTCCTGAATATAAGCCAAAACTAACTGCGTCCCAGACCTCGCTCTTGTTGCCGCCCGAAAACCGGAGGTAACCTGGCGGACAGGACACCGGCTCCCTTTCACACGGCAGAGCACTGCAGAGACTATCCTTGGAGACAGTTGATGCGAGCGGAGACAGACACCTCATCGGACTCCATTATGCCGTCATAAAGATTCTTCTAAGCGAGTGTTTTGATACGTTTGTTCATTAAAATTATACAGTTAGAGTCGGTTCACACTGGGGCGACAGGACTTCCAGCACGACTTTCAGAAGCAACTTCAACACGACTTAAGCATGAACCACAGGGCGATCTGGGGCGATTTACAACAGGAGACATTCCAGTGGCCAATAAAACAACAATCAGCTCTGGGAGAGGGAAGGGGAGGGAGGGGTTAGCCTGAGAAATGTATGTAATCTTGCTGGGAAGTAGCTTCAATTAAAACAGTGATCAGACTTGGAAGCGACTTCCATTGAAATCAATGGGTACAAATCGCCTAGAAGTCGGATTGAAGTAGTACAGGAACCTCTTCTGAAGTCGGAGCGACATGAGTAGTGTGTATTAACACCGCTCCCATTCACTTACATTGCTTTTCTGGACAGAGCGACTTGAGACGACTTCAAGTCGGATCCCAAGTCGCCCCAGTGTAAACCGACTCTTAACCTAAGTGGCGCCCTCTATTTGTCTTTCCTATCATGCTTTAAAGGATCAGAATATTTTTATTTTTATTTTCATTAAAAAAAAATCCAAAAGAAGATGACATGAGTGTATTTACAGATTGTACATACTGTAAACAAATAAGACATCCCCTGAAAATAAGCCCTAGTGTGTTTTTAGCCAAAATGAATATGTCTTATTTTCGGGGGAAACACAGTAGCCTGTGCATAAAGTAGGGCTGTGGGAGGAGCTCAGCAGGTCCCACCTACTACAAACTGCCTGAGGAAAACTACAGGAGGGGCAGAGACAAGGCCAGACACCCTGGACAAGGAGAGAGAGCAGCAGAGACCGGTCTTTATTACAGGAAGTTCCAATGTTTTACACTAGATTACTGCATTGGTGTGGAGCAAATACACAAAGCACACCAAGGCTCAAATAAGACTACACATGACTTTTATATCTAGATAATAATTGCTTAAACCGTAAAAAGGGAACGTGAAGAGCGGGCCCAGGATGGCTACATCATACCCAGAAGGATTCTCACTGTTCAGAATTCCGATGTTAGAAAACAGTCCACCTGCTGTCACTTTCAATGAGTCATCGCAGCTTCCACCGCACGCATATTTCAGCTTTAGAAACAGGGTGCTTTATGAAAGATTTAGTACTCAATAAACCGTCATTCTGAAATCGCTGCAGCACAAATCTAACAGTTAGATAACAGTCCTGAGTCATCAGAGTCGGTACCAGTCAAGGAATCTGTTCCTGCATAAAGTAAATGAAGAATGAGTCCTTGAAACGCAGACCTACTTGCGGCCTGAGAATGAAATATTTAGCGAAGTTCTCAGCGCGGGAAGGACAAAGAACAATCGATGTACACTCTCAGACGTTGCTAATGACTAGCGAGCTGCTTCCATTTCCAGGGGCACTTAACGGATTTCAATATTTGCCCCTGAGAATGCCCCAGGTTTTCATTATTGATCATCCACATTATAAAACCTGGTGTTAAAGATGAACAGGAATTTATTTTAAATACTTGAAAACAGGGCTTGATAATTGGATTTAAATCTAGGAGCCAGCTAAAAAAGTTAGAAGCAGGGTGAATAAAAAATGTTTTTCTTTTATTTAAATCAGATTTTGTTTTATTTTTATCAACTTTATTTGAATAGAATGCTTTTAGAGTAAAAATCTATCTAAGGATAGTTTTCTATTTAAGATACAATAATAATTTAGTTTATTCAGCATGAAATGGAGCTTAGTTATGTAGCATCAGGCTGTATATTCTGCGATATTTACATTGTTGGTAAACTTATTCAATGAACCTAAGATAATGCACTGCATTGATGCATTCACACAATTTTACAGTAACCACAAGATAAAACTAATTCAGGAATATTCCTTTATCTCATTGTTTAGCAAATCTACAGTATGTACATTACAAACTGTATGATTGAATCAGTTCCGATATCGCTGTTTTACTAACCTAACAGCTTATTATTCTAAATAGGAAACATTCATTTTGTTTGCAAATATTAAAGATTCTAACTACCAGCAAGAATGAGTCCTTACATTTAAAGAGAACCTGTCATTTTAGATCCATCATGGCAGCGCCCGATAGTGGGCATCCACTCACCTGCTGCCACCACGTCCCTCACCTTGTTGTGTCACTGCCACATCATCAAAAGTGAATGGGACTGTCGGTGAGTCAACAGCGGGTCAGAGGAGGAGCCACTGCGGGACAGAGAGGACAGTTGCTCTTTAAATATTATGATTTAAATCAAGCCATTTTACTAGTGATTTAAATTGTGATTTAATCGACTTGAATACATTCCAGAATGTAAAAATTCTCCTTTAACCCTTTCACAGCCAGAGCCTTTTTTTTTTTGCACACATTTAAAAAAAAAAATTTAGGCCTAAAGATTGTATAAACCCCCGAACATTATGGGCCAGATTCACGAACACTTGCGCTGGAGTATTTGGATATGCGCCGCGTAACTGTGATGATGCGCCGTCGTTTCTATGTGCCCGTACCCACCAAACTAGATGCGCCCAATAACGGGTCATTTGCGACCGGCGGAACGTTCCGACGCCAGAGTATCGTCAGCGGTTAATTTCGCTGGGCGCATCAGTCGCGCCTATTGATTTCCCCTGCAAATATGCAAATGAGGGATTTTTCCCAATTCACGAACGGATTAGCACCATACGCTGGCTACATGCGCCGCGCGTATCTCGTCCGTCCGGCGCAAAGTTATTTCTACAAAAGGCTGCTTTATCTTTACTCCAGACGGTCACAGGTCAGCAGGAGAGCAGCTACAGCAGCGTTACCGACGATAAGAGCTAGCTGAGCACCCCCACTTGCAGGACAACACCTCTGTCCATGCTTGTCTGTCAAATTTTACAGCCATGGAGGAAGACATCATAGGTCTCCATAGCCGAGATGACGGCTGTCAGCTCCTGGCCATTAAAGTTCAGCCTTCTCCTTTGTGTTTGCGGGGAACGGGAGCAGCCATCTCAGAACAAAAGTAACATCACTGCGGGGAGGGGGAGCAGGATATACTTTAGTGCTGGAATGGCGCTTCTACGGGCGCATTTAAACGCCCAACGGAAGGCATTGCGCTGACGTTTCCCGGGAAGTGGTGCCGACGGAAGTTGTGAGCATGCGCACAAGGGGGGCGAGTGGAGCCGCACTCACTGCGCATGCTCCCTGGATGATGCGCTGAACGTAAGCCTCTGCGCTGGGCTCCGCCCATCATTTACATATGATCACACCCACTTCCACTTGCGTCGGGTTACGCCAGCGCATTATCGTTACTCTGGCGCAAGTTTACACGCAACTGCTATGTGAATTACAGGACTTGCGCTGAAAGGGTCTTCAGAGTAACGTAAATGAGAAGCGTTACTCCAGAGGAAAGATACTCTCATCTACCTGAATCTGGCCCAATATCTTTTCTGAAAGCAAACACCCTAGAGAATAAAATAGCGGTAGTTTCAATTCATTTATGTCACATAATATTACCACAAAGGTAAATTTCTATGAAAAACAATCAACGTTTTCAGTCAAAGGCACCCTGCTGCATGTGTTTACGTTTTTGTACATGCGTATATGTGGGGATGGGAGTATTTTATGTGCTTGGGTGTAACTTAAATTTTTTATTTTTTATTAACATTTTTCCCATCACATAGGGGGCAAAAAGTCCCCCATGTGATGATTTTTTGGTGACATGATCTTCAATGAGACATGCAGGGTCTAAAAGACCCTGCATGTCTCCCATGTGCATATAATGCACATCAAACTGCATTACAGTACATTCTTTCCCCACCTAGATGGGTGGGAAAACTGTCAACGGGGACCCAGAAATTACGTCGCACGGCACTTCTGGGTCAACAACTAGAATGGGAGGAGGGCGAATGGGTGTCTGTTTTCCTCCCTCCCCAACCACATCCATCCGGCAGCACCCCCTATGCCGGTCCCGTGCCCACGGATGGGCAAGCGGAGCCCGAGATACATAGCAGGTAGGGGAGGGGGGCTTAGGGTGGTGGGCAGCCCAGGCGTCAGATCAAAACTTGGGGTTTGTTGAGCCCTTCTTGGAGATAAAATGTTCACCATTTCAGAAACAACAAAAAAGTGAGCGAACACTGTACATCTTCCCCTCTCTCCTCTGTCCCCACTGTTACCTTCGTGGGTAATGAGCCAGTCAGTGACCACGCAGCCAGTTTAGTGGTCCAGAGATTTGAAATCCCTGCTCTTCTCCCTCTTTTTTTTGCACACTTCCAAGACAGATCACAGTGATTCTGATTGGTCAGTGCCGTAATGCACAGAGCATTGCTGTCTCAGAAGCACAGCAGAAATAAGGGGGAGAAGATTGTGGATTTCAAATTAAGCACCGCTTCACCCTCTGATAGCTCATCACCCATGGAGGTAAGTACAGCAGGAATGGAGGGGTGTAGGGAGGATGTACAGTAGGGTTGTCCCGATACCACTTTCTTTAAGAGTACAAGTACCGTTACTTTTTTCAAGTATTCTACGTCACTAATTACAGATACTTTTTTTTAATACAGCACTGATGACGCGTGGACTGTGTCAGTAGTTTTATTTTATATTATTATTATTATTTTTTACAATTTGTTTTTATTTTTTTATAATGCTTTCTTTTTTTGGGGGGGGGGAGGGGTGGACAGTGACAGTGTTTTTTTTATTTTGTTTTTTATTATTTTTACAATTTAACCTTTTACATATTTATTACTTTTTTAATTCCTTTTTTTTAATAGCCCTATTGGGGGGCTTTGGGGGGATATCAGGGGTCTTAACAGACCTCTGACATTTCCCCTTTGAAACAGGTAAAGGGTCTGAGGACACATATTCCCCAGTCCCTTTCTCTGCAGCCTCAGCTGCACTGAAGATGAATGGAGAGAAGACAGAGGCTCAGATGTGACTCTTGTTCCAGTGACTACTATCTAAGACCTCATCCACGTAAGACGTTGTTTTCCTCCCCTGTACGCCTTTGTTCCAGAGGAAGAAAAGGCAGCTACAGACATGTTTTGAATATGCGTTATGCATGTTCGGCGTTAATGCATTCTATTCGGCAGAAAAAATTATTGTTATCGTTATTGTTGGATGTTTTTTCACTTTAAAGTGGATGTAATTATGTCACAATGTAGAGTATAAGATTTCCTATCATCTGTGCCCAGTCTTGCCACACCGAGTTAATCCAGCTCTGATCAATCCTCTTTTATTGTTCAGTGAAAATTAACAGAATTCCAGATAAAAACCTGTCTAAATAAAAAGTCAGTTTCTCTCTTCTTGCTTTGAGTGACAGGTTATTTACATATCTACATTGGACATGTTTATCCTATGTTATGTTATGTTTATCATAACATGAGGTGATTCACTGTATAAAAAGTGAGAAATCCACCCCTCCCCCACATAACACATCCTGGTAATATACAATGAACTTTGGATCACCTCATATTATAATAAACATAACATAACATATGATAAACATGTCCAAGCTAGATATGTAAATAACCTGTCACTCAAAGCAAGAAGAGAGAAACTGACTTTTTATTTAGACAGGTTTTTATCTGGAAATCTCTTAATTTTCACTGAACAATAAAAGAGGATTGATCAGAGCTGGATTAAAGCAGGGGTTCACCCAAAAAGATAAATTTTAACATTATATTCAGCCGAGTTGTGAGAATAACATTAGGCAGTTTTTTTTAATTTCATTGCCGTACATACTGTATTTTTATCGCTGCTTCCCGGTATGTAATCTGCGGAACTGGGCGTTCCTAATTGATTGACAGGCTTCCGACCGGCGTATACAGCGCGTCACGAGTTGCCGAAAGAAGCCGAACGTCGGTGCGCAGGCGTCGTATAGAGCCGACTCGCAGTCCGGCTTCTTTCGACAACTCGTGACGAGCTGTATGCGCCGGTCGAAAGCCTGTCAATCAATTAGAAACGGCCAGTTCCGCAGATTACATACCCGGAAGCCGCAGTGAAAATACGGTATGTACGGCAATGAAATAAAAAAAAAACTGCCTAATGTCATTCTCACAACTCGGCTGAATGTAATGTTAAAAATAATTCTTGGGTGAACTTCCGCTTTAACTCTGTGTGGCAAGACTGGGACAGATGATAGGAAATCGTATACTCTACATTGTGACATCAAAAAAAATGAAACATTTTTGGGGTTTACATCCACTTTAATGAATATGATGCATTAAGGTGAAAAAACATTTACCCTACAACCCATTTATTAAGCGAACGGACCTAAATGCGCTAGCATTAATATACGTTTATGTGTGTACACACCTCTAAATGCCTATTCTATAGAAATCTTGTATAATATGACAGATAGGGGGTTGATTTACTAAAGGCAAATAGACCGTTCACTTTGCAAAGTACAGTTGCACTCTGCAAGCGCAGTTGCTCCAGAGCTTAGTAAATAAAGTAAAGCTTCACTTTGTACCCAATCACGTGCAAGAAGAATAAAAAGAAAAAATGCTTTTTTGCTTGCACATGATTGGATGATGGAAGTCAGCAGAGCTTCTGCTCATTTACTAAGCTCTGGAGCAACTGCACTTGCAGAGAGCGTGCACAGTCTTGTCGTCTTTATTAAGGCTGCATTCACACCTAGGCGACACGATACGCCGCGTACGCGGCTTATCTTGCCGCCTGTAGAAAAAATAAAAAGTTTAATCTTTCTTTAACATTGCGGTCTATGAGGGAACGCCAATGTCGCCTGAAAAAAAGGGTCCGGGACTTTTTTTCAGGCGACAGGCGTTGAATGTGAACCATCTCCATAGACCGCAATGTTATTTCACATCTCGAGCGACAAGAGCGACGGGCGACCGGCGTTTTGTCGCTCAGATGTGAATGGAGCCTAAATCAACCCCTTAAGCTGCATTTACACCTGAGCGTAGTGTCTTTGAGCGCTTATCTGGCATGTTTTTTCAAAAGATTTTTGCGTGTTTTTCCATGACTTGCGCAGTTGCATGCAGCATTTTTGGGCTTTGGCATTTTTTTTATTAGCCAATAGAGAAAACCATTATCTGTTGCATCATTTGTTGCTAGCTATTTCAGCTTTTTTTTTAGCTTTCTCCATTAGCTTTTATTTCTTCTTTTATTATTATTATTATTGATTTATTATAATGTTTTTTCATTAGGGTAAGGGGTTCGAGTTCAGTTTAGGTTAGGGGAAGGATTAGGAGTTGGTGTTATATTTATTTATTTTTATTTTATTTTTTATTTTTATAAGAATAATAATAAATTAATAAATAAATGGAAAATAAATACACAAATAAATAAAAATCATAAATAAATAAATTCATTAAATACTAAGTAACAATAAATAGATAATTAACACTAAAGTGACGGTTCACACAGGTGCAGCACGACTTGCAGTGCGACTCTGCAAGGCGTTCTGCACACGACTTCAGAGGCAACTTGCAAAATCACTTCTGTATTGAAGTCAATGCAAGTCACCCTGAAGTCGCCCCAAAGTCGTCCAGGAACCTTTTTCAAAGTGAAGTGCCTGTTGCTAGGCAGATCGTCCTAATCTGCCACTTCCTGATCCGCCGTCCGTCTTCTTTCTTCTCCTCCTCGTGCTGTCTCCTGGGGAATGAGGGAGCGGTGTCTTGTGTGTGTCCCAGGAGACATCGCCCATTCACGTCGCGCCGCGTGGCTCGCGCATGCGCAGTAGGGAATTGGGCGGTGAAGCCGCAAGGCTTCACTTTCTGATTCCCTCACCGATAATGGCGGCTGGGCAGCCGAGACCCAATCGATTTCTCTGCTTCAACTGCCTTCGCAGGCACCCTGGCTAGGTGAGTGTCCTTATTAAAAGTCAGCAGCTACAGTGTTAGTAGCTGCTGATTTATAATTTTTTTTTTTTTAAACCTCCTCTTTAAGGTTAGAGTTAATGATTATTTATTAATGTATTATTATTTAATTGTAATTATTTATTATGATTTTTAGTTATTTGTGAATTTATTTTACATTTATTTATCCATATATTATTACTATTTTAGTTTTGACATTTTTAATCCGAGCAGAAAAATCGTGCAAAAACGCATGTGAAAATGCGCAAATACTCACAAAACCATGCAAATGGTGCATTTCCATTAATTTCTATGAGAATGTGTCCAAATCTGCCCGATTTGAGTGACAAAAAAAGCTCCAGAACTTGTTTGAGCTTCATGCGTTTGGCTTTAGGCAACATGGAGTGGAGATGTGAACCATCTCCATAGAGAATCATTGATTTTATTTTCTCCGCCAGCCTTTTTGAGCTTCAAGCTTCTCACTGCAAAACATTCAAGTGTGAATGCAACCTAATGCCGCATACACACGATCATTTTTTGTGATGAAAAAAAACAACGTTTTCAAAAACGTCATTTAAAATCACCGTGTGTGGGCAAAACGTCGTTTTATGTCTTCAAAAAAACGACCAAAAAAAAAATTCGAACATGCTTCAATTTTTTGTGTCGTTTTTCAAAACGTTGTTTTTTGTGTCATAAAAAGTGATGGTGTGTGGGCAAAACGATGTTGAAAACAATGCAACAGAGTGCCGTCGAATGTGGTGTACATCACCACGCTTTGCTAGAGCATTTTGGAAAAACGATGGTGTATATGCAACGTCGTTTTGGAAAATTAAGTTTGAAAAACGTTGTTTTGTTTCATCACTTGAAACGTCGTTTTTTTTCATCACAAAAAATGATCGTGTGTACGCGGCATAGGTGTCAGCGTGCTGCGCATGCTCATATCACTTGTACTATGCCAACAGATCACCATGGACTAATGACTCTCTGCGTTATTAGTAGTGTGCCAGTGCATTTACAAAACAGCAAGGTCAAAGCTTTATTAGATGGCACTGTGGGAAAACTGTCTGGCAAGAAGATACAATACTGTCCAATAAGAGGATACACTATGCCGACCTCATTGGTATTTGCTTCCAAAGTATTTATAATTTTCTTAATTTAATTCTCCTAAAACAGTTTCCGCAATTTGCAGGACTTAAATATAGGTCTGATTTTAAGTTTGCATTTTGCAAAAAGCAATATTTATTATGCCAAAATACTATTTATATTCTAATTTAATAAACATGTCATAATTAATTATATGGTAATCCGCGGTCCTATGAGATAGTATAGCGCGTGAGATGCATAAATAAACCGACTCAGAATAAAGCGCCCCGAGAGACGAATTTAAAATGTTGAAAGCTATGGATTTGTTAGCGGATCAGAGGCAAGTTCGGTCATTTAATCCATGGCTCCAATTTTTATGGTACAAAAACATTCACCTGCTGAGCAGGAAAACCAAAATGAGTCCTGGGGTTCCTTCTCTGTAAAGAGAACCTGTGCTTTTGGAAATAGGCAGGATACCACAGCTGGTCTCTTGTTTCTCGCCAGTTTGTAAAGCTAATCATCTGAGTTCAATGTTTTCTGAATCACTCACCCAATGCAAGTGTTCAGATAGGAAAATCCCATTTCACTTGTCGCATGCTTAAGACTCAACAATTAAGAAAGTATGGACATCAAGTTGCACCCTAGTGTCAGCAATGGAACTGTTCAACTCAATGCAACTCGAGTTTGCGGTGCCGCACTGATTTGAAAAAGTAGTTTCTACACTCATAGGCATGCGCAAGGGGACACCCAAATCCTGAGGTTGGCAATCTGTATATCATGATCTACCTGCCGATCATGGGCAGGTGACAGGTAAAACGCGATCCTACCTTGCCGACCCCAGAATCTGGACAGGAGGGGCAGTGGGGGTGGAATTTAGTGGAACCAATCTGTATTTTTCTCCTGCAGCAGCTGCTGAAAGTAGGCTTCTCCTCCTCTCCCTGACATTCAGCTGCCACGGGAGCAAAATATAGGGGATTGATACCAATATATGCTCCCATCGCAACCCCTCCTGTCACTGTTCATCTTCTTTCTGCTGCCCAGGTCCCCCTGCTCCCCCCCATGTTTCAGGATGGATAGTGGGGAAGAGTAAATATGTAAATATGTCACACGTGCATATGTGTTGGAGATTTGAGGTGCACACCCTAATGCAATAGGCTCCGCACACCTATGTCTACACTACTTTTGGTGATTGTAGGTGCAACTTGCATAGACATCTGTGCATGAAGTCATACATATGTCAGACAAGTCGCACTGACATGTGGCTTTGAAATCTTTGAAATTCCAAAGCCGCATTTAGTGTGCACAAGGGCTCCGAAGAAGGAGCCAAAGCCTTAGTATTTCAAAGTCAAAGGCAGTATGCTAGGTGAGTCACTGTTAAAAGAAATAACAGCATTTAAAACTGATAAAGGGTAAAGGGGCCTGAACTTATAAAGTAAAGATCTGGTATTGCAGGGAAACAGCTGAAAAATGTAATTGTGACTGAGCAGCACCCTAAAAAATCTACCTCTGACTGCTGATCTCACAGGATCTGGAGTGATATTTAGTATTACCACTACTGTACTGCTTAATGTCTTCCTTGCTGGAGAGGAAGCTGTGCCTGAGGATCTGCAGTGCAAGGATCTCCCTGCATCTGCTTCATCTGCTCTGTGGATCTGTGCTTTCTCCATCTTTCCAACTGCTTCTTAATCATAACCCCACCAGTCAACAGATCATAAGTCACCAGAGGTGCAGTTCTGACAAAGGGAAGCAAACCCTTGCCTCCACCAAGGTGCCTGCTTCCACACAGAGACACAATGCAAAACAAAGCATGGTAAATCCATAATGGGGAAAGATTAGCGGCAGGAAGACAACAGGTAATACAGTGATTAGTCCTTTGCCCTATACCTGTCGAATTTGTGCACAGCATCCACTGTTTAGGTCCACTTTTATGGCTTAAGTCACATGTGCCCCTCTGAAAAGTGGCATGCAATTTATTGCTTCCTCACTGCTTGCTCAAAAGCAAAAACGTCTCAATATGAAATTCCAAACCACAACGCCACAACCTTGTGCATTGCACGTGGCTGCAGGGCGGTTGCACACAGCCCCATTTACTTGATTGGCTCATATCTGACAGTGGTACTGCCTGCCAAAAGCAGCATGTAGTTTCATTTTTGCCTTGGCCACAGCATGTATACAGCCCTGAACGGCTGCATGCCCTAGTCTAGGTGGGCAGTCAAGGGCCCAACTGCCTGCTTGTACCGCTCACCCCTGTAAACGAGCCCTTAAAGCGATTGGGGTTTTTAAGGCTCTTAGGCCTCGTACACACAACAGGTTTTCTGGGCAAAAACCA
This sequence comes from Rana kukunoris, assembly GCA_029574335.1. NCBI lineage: Eukaryota > Metazoa > Chordata > Amphibia > Anura > Ranidae > Rana > Rana kukunoris. The sequence goes on from CM056051.1 coordinate 397,477,646, forward strand.
GCAAAAAAATGCTGGCAGAGCTTTCTTGCAGAGAAAACCATTCGTGTGTACGAGGCATTTAGGTTTCTCGTCAGGAAATCTGGCCAGAATCTCGACAAGAAAAATAGAGAACCTGCTCTCTTTTTCTCATTGAGATTCTTGTCGGCCTGTTTCCTGACGAGAAACCTGAGAGTGTGTATACTTACCTGTCGCCGTGGAAACCCGCGCATACTTGAAATGACTTTGACACGGCATAGGTAGGGTGAAGCAAGATGGCGTAAGCGGCATCGAATGTGATGAGTAATGTTCATCGTACGCGATGACGTCACCACGTTGTTTCCTTTCAAGAGAACTGCGGTTCTTTTGAAACGAGAGTCTGTACTCTCGGGCAGCAAGAGATTTGGGTACTTGTTTTTGACAGGTACCTGTTCCCACTTCCGTCGGAACCTCACCACGGAAAGATATTGCAGAAGTTCGGCCCCCCCCCTCCGCCTTTCCGCCACTGGGCTATTCAGAAAGCGCAGCGCACTTCGTGGATACACAGTAGGGAATCGGCTGTGAAGCCACAAGACTTTACTGCCGGTTTCCCTTACAAGCTATGGTGGCGGCAGCACCAGAGAACCAATGGAAACATCAGCGGGGATGCCGACCACTGAAATCCAGGACATTAGGTGTCCTAATATTAAAAGTCAGCAACTACAGTATGTGTAACTGCTGACTTTTAATTTTTTCCATGGGGAGGGGGCTGGAGCAATGCTTTACGATAAAAAATGTCACACTTCTTGTTCCTCCACCCCCCACAAACACTTATCTAAGAGCCGGTTCACACAGGGGCAATCCGACTTACAGCGTGACTTTGCAAGTCAACTTCAGCGCGACTTGTAGCAACTTACAACGCAACTTAAAGTTGCCTCCAGGACAGGCGACTTTGGCTGTGGCCAATAACAGAATAATCAGCTCTGTGGGAGGGGAGGGGTTTGCCTAAGTAAACTATTTTCTCTTCTTGTAAAGTTGCTTCAGTTAATATGGTGATCCGAGGAGAGGAATGTGGCACTGGCCATTGTTGCGCCCTAGGTGGCTGCCTAGTTCCCCTAGTGGTAGCATCGGCCCTGCGCATATCCCAAAAAAAAAAAAGAATATATTCTAACCTGCCAAATGATTTTATGAGTCGACCTAAAAAGTTGGATAGAAATCAATCAACAGCTGCCTACACAAGGTTGGAAATTGTTTATATAAGTCAGATTATTATTAAACAGACCAAAATGTGCATGCATCTGACTATGTACATGGGTTGGAGCTTTCATACTACAACATGACAGCCTTGCACACAGGAGTATTAGATGTGAAAAAGGACTGCGGAGATAATGAGCACATATGCTGCATCCTGCTTTTGTTTCAGCGCGATGCAAAGCTAAGCAAATGCCAATTTCTCTGGAGAAGCCGCTGCTCATCGGGAGCTCAAGCCAAGCACTCCCTCATGGCTTCATGTGTACAAGCCCTGAGTGGGTTTTATTATTCACTGACCGCGAGGTTGTTGGAGGGATCGCAGTTCTCTGGAGGTCGCTTATAAAAAAAAAACTAGGCTGATTAAAATACAACTGCAGGTAATAATAAAAAAAAAAAAATCCATTTAAAAAGAGAAAATATAACATTAACTGAATGACTTTAAAGGTCAATTCAACTTAAAGAGGAAACAAAACTCCCCTGGTGTTTTTGTACCTATAGGTAAGCTTATAATAAGGCTTACCTGTAGGTACTGAAAATATGTAAGGTGAAGTCTACAGTAAGGTGACCAGATTTTTTTTATGAAATCCGGGGACACATTTTTTTTTACTAGTAATGGCTGCAATCAGCGACTCTGTCCGCCACCGCCCACCTCAACTGTCAAGTCTCACTCTCCAGGCCCCATCCTCTACTAGGTGGGGAGCAGAGGAAGATCACTCCGCCAGGGAAGGTAAGGAGATAAGCAGGCAGGCGGCTGGACAAGACATGAGCCAAGGCAGAAGAACATGCAAGCGGAGATGAATGGGCATGCACCCGAAACTGAAGAAATATTCCCTCCACTCCGCTCTGCACATGATCATCAGAAAGGGGCACCGATAATGGAAAAAAATACACCCCCTAAGCTACTAGGCGCGGCGGAGCTGGGGGGCGTAATTCCGATTTTGTTTTTAATTCTGCACTGACTTCTTTAAAATTGCTCCAGCCCCTGTTCAAATCCAATCTGGGGACAAAACTGGGGACAGACTTTGTCTGGGGACAGTGCCCTTAATCAGGGGACTGTCCCCTGAAACCGGGGATGTCTGGTCACCCTAGTCTACAGGTTTGGATGTATCAGTTTGTAAATAGATAGAAAACTGTCTGAAAGACAGAATTTACAGAGTCGTGGTTAATGATTCTTACTCTGAATGGTCTCAGGTTATCAGTGGTGTACCCCAAGGTTCAGTGCTGGGTCCCTTACTTTTTAATATCTTTAAAAATGATATAGGGTCTGAGATCAAAATAAACATTTCTGTCTTTGTCTTTGCAGATGACCCAAGCTATGCAGTGAAATAACGTCCTTACAGGATGTCTCCAATTTACAAGCCGACCTCAATGCTCTGTCTAATTGGGCGACTATGTGGCAGATGAGGTTTAATGTTGATAAATGTAAAGTTATGCATTTGGGGGCTAAGATTATGCATGCATCATACATGCTAGGGGGCAGGGCCGCCATCAGGGGGGTACAGGCATTACACCTGTAAGGGGCCCGGGGGTCCCCAGGGGCCCGGATGGGAACCACCCTAAAAAAAATATATATTTTTTAATATATTTTTATTTAACTTTTTATTAAAGGGCCAATTTTTTTTCTTTTATTTTTTTTAGATCTCCAGAGGTCCCCAGGGGCCCGGAGGCCACCAGGGCCCCAGATGGCAAGCCCTTTTTTTTTATAAAAAAATATTTTTTTTTATAAAAAAAAATATTTTTTTAATATATTTTTCTTTTATTTTTTATTATTATTATTTTATTTTAGTATTATTTATTTTGTAAAGGGCCCCCCCGCTTCTCAATTCGTGGCAGCAGCCCCCCCCCCGCTTCTTAATTTCATGCGGCAGCACCCCCCGCCCCCCATTCGGTTCTCTGCTCCAGGGGGCCCATGCCTGAAGCTGTGTAAGGGGCCCCAAAATTCCTGATGGCGGCCCTGCTAGGGGGAGTGCAACTGGGGGGATCCATAGTGGAGAAGGATCTGGGGCAGGGGCAGACAACTCATCGGGCCCCCGGGCAATAGAAGATTATGGGGCCCCCAGGCTTACAGATGGCCACTAAGCCAGGTAGCAGTACAGAGGCGGGGGAGCTAAAATCTCAGGATTTTCACATCAAAAGCATGTAGGTTTTGGACATATCAGGGACAGATGTAAACAAAACACAGATTTGTACATACTTTCCCGGGTTTAAATGAGCCTGGCAACCCTGATGGGGCCCCCTAGTGGCATGGGTCCCTCGGGCAGTGCCCGAGTTCCTCAATGGTGAGTCTGCCCCTGATCTGGGGGTTTAGGTAGATCACAAGCTCAATGCCAAGCTGTGGTTTCCAAAGCGAGCAAAGTCCTTTCTTGTATATAGAGAGGTATGGACTCCAGAGAGAGAGAGATATCAATTTGCCCCTGTACAAATCATTAGTAAGAAAGACCTCATCTGGAATATGCAGTTCAGTTTTGGGCACCAGTTCTCAAAAGGGATATCTGGGAAGTGGAACTGGAGAAAGTATAGAGAAGGGCAACCAAACTGATAAGAGGCATGGAGGAACTCATCTATGAGGAAAGATTAGAGCAGGGGTGTCCAAACTTTTTTCAAAGAGGGCCAGATTTGATGAAGTGAACATGCTTAAAGGGGTTGTAAAGGTACGAGTTTTTTTACCTTCATGCATCCTATGCATGAAGGTAAAAAAACATCTAGCAGCACCGGCCCCCCCCGAGATCCCGTTGTACTTACCTGACCGTTCGAATCTCCCGGGCGCGTCCACGTCGTCCTCTTCGGTTCCCAGCCTGGCCGTTGATTGGCTAGGCTGGGCGGATTGATAGCAGCGCAGCCATTGGCTAGCGCTGCTGTCAATCAGGGCGGATGACGCGGCGCGCTGGGGGGCGGAGCCGAGTGATACAGTCGGTGGCTATGGCCGCCGCTGTATCACGGGAGCGCGCTCGCAAAAGCTTTCCTCCATGCGAGCGCCCTCGCATGAAGAAGGAAAGCTTTTGCGAGGAGGAGCTCAGACAGCCGCCGAGGGAACCCAGAAGACAGCTTTCCGGGCCACTCTGTGCAAAACGAACTGCACAGTGGAGGTAAGTATCACATGTTTGTTATTTTTTTCAAAAAATATCCCTGACTTTAGTGACCCTTTAAGGGCCGACTATTTTGCCTGATATTGTTTGAACCATTAAAATTCAGTCTAAGGCTGCATTCACACCTAGGCGTTTTGTCGTCCTACGCCCGACGCTGTAGCAGCCTGAAATACGCTGGAGGGGCGAATTAACATTGTCGGCTATGGAGTTGGTTCACATCTCCACTCTGAACGCCGAAACGTCGTACGCCTGAAGCTCAAAACAAGTCCCGGACCCTTTTTTCAGGCGTCTTCGGCTTTCGGGCATAGCCGACAATGTAAAAATCACCCCTCCAGCAAAAAACAAGGCGCGTTTTGGCGCGGGGACAAAACACCTATTTCATGTCGCCGCAATACGCCGCATACCGCCTACGCCTAGGTGTGAATGCAGCCTAAGTGGGTTAGTTCGAGCACTAATACATTTCCCAACAAGAATTCTCCTGCCTTTGTGGCTGTGTGAGTAAAGAGATGAGCTCGGGCCTGTTATTTGGATATACTGTATTTATTGGAGTATAACGCGCACCTTCACTTTAGGACGAAAGTTTCAGGAATAAAACATTTTAAAGAAAGAACTGTGAATCAAATGAAGGGTCAGTGCCCATCTGCAGCCTCACAAGTGCCATGAATGCAGCACCCCTATTGCCATCAGTGCAGCACCACCAATAACATTAGTGCAGCACCCCCATTGCCAGGAATGCAGCACCCCCATTAACAGGAATGCAGCAGCCCCATTGCCAGTAATGCAACACCCCTATTGCCAGTAATGCAACACCCCCATTGCCAGGAATACAGCACCCACCATTGCCAGGAATGCAGCACCCAGTATTGCCATGAATGCAGCACCCAATATTGCCATGAATGCAGCACCCACCATTGCCAGGAATGCACATTGCCTGGAATGCAGCACCCACCATTGCCAGGAATGCAGCACCCAGTATTGCCAGGAATGCATCACCCACCATTGCCATGAATGCAACACCCAGTATTGCCAGAAATGCAGCACCAACCATTGCCATGAATGCAACACCCAGAATTGCCAGGAATGCATCACCCACCATTGCCATGAATGCAACACCCAGTATTGCCAGGAATGCAGCACCAACCATTGCCATGAATTTAGCAACCAGTGTTGCCATGAATGCAGCACCCACCATTTCCAGGAATGCACATTGCCAGGAATGCAGCACCCACCATTGCCAACAGTGCAGCCTGATTGATGCCCATCTGCAGCCTTAGAGGGGACAGGGAGGGGGCGGGACGAGTGCCAAAAGATTACATACAGGAGAAACTCCTTGTAACAGAATGGCCCGTGACACCCAGAGACGTTGGAAGGATGAGAGATACTCTTGTGCCAGCAGCACCAAAAACTCAGGGTCGAAATCCACCCTGTGCCCTTTTGGGTATAGGGTGGCTAATAGTGAATCATAATTCATATTACATGAGATGGGACATTAATAATACTTCATATTGCAGGACTGAGATATCACAAGGAGTCATGATGACATGACCAGGTCAGCCAGTGAGTCATACCTTTTGTATAATAGGCTATTGAAATATCCTAAGGTGTTGGCTATTCAATGTAAAGACACGCCATTGTGTGACAAAGCTGTATAGAGAACTTATTCAACTAGATGTCTGTGTTACTATTCAAGGTTAATTGAACCCTATTGATAATACGGTGCCGTCATGTCTAGCTACCAATTAAAGAATTATCCTCAGTGAGTGAATAGGGGGGTGGAGATTACATTGTCCTGTGATTAACTGCATTATGTTGTACTGGATATAAGCAAGCTAAGAACCAATAAAGTTATTCATACATTTTGGAAACTAGAGAACGGAGCGCTGTCTCGTTTATTCTGGGAAATGGAATGGATCATGTCTGCCTGGTTGTTGGTGTGTCGGATAAGCTTGTCGTGGATGAATGGAAGGTTGTAAGCGGTGGTAACCGTTACATTGGTGGCACAGCAGTGGGATGATTCCATCTTCAGAAGGACGGCTACAAGGACACAGGACAATGGAGACGCTGTATGAAAGGATGAAGCTCTCTTCCCTCATGGACTTACTGGAGAGCCGGGGCAGACCGGCCAGCAACCGTAAGAAAAGGGACATTATCGCAGAACTTGTCGAAATGAATAGAGCTAAGAGGCCCAGCGTAACAGACAGGACACCCGAGGAAGAATTTTTTGATCGGGCTGTTAAACATGGACTGGCACAATATGGTCCTAATCCTCCGCCGGAGATCATAGACCGGGTTATAGCGGCTGTGGATGCCACCTTGCGACAGCGAAGAAGTGCTGCAGCAGCTGAAGAGAGAGGAGAGGTGCAGATACCAGTCTCCATGGAAGAGGAATTCCAAAGGAGGTTACAAGAGATGCGGATACAGCATAGAGGACCAGTATCAGAGGAGGTCCTGTTGGGATGGTCGGATGTTATTCGGTGCCAACTCTGGAAGGAAGCGTTAGCTCAGGAGCAGCAACACCAAGGAAAGGTCCTGCCCTCCATCTATGCAAGGTACTGGCTGCAGTATGACGTACGAATGCCATTGTTGGGGAAACAACCGAAGCAGGAGTGGATAGCGGAGTTAAGCAGGCTGATCCAGGCAGAGATGCAGCTGGATGAGAGCTACAGAGCCCTCCGGTGGTATGTAGCCCAAGAGTACCCGTGGCCAGCAGATGACAGCCCCACAGAAGGCTATGACTATGATGGCCTGGGATTATTATATTGGAGGATGTCCAGTGATCCCGACTTTGGGGATGATCGGGAGTGGCGCTTGGAGGACATAATGGAGCACAGAGAGGAGAAATTAAATATCTCGGGAGGCCACTGGTCACAGGAAGATTTGGAATTTCTGGCCATTCGGGAATGGGAGCTGGAGGTCACCTACAGACAGCTGCTAGACTCGGCTCAGCAGCAGGGTGGGGCTCCCATTGCCTGGGACTATGAGGAAAGTTCAGATGACAACTGTGAACTCCTGGCTGATGAATCGGCAGTGGAAAATATGGAGATTTTCATCCCTAAAGCCGAAGAGGATGGTGTGGAGTTCCAGGGAGCTGGGGCGGTTGGCCCCCCTCTCCAGCAACAAGCTGAGGTGGTAAAGCTTTTACCCCCAGCTGAATCACTGGCAACAGAGCAGGGTACCCCAAACCTCTGCTCTCCACTAACGGAAGAGGGGGACACTGTGGTAGTGGATGGGACTGTGGTCTCCACTCACAGCAACCCAGCGGGAGAGCTGGCAACAGAGCAGAGTGTCATAGGCCTCTGCTCCTCACTAACAGAAGAGGGGGTTCCTGGAGTAGTGGATGGGACTTCAGTCTCCACTGGCACAACCCCAGAAAATGGTACAGGACTGGGACAGGAGGATGTCTGCTTTGCTTTGCAAGCACCGGGGGGTTTTCACCTAGCACCAGTGGATGGGACTTCAGTCTCCACTGGTAGACCCCAGGAAGGGGGGGCAGTTGGTCCAGACCCCCAACAGCATGATGGACTGAGCCCAGCCACCCTGCTTTCTCCCCAGCGGCAGGCGTGTTCTCTGAGAGAGGCGGAGGTTGGCGGGGGGAGTAATGCTCAGTTTGGAGCCATTTATTTGGGGTACAGTATGGATACCAGCATTGGAGGACGGGAACTACTGACGGACTTCGGAGTCAACCCGTTTGGGGTTCCCTCCTGTGTCCGTCTCCCACCGAAAGGGGAGAGATGTAACAGAATGGCCCGTGACACCCAGAGACGTTGGAAGGATGAGAGATACTCTTGTGCCAGCAGCACCAAAAACTCTTGGGTCAAAATCCACCCTGTGCCCTTTTGGGTATAGGGTGGCTAATAGTGAATCATAATTCATATTACATGAGATGGGACATTAATAATACTTCATATTGCAGGACTGAGATATCACAAGGAGTCATGATGACATGACCAGGTCAGCCAGTGAGTCATACCTTTTGTATAATAGGCTATTGAAATATCCTAAGGTGTTGGCTATTCAATGTAAAGACACCCACTCTCACTGCCATTGTGTGACAAAGCTGTATAGAGAACTTATTCAACTAGATGTCTGTGTTACTATTCAAGGTTAATTGAACCCTATTGATAATACGGTGCCGTCATGTCTAGCTACCAATTAAAGAATTATCCTCAGTGAGTGAATAGGGGGGTGGAGATTACATTGTCCTGTGATTAACTGCATTATGTTGTACTGGATATAAGCAAGCTAAGAACCAATAAAGTTATTCATACATTTTGGAAACTGGAGAACGGAGCGCTGTCTCGTTTATTCTGGGAAATGGAATGGATCATGTCTGCCTGGTTGTTGGTGTGTCGGATAAGCTTGTCGTGGATGGATGGAAGGTTGTAAGCGGTGGTAACCGTTACACTCCTGTTTTCTCTACGGCCTCTTTAATAGAAAGTCCTGCCTCCTTTGATGGACAGAACAATTGTCCAATGGCAACGCCGGAGACGGGACTTCCTATTACAGAGGCTGGCGTGTAAACAGGAAATTCTCCTGTGTGTGTGTACGGCACTAGTCCTGCCTCCTACCTGTCCCCTCCAAGGCAGTCAGCATGTATATCTTTTGTTGCCCCGGCGCTGGGAGATCGTGGGGGGCCACAAAAGATATATATGTCCAGGTAACCAGACGGGCCATTTAAAACCGAAACGCGGACCGCGATTGTCAAGCGGGCCAGACTTTGGACATACCTGAATTAGAGGAACTGAATTTATTCACTCTGGGGAAGAGGAGATTAAGGGGGAATATGATCAACATGTACAAATATATAATGGGTCCATATAGTGAACTTTGTGTTGCGTTATTCATTTCACGATCAACACAAAGGACAAGGGGGCACGCTTAATCTCCAAATATGTAAAGGTTTCTTCACACTAATGGCGCGTGTACACGATCGGAAATTCCGACAGCAAAACCGTGGATCTTTTTTCCGACGGAATGTTGGCTCAAAATTGTGTTGCATATACACGGTCACACAAATGTTGTCTGAAATTCCGAACGTACAAGAACACAGTGACGTACAACACTACAACGAGCCGAGAAAAATTAAGTTCAACGATTCCGAGCATGGGTAGGATTTTCGTGCGTCGGAATTTCCAACAGGAACTTTTGTTTTGTTTTTTTGAGAACCGGCTTTCAAATTTTTGACGGAAATTATGACAGGAAATGTCCGATAGAGCCTACACACGGTCAGAATTTCGAACATTTGTTGGCCAAATTTCCGATCGTGTGTACACGGCATAGGAGCTGTAAAAATGTGAAATAGACTCCCTCCAGAGGTGGTTCTGGCCAGCTCAGAAGATTATTTTAACCACTTCAGCCCCGGACCATTTGGGTGGTCAAAGACCTGGCCACTTTTTGCGATTCGGCACTGCGTCGCTTTAACTAACAATTGTGCGGTCATACAATGTGGCTCCCAAACAAAATTAGCGTCCTTTTTTTCCCCACAAATAGAGCTTTCTTTTGGTGGTATTGGATCACCTCTGCGGTTTTTGTTTTTTGCTCTATAAACAAAAATAGAGGGACAATTTTGAAAAAATTCAATATGTTTTACTTTTTGCTATAATACATATCTCCAAAAAATATAGAAAAAAAATATATTTTTATCTCAGTTTAGACCGATACGTATTCTTCTACATATTTTTGGTAAAAATGATCACAATAAGCGTTTATTGATTGGTTTGCACAAAAGTTATAGCGTTTACAAAATAGGGAGTAGATTTATAGCATTTTTATAAAAAAAATATTTTTTACTAGTAATGGCGGCGATCAGTGATTTTTTTCGTGACTGTGACATTATGGCGGACACATCGGACACTTTTGACACATTTTTGGGCCATTGTCATTTTCACAGCTATTTCGCGGTCCGACTCATGGGGAAGGCAGCAGGGTACGCTAGGTTTCCCGCCGGCGGCGCGTTTCGCGACCACACGGCAGGCATTTAAAGGGCCACATACAGGTACGTGATTATGCCTGTCTGTGCCATTCTGCCGACGTATATATAGAGTGGACGGTCCTTAAAGGGGAGGTTCCACTAAAAAGAAACTTTTAACATTGCATGTCTCTTTTTAATTACATGTAGAATCGGCTGGTAGTTTAAAAAAAAAAACGTCCGTACATACCATTTTCGGCATGTAGTCTCACCGTCGCTTCCGGGTCTGGCGGTCGGGGACAGGCATCCGATCGACGCATACAGCGCTTCACGAGATGCCGAAAGAAGCCGAACGTTGGTGCGGCTCTATACAGCGCATGCGCACCAACGTTCGGCTTCTTTCGGCATCTCGTGACGTGCTGTATGCGTCGATCGGATGCCTGTCAATCAAGTAGGCACACCCATACCCGACCGCCAGACCCGGAAGCGACGGTGAGACTACATGCCGAAAATGGTATGTACGGACGTTTTTTTTTTTAAACTACCAGCCGATTCTACATGTAATTAAAAAGAGACATGCAATGTTAAAAGTTTCTTTTTAGGGGAACCTCCCCTTTAAGCGGTTTAGAAAGGCAAGGATTATTTACTAAATGCACACAATGTAACTGGGAACTAACGTTTATAGGTAAAATTGATCCGATTGCCTCTCGGGGATCAGGAAGGAATTTTTCCCCTGATGTAGCAAATTAGATCATGCTCTGCTGGGGTTTTTCGCCTTCCTCTGGATCAAATGTAGGTATAGAATTGGGTATATAGGATTGTATGACATTATTTATTTTATTTATTTATTTTTATGGTTGACCTAGATGGACATATGCGGTACATCCTAGCTCATTATGCTTTTTTCTTGCAGGTTTTTCTTTTTTTTATGTTTACAACCTCTTTAACCACCTCAATACTGGGCACTTTCACCCCCCATTTTGTAAAACATTAAAAAAAAGACAGTTGTCCTCAAACACCACCAAAGGAAAGCTCTAGTTGTGTGAAAAAAAATTGTGCACAACGTATCTTGACATGCAATTGTCAGTTAAAGTAGTTCAGTGCCGCATAGCAAAAAAATTCCTGGTCATGAAGGGGGTAAAATCTTTGCTTACACCTTCTGTTCACCACAGCGTGGTGCATGCGCCGCATTACTACTTTCTTTGGGATGCCCAAATGTGCCTCCCTGAAGTGTCCCTCACTCTCAAGTTCTAAAGCTGTGAGGTTTGTTTTTAGTATTGTGTGTAACTTTCTAACAATATGACAACTGTTCCTCCTGATTATTGTGTGATTGTCACAGGGACAGGAAGTGAGTTAAAATCTCACCAGCGGGCCCACATGCAGAAATAAAAATTCAACAGAATTTGTAACTATTCCCCACTAACTAACTAAAAAAAATGGATACAGTTAGGCTTTAATGATGTCATAAAATGTAAATGAGGATACTACAAAACAACAGAACATACACTAAGCAGGCCTAGCGTGCCATTAGCGTGAGCTATAGCTGTTTACAGGAACAATGTAGCAAGGCATGCTGTGCCATACAAGTGAGAAGATACAAAGTGATAATATATTAGAGTTATAATAAGTTCAGCCATTTTCTCTCCCTGCAAATTATCAGTAAAGCTTCTGGACGACACATAAAACCAAAGACAAAAGTACCCCTAGTGTTAAATTGCTGAATAAAAAGCACTATACTAAATAAATATGTAATAGAGCAAAGCAGCAGTTAGCATAAAAAAGAAAACAAAACACACATATCTACTAACCAGAGCTATAAGACATGGTTTCAATGAAAGATTCAGGTACACATGGGAATTTTGCATTTAGTCTTTATGCACATGGCTGTACAGGGGCAACACAATGTGCAGAGCTTATGTCAGGGGGTAGGCAACCTTGGCCCTCAAGCTGTGTTGAAACTACAAGTCCCATAAAACATTGCAAGACCCTGACAATCACAGGCATGACTTCTAGAGGCAGAGGCATGATGGGATTTGTAGTTTCACCACAGCTGGAGGGCCGAGGTTGCCTACCCCTGGCCTACGTGATCACCTTACCAGTACCTGCTGTGTACAGCCGAGCATCTAAATTAATTACAAGATACATAGTTGCCAACATTGCAAAAAAATATTATTCGGGACACTTTTTTGCATGAAGCCTTGCTACAATTAGGGGGGCGGGGTATTAATTTGTAGTGTAACAGAAAAATTCGCTGCAACGGAAAATTGGTGTGGTTTACGCGTAATTATGGGTGTGGCTTAAATTAGCGTTGCTCAGAAGGGGTGTGGTTAGAGTCTGAGATGAATGTGGGATGGAGAGGGAGAGAAGGAAAAAGGGATGGACGGACAGCAGGCCCAGATCCTACACCACAATAGAAATATGTGTATATGTGAGGTGAAATATGATATGATATGATACAGATATATAATACAGATGAGATATGATACAGATGGGACAGATAGCAGAGTGTAGGAGGATGCAGAGAGCTGGATGAGTGCAAACTGAAGCAAGTGACCCAATGAGAAGATCAGGGCAGATACTCTCACCTTCTGTCTCCGTGTGTGTGCTGAGGCAGTGGCAGCTCCACGGTCCATGTGACCTTCACACGCAGATCTGATTGGAAATACAGTTCCCGGCTTTCTCGTGTGTGAACAGTGTTCAGTGGAGAGGGGAGAAGCCGATTGGCTGCCCCTCCCTTCGCCACTGAACAAAAGGGGATATAATGTCTGTGGCGGCGGCCATCTTTTTATAGCCCACCGGCCGTTTTTCCTATAACATTCCCGATTTTCACAGCACAAAGGGATGAGGGTCCAAAATTTGTCATTTTCCCAGGAAAATCGGGACTGTTGGCAACTATGTATGCGTAAAGCGCACACATGTGCACTGAAGTATGATCTGAACCCACAATATCTGTGTTCGGAGCAAACATCCGTGCAACCCTCAGTTGCTACTGTAAAAATACCTGATACCTGTAGCAGCACAGTGAGTGGGCACAGTTGCATGCCTAGGTTAATTGCCATTTGAGGTACTGACTGCCAAGACACTGACGCAGCAACCAACTGGGCCCAGCTGCCAACATCCTAGCAACCAGTCAGGCTGTGCATCATTGGTTGATAGGATGCTGGCGGTTGGGCTGTACAGTGTTATTGGCTGTTAGGATTCAAGCGGCCACCTTGAATCCTAACAAACAATGATGTTGTGCAGCCCACCTGATAGTGTCCTAGCAACCATCTCAGTAACTATGCTCTCTGTATATGGAGCAACATTATTGAATTGCAGTGAAGACACAGTGGGGGTTATTTACTAAAGGGAAATCCACTTTGTGCACTTGAAATTGCACTGAAAGTGCATCACTGTCGATCTGAGGGAGACATGCAAGGAAAATGAAAAAACAGCATTTTAGCTTGCACATGATTGGATGATAAAATCTGCAGAGCTTCCCCTCATTTCAGATCTACCCCTCAGATTTACAGCGACTGCACTTCCCAGTGCACTTTCAGTGCAATTTCAAGTGCACTTTGCACTTGTAGTTTTCACTGGTAGAGCAAAGTGGATTTGCCTTTCGTAAATAACCCCCATTGTTTTGCATCGCTTTTCACATCTTGAGAGACTGTTTATTGTTTCCAATTAGACTGACCATAAGGTTCCATTCACACCTGAATGGGCTTCCCCATGCACGTTTGTCACTCAAAAATAAGCCATCGCTCTTTTTCGGGCGATAGGCTTCACATACATTTTAAAGGCGCAGGTTGGTGTGATTGCTGCCCAATCCTGTCATGCGACAATCACAGCAGAATCGTAACACATTTGGAGTGTCATTACAGAATAATGGCACCCAACAAGCGTGTCATGCGTGGTGCAGTGTTTTCCACGTGCTTTGGAATCAGAGGCAGAATCACAGTGATTATGCCCGCAATTCCAAATCACATAGTATGAATGGAGCCATAGAAGCATAGCTTATCCAATGAGTTGTTATGACTTAGGCTGCATTCACACCTAGGCGTTTTGTCGCCTGAAGGGCGACGCTACAATACGCCGTCCCGTCAAATTTGCATTATTGTCTATGGAGATCGTTCACATCTCCTAACGCCGAACGCCGATAGAACGTCGAACGCCGATTTTGAAAAAAGTCCCGGACCCTTTTCCGACGTGCGTATCGGGCGGCTTTGGCGTTCCGCATAGCCGACAATGGCTATACAAAAAGCGGGATTTTTAAATGACGCGTTTTGTCGCCGCAAATTGCCGGTACAAAACGCCTAAACTTTGACGCCCAAAATCGCTGACGCATAGGTGTGAATGCAGCCTTATCCCCATGCACACATAATTACAAAGTAGCAAAGTTTTAAAGCTAAAATCTGGAAAGTAACAAAATGAATAACTAAAACTAAAATTAATAACTATGTCACCACTTCTTCCTCTGCTGATAATAGATGTAATACTTGTTATTACTTACTTAAAGGCCCCATTTACACTTTGCATGGCGAAAAGTCGGTTTCCTGCTCACTATTTTGTGTTGGCGATTTTCACGAGATTCCGCATGTCCATTCTCTTCAAAGGGCTGCTTTATGCACATTTGTTGCCCAAAAGAAGACCCTGCTCATTTCTATGAGAGTTCCATATTTAATGTACATACAACTACAGAAGTGATGTTGTATTGTATTCTTTCATTTCCAAGCATGCGTTGCATTGCTCTTCCATTTTTAAATTTTTTTTTCAGATAAAAACTGTGCTGCTAATGCCGCGTACACACTATCACTTTTTGTGATGAAAAAAAACGACGTTTTCTGTGAAGTAAAAAACAACGTTTTTGAAACGTCACTTTTCAAAGACGATGTTGCATACACACCATCGTTTTTTTCACAAAAAGCGAGGTTACGTTCACCACTCTTTTCCATTGAAGCTCGCTTCATAACTATTCTCTGGGCGGGATGCGCGGTTGAAAAACGTTGTTTTAAACGACGTTTTTGCTACACACAGTGACTTTTTGTGAAACAAAAAAACAACGTTTTGAAAAACGACACAAAAAATTCAAGCATGTTGGAATTTTTTTTTGGTCGTTTTTTTTAAGACAAAAAACAACGTTTTGCCCACACACGGTCAATTTAAATGACGTTTTAAAAAACAACGTTTTTTTTCATCGCAAAAAACGACCGTGTGTACGCGGCATAAGGCTTCTTTGACACTAGGGCCACCCGAGCATTAGTGCCAAAGCGCTGCTCGTTTTAGCGGTGCTTTAGTGCTGTTTAAGCAGTGCTTTTTGCCCGCTAGTGGGGTGCTTTTAACCCCTGCTAGTGGCAGAAGAAGGGGGATAAAAGTGCCCATGTTGTGGCGCTTCCAAAGCGCTTTTCAGGTGCTTCGGAGGCACTGCCCATTCATTTTAATGGGCAGGGCGCTTTGAGAGTGCTTTATACAGCGCTCCCAAACCACCCCAAAGACGCTGCTTGTAGGACTTTTTCTAATGTCCCACAATCGCACCACCCCAGTGTGAAAGCACTCACTTCGGATAATTAATGGTAAACGGTCGTGATCAAAAATGGGTACTAACGATCAGATTATCGTACGATCGCGTTAAAAACTGTATTTTTCATTCGATTTACTGATCGTGTGCACTAGGGTTTCAGCTTGGTTGTCAGTGGAAGTAAAAAATGTGAAGTGCCTGTGGTCAATAGGAGGAGGAATAGTGCCCCATTGTTGGTGTCAGTGGGAGTAAAAGTGATCCATCAATAATGCCATTTTTTTATATTAGTGGTAGGAATAATGCCCCATTGTTGGCGTCAGTGGGAAGAACTATACCCCACTATTAAAATATAAAAATCAAGGTACAGCGCTAAGTGAACAATGATAAACCAAAATATTGAGTGAAATAAAATTGGTAAAAAAATAAATAACTGTAAAATATGAATTCCGATAAGGAATAATAAAGTCCATAGAAAGTAATCCACATCAAGGTAAGATAAATGAAAAAAGTCCATGGATAGTGATCTGCATCAAAAAAGGAAAATAATTCCTCCACTGAAAGGACACCCAAATCGCGAGATGTTGTCTCCTTACCACATGTGTTTGACCGTCGTTACAGCAGTCTTACCAGACACAGGGATGTTTATAGTCTTCCCGAATAGACTATCACCAGGCATATGTGATGAAGTGGCAAATCCAAAATGTGCTCGCTCCAGGAGGTAAATGGTCGATTCAGACTCCCATGGAATGAGAAATAACGGAAAACCCCATAGCATAATACCGTTTTGAAAGCAGGTTTTAATAGAAAGTAAAGTAGCACTTACAAAAAAGTAGAAACAATGGCGCGGTATGTGTAATATAGGAAAAATGGCGTCTCCTCTGAACATCTACCGTCTGCTAAACTCTGTGGTTGCGCATCTCCGTAAACCATGCGTGATGACGTTCCACTCAGCTAGGCCACACCTACGCGTTTCGTCATCAAAAGACATCGTCAGGAGCAGCCTATCCCAACGACGTCTTTTGATGATGAAACGCTTTCAAAACGGTATTATGCTATGGGGTTTTCCCTTATTTCTCATTCCATGGGAGTCTGAATCGACCATTTACCTACTGGAGCGAGCACATTTTGGATTTGCCACTTCATCACATATGCCTGGTGATAGTCTATTCGGGAAGACTATAAACATCTCTGTGCCTGGTCAGACTGCTGTAACGACGGTCAAACACATGTGGTAAGCAGACTACATCTCACGATTTGGGTGTCCTTTCGGTGGAGGAATTATCCATGGACTTTTTTTCATTTATCTTACCTTGATGTGTATTACTTTCTATGGACTTTATTATTCCTTATCGGAAATTCTTATGTCACAGTGGTTTATTTTTTACCAATTTTATTTCACTCAATATTTTGGTTTATCATTGTTCACTTAGCGCTGTACCTTGATTTTTATATTGTTTATTTACTTTGGGTATCTTAGGTAATTGGCACTGGCAGCTTATTTCACTTATTAATTTGAGGTAATTTCCACAGTTTTTGTTTTAGCGCAGTGTTTTTTTTCCTCTTTTGAAAAATATTTTTTCACTTTATACCCCACTATTGGTGTCAGTTGGATGAATAGTGCCCATCACTGGTGTCATGGGATTAAAGTGGTTGTAAACCCACTCTGACAACTTGCTAGATTAAAGTTTACCTGTAGGTGCAAGAGATATTTGCAGAAAGCACTGCACCGATGTCTACGGCGCACTGAGCATCCCGGAATTCTGATTGGGATTATGCCGGTCCCGTGCGTGGGATCATGCCGGTCCTGTGCGTGGGATCATGCCGATCCCGCGTGCATGCGCGGGAGTGACATTATCGCTGAGCACATGGGCGGGATGTCATCGCAGCGAAGGAGTGGCGAAACTTGGAAGAAGTGCGGAGGGGACATAGCGGCGGAGGAGGGGAACAAGAAACACTTCGGGGGCCTCGATCTCAGGTAAGTCATTTAAAATGAGCTAGTATGCTATGCATACTAGCTCAATATGCCTTTTTATGTAGGAAAAAA